>CM052190.1:13266930-13308055 GCA_028455805.1 Lasioglossum figueresi | reverse complement strand
CATTATTTATTGAGAAATAAATTCCGTTGCACTTTGACAATATAAAGATAGATCGAAAAACTTTAAAACATTAAAACATTACTTTTAAAATATTATTTATTTAGAAATAAATTCCGTTGCACTTTGACAATATAAAGGTAGATCGAAAAACTTTAAAACATTAAAACATTACTTTTGAAACATTATTTATTGAGAAATATATTCCGTTGCACTTTGACAATGCAAAGGTAGATTGAAAAACTTTAAAACATTACTTTTAAAACAATATTTCTTGATAAATAAATTCCGTTGCACTTTGACAATATAAAGGTAGATCTAAAAACTTTAAAACATTAAAACATTACTTTTAAAACATTATTTATTGAGAAATAAATTCCGTTGCATTTTGATAATATAAAGGTAGATTGATAAACTTGAAGCTCGACATTTTTACTGATCTCATAGTTTTACTGTTAAGTGGGATTTCACGAAATAGGCTTAAACAATACAACTACTTAATTAAGACATCTAATATTCGTTTCTATTAAATTGGTAAAAGTCAATATTAAACTGCGGATTTTATAAATTATTATAATACTTTATTATTGTCGTCTTGGAATTATTAAAGAAAAATGTACAATTTCGTTTTACCCTTATTTCTTACAAGTAATGGAAACAATGTTTATTTTGCTTAAATATCTACAGTCTATTCGTCATTATAGTCTACTAAAAGGTAGACATTTCCATATTATTCTATCACAAATGTTATCAATTTATAGCGATTTTATATAACAAGTTATCTGATGATAAAGATCGTTAGTCCATCTTTTTATAAAGACAGTCTATCACGTTATAACTTACATTGGCCATAGATTGTATCTAATTGATACTTTAGCTAGCACCTTACATAATTGCGTGGATCGATTAATAAATTTGTAGGTTTGCTAAATTTCACGTGCGCCTGCCGCAGCATATACGTACGTATAATCCTTGGCTAATTTTATACGAGGTGTTGATGAAAACGATAAATCAATGCTGCCAGTGCCTCAGAAGTGTGTAAAGATCAGGTTTATCCACGCCGTAGATTCTCATAAATTATGTAAACGGATTACACGGGGATACACGATTGAGAGACATTTATTTCGTTTCTCGTGGAGATTTATTCGCTCGCTGTCGCCGTGACAGCAGCGTCTTGAGTTTTTCGAACGAATTTACCCTTGCCTTTGAACGTTCCAGCGAACGGAAGCCTTCTATTAGTTTCAACGTCGATGATGCAAGCTTCGTCCACGGGATCTGAATATTTATATGGTCGATAAAAGATAAACACATCATCCGCACGATATAAATGGCGGATTTATGGCTGGAGCCGAAACGTAGGCGTCGTTCCGTCGACTGCAGGAGAAATATTACGCATTGCTCTTTCCATGCGACGACGGCCGAGAGCTGTCACGTAACAAATGCTCGTAGCCGACACTCGTAAACTAGACTCACGCTAAAAGCCTTCGTTGCCCTTTCTTCCCCGTTCAAGAATGTCAGACTTATTTTATGTTTCGTCGCTGCTCAGACACGGTTTCGGAGACATCGACGTTAATTGAGTTTCAACCGACGAATCCAACGTTTCTGCCGTTTTTCGAGAGGGTACACGCGTTCCACTGAATTCTCTCATCTATTGTAAAGAATTTTCTCGATCTTCGCATTGATGGACTTATACCCTCAAAGTGGATTCATTATTTTTAACCCTCTATACACGCGTGAATAGAACTCTTAAAATGTCTAGATTAGAGTGGCTCTCATTTACTCTTGACCAAAAATTGTTTTCAAAATTTCTTTTACGGTACCTCCGGGTTTGTTTCAAATAATTTAAAAGAAATCTGTGCAAAATTTGAGCCGTTCGAACCGTTAAATAAATAAATAAACTTCTTTTACTCGTCGTCCAATCATTTTTCTAACTCTTTCAAAAAGCTCAAGTCGTTTGTTTAACATTTTAAAAAGTTGTTCTATTTTAAACAAGGGTGTCCATGTATCAATTAGCTATTTTAAATATGTATTGATTCAATCACGAGAAATGAGAGCCAAACGGGAACTTCCTTTTTCCTTTAATAATTTAGATGAACTAAACATAGTATATCGGTATTCTCAAATCATTTTAATATCTACATTATTTTAAATTTCATATACATACCCCTTCGCAAAATCCGCAGTCTAGTTATTAGAGAAGAAATATATAAAAATTAAACTTGAAATTGATATTGTTTACGAGCTACAAAATTAAATATATGATTAAAACAAGGTTTTTAATATTTACATTATTTTTTTCATACACTTACACAGTTTTGTCCTACATGTGTAAAAATAAAACGAAAATAATGTTTCTTGCGGGCTACAAAATTAGATATAGGATTAAACCAAGGTATTTAATATTTACATTATTTTAAATTTCATACACTTACGTATAGTTTTGCCCTAAATTTGTAAAAATAAAACTTGAAAATGATGTGATTTACGGGTTATAAAATTGGATACAGAGTTACAACGCTATCTTAAAAAACATTTTGCATAATCCGAACCTTTTATAATTGTAGAATAGACAGAGAGCATGAGAATGTAATAAAAATTAAAAGTGGTTCAATGAAATTTCGAGGACGAGACGACTGCTGGCGCAACGGTCTGTATGTTCATGAGAATTTCCGGAAGATATCTCGCCGCTAATCGCTATCCGGCCGCAAAATTCGAGAAAGACCAACTGGCTGGAATATTAGACGTTCCGTTAAGAGGTGAGAATCGACGTATCTGCGGCACGTCGTAACGTACATCGAGTACGAAGCTCGAGGCGAGCCGGTACAGCACGGATCTGCAGGCAGAAATTGCTTTTCCCCTATAAGGCGCCATTATCACGCACCATCTTGTTCGAATGGCTTCGTAAAATGCCAAACTGGGAACTCGGTATTGCTGTGTCCAGCGCTGCGGTCAGCTTTGACCGTCGCAAAAACTTCTCCCACCCTTCCGTTTTGGTACGCCCCTGGTGTCCCCCCCGCCGCCTCTAGCCGCAGAGAGACATGATTGTGCGGGGAAATTGTGGTTGCTCTTTCTCTTCGTGTCCTCTTTACATCGTCTATGGTCCCCAGCACTTTCGCCTTTTCTTTTTCTAACATGGAGTGGAAGCACTTTTCTTCGAGAGTGTTGGAGTGTATGGAGGACATCGTCTGGCGAAAAGAGGGCGCCAGTTGGTGGTGGAACAGAGAAAGAGCACGGATAGGTCGGCGTAATATCACCAGACTACCTTGCACACGCTGGCCAAACATAACGGTGCAACTTTTGCCAAATGATGCCATCCGTTTAATTTCTTGGAACGACTGAGCGGACGTTTTCCGGGCGAAATATTAATAACGCGCCACGCCCACGCCGGGATTCCATGACTGTTACGTTGCAAAACTTTGTTATACTTTGTACGGGCTTGCCCAACGATCTGCAAAGCCTGCACAGAACGCTATTTACTTTTTATCGTTATTATTTCTTCACTTAACGGGATCTAAGCTTCTTGTCCACGGGTGTTTCGTAACGCGTTAGACCCACTTCCACAATGCTCGAAGAAGATTGAAGCGGCGACATGAGTTTTTATCGATGGGTCACCAGTACTATGAATTAGTAGATCAATTAGAATAAATCATTCCCTTCGAACGGCTACTTCCAATTGGGAAATTTTTCTTCGTGGGCAATTCTTTCCAATTTTAACACATTACCGACCGGTGATCGTTGCATAATTTTGAAAAATCTATGGTACACGACTGAACACTTTTTAATGGAACCTCTTCAACAGCAATTTTCATTGTGAACTACCAAGTCACCCTCAATAACGTCGTCTAATAGTTTCATTTCAGATTGCAATGTAAAAGAAAATTTATATGCTTTCTTTTGGTACAGCACAATTATTGAAAATCCTTTTTAATGGAACCTTCAATAACAACCGCAATTTTCATTGTGAACTACCAAGTCACCCTCAATAACGTCATCTAATAGTTTCATTTAAGATTGCAGTGTATAAGAAAATTTCTGTGCTTCCTTTTGGTATAGTACAATTATTGAAGATCCTATTAATAGGCTTCCGGTAGGTAAAGTGTTAACACATTCTGTTTTCTCTTATACACGGTATTTCCTCTCTTATATAGGGAAAAAAGTATTCTCAATACAAAAAACCTTCTCTCCATGCAAACACGATTCTCTCGTTGAAGGACACGCGAAGGCCAACGTATCGCACTTCGTTGAATTTGTTTTTCTATGAGCTATGAGACTGTTGTAATGAAAATATGTAATCCCATTTTAAAATACATCGATGAGCTTGAAATCTCGAGAAAAGTTCAGTATTGTTCATAATAAATTATTCATGAAAATGTAATTTTAAAGAAAATCTACAGTATATAGTTGTGAGACTCAAGTTACAAAAACTACAAACAGAATAACAATTTCTACGCACATGTTTAACATACAATTTGGTATACTCTTTACTAGGTAGCAAGATTTATGATGCTTCGAAGAAGATTAAGATTCTCCAGATGTCTTCGTCAAAATACCAGATGTTGAATGAGCTTTCTGAAATTTTCATTTTTATTTCAGTTGCAGTCTAGTTCGATAGTAGGTTTATTGCAATAAGATTTACGTTTATACAAATCATGATTTACGGTTACAACATTTCAATTTTTTTGTAAGAACAAATATATGAAATCTGGTATTTGGATTACCAATTTGTTTTGTACGATATACATATGTCCTTTGAGACGTGAACTCGATTAATTCAGATCAAATTGTTATATTCTTATCCATACGATGCTCTACAATATTATACATATGTAGAATCAGTAGATATAAATGTTTGGAATTATTTCAAAACGTGTCTAAAAAGGTATAAGTTACGAGGAATGACAATCTTCAATGTCGTTCGTTTTATTTTGGTGCCAGGAATTAAGATCACGTCATGTTGACTAGAGCTTTTGATTGTTTATGTAACGACACCGCAGCACATTACCCACAATGTTGTGAAGATTTACTAGAGTCTGTCATTTTGGTATGTCTGCTTGGCAAACCAGTTTTATTCCTGTCTTTCAAATTTCTGGCAAACCAAAAGTTTTTAATTCCCTCATAATTTGATAGCGTTTGACCGAAATAGTTATATTATTAGAATATATATTCGTATTATTAACATAAAGAATATTTCAATTATTACTATTTATAGCGTTTATTTCCAAGAATGTGAAATATATATAATTTGCAGGTTCTATCTATAAATTTAATAAATACACAATATCCGCAGTCTGGTTATAAATGTAATACTGCACAAATACATTGCAACAAACTGCGCCCTAAGCAATCTGTAATCTGATGTTCTACAAAAAGGAAACATGTTTTTTTTCTTGTTTGTTGAAGAGAAAAAAAAAAGGCGAAACAAATAAAGTGAAACAACGTTATTTATGGCGGAGTTGAACTTACGTGCAATGAAACATAAATATTTGTTCCTTCCTTGGAGATAACTCATAATATACGCACTATATAAATCCATTCGTCTTTCCAGCTGTGCCGGATTCCAACATGCCGTCGTCGTTGCGGGAGATGCGTTCAATACATATTGCCTTTTACCTAGCGTCAAGAGTTGTCTAACGAAAATTAATTATCCTTCCCGTAGGTCCGCTGTTGTTATACAAAACGGATGTTCCACGATTATATATATTTATAGCTTTTTCTACCTCTCTCTCGCTCTTTCTCTCTCTCTCCTTCTCTCACACCCGTCGCATTCAAGCGTAAGCTTCGTCATTGTTCGGTGTTGCAAAATTGATCTTCGGTTGCATTCAGTCGAGCTTTTATCACTGACGTGCAATATGTACAGATTGATATTATTTAATTAATTCGACTTCTATCATATAAATTAATCCTTTCAATTTTATCCGAAAAGTTTCTCATATTTCTTTTACGAATAAATGTCCAAGAACAATACACTTTTTAATTTTATCTTTTCTGATTTTAACCAGGGATAGAAATCAACAGCTACCTTTGTTTTAAAAAATTTTATTTAAACCTATACGTTTTGTTCAAGATATTTCTTTGCCCACGGAAACATTTTTAAAAGGTGTTCTTGTGGAACAGATTTTAGAATTTCTATAGTAAACATTCTAAGCAAACAAGTTATTTCAGAATGCTTTTTAAAATAGTTTTCATGGAGCAACAAAAACACGCTATCAACTGTGAATTGTCTATGCAATAATCACAATAATTACAGTATTTAACTGAGGGATCAAGTAGCATTTAATATCTGTAACAAATACTGAGAAATTCATTTTTATATTTTATAAGTTTT
Organism: Lasioglossum figueresi; assembly: GCA_028455805.1. Lineage (NCBI taxonomy): Eukaryota > Metazoa > Arthropoda > Insecta > Hymenoptera > Halictidae > Lasioglossum > Lasioglossum figueresi. The sequence goes on along the minus strand of CM052190.1, from coordinate 13,301,733 downwards.
ACCCAAACTTTTACTTTAAGGGATTCTTCTTTATCTGTCCTCATCGGAACTTATAATGTAGAACGCTTTTCTAAAAAAGTTCCGCGGTCTATGCTTTAAGTAGAACCTATTAAAAAGTTTCATAACTCTCGCGATCTCTGGTTTTAACAAAAAAGTAAATCCTGTGCACTTTTCAACGAAATAAACTTTTCTATTTAAAATTTCCTCGGAATCGAAACTTAAGATTTTGAGACATGCATATTCGAGTTTTTCTTTTTTGTTATTCTGTTTTAGGGGTTACTTGTCTTCGAAAGATTCGACGTATATATTTCTAGCAGTAATAATGTACTGGACAAAAAGCAATACCATCGATGACGGTATGTGCCAACGAAATCGAAAAACTTTCAATCCTCCAAGGAGCTATTGTAACAAACGTGGTCAATAAATGCCGCGTACACCGTTAGACGTGGTATCGCAATAGAAACGCACCCTTGAGATGTACGGTAGTGGTTGAACTTATAAGAACACTACTTTCAACGCCTCTTTTGTTCTTACATGTTGTTAAAACTACATTTGTCGACAGGTTCCATTTATGCATTATTTATGAGCTAATATTATAACTCCTTTGATAGTAGAACAAGTACGATTATGTCCCACCTTCTTTCAATGTCTATTAAACTACACGAAAGCACACAATAATGTGACACAGGTACGATATCGCTTCTCTTTGGAAAATTGGAATTTTCACTAAAATAGGTTTTTGAAATGTAACGAGTAAAAGTGTACTTATACAGTAAAGTCGAGATTACTGTCCTCGATCAACACCGGGTTCTAAGTCCAGTGCCTAGAAGGCGGCGATAATTGATCTCGGCTCGGGTATATCGGTGTAAACACCACACATTGACTCGGATGAATCGAAATGTTCAACTTTCTTAATTTTCATTATTTTTTTTATGAAATTTCACTATCGTATTTCTGGAATTTTTCTGATTAATATAAGACCAAACACGACATAATTCCAATTGTATTTTGTGGTTAAATCGACGATTCAAGTTTCGGTCGCAAGGAAGGACAGCGTATGGGAAAGAAAGTGACACTCATTCTGTCCTTCTCTATGTTCGGACTCTCCTTTGAATTTCATTCTGTCCTTCTCTATGTTCGGACTCTCCTTTGAATTTCATTCTGACCTTCTCTATGTTCGGACTCTCCTTTGAAGTAACAAAAATAAGATCACAACACCAAGATTACTGTCCACCAAGAATACGGCTGTTGGACAGTAAACCCGACTTTTATTGGAAATGGGTGGTTAAATAAACTGACGACTGGAAAGACGTTGTATCGCATTGAAGGCTAGATTCCGAGCGAGGAGAAAACCAAAAGAGGCAATTCGGAAAAGTCCGTTGCCCACTTGAGATAAAGGACCAGGCCTGCGGATCTGTCTTCGGCCACGCGATAAGTTTCATTCTGCCCTTCTCTATGTTCGGACTCTCCTTTGAATTTAATTCTCTCCTCTATGTTCGGCTTCTCCTTTCAATTTCATTCTGTCCTTCTCTATATTCGGACTCTCCTTTAAATTCCTTCTGTCCTTCTCTATGTTCGGACTCTCCTTTGAATTTCATTCTGTCCTTCTCTATGTTCGGACTCTCCTTTCAATTTCATTCTGTCCTTCTCTATGTTCGGACTCTCCTTTCAATTTCATTCTGTCCTTCTCTATATTCGGACTCTCCTTTGAATTTCATTCTGTCCTTCTCTATGTTCGGACTCTCCTTTCAATTTCATTCTGTCCTTCTCTATGTTCGGACTCTCCTTTAAATTCTTTCTGTCCTTCTCTATGTTCGGACTCTCCTTTGAATTTCATTCTGTCCTTCTCTATGTTCGAACTTTCCTTTGAATTTTATTCTGTCCTTCTCTATGTTCGGACTCTCCTTTGCATTTCATTCTGTCCTTCTCTATGTTCGGACTCTCCTTTGAAGTAACAAAAATGCGATCACAACACCAGGATTACTGTCCACCAAAATACGTCTGTTGAACAGTAATCTCGACTTTACTGTATTGATCATTTATAGTTTATAGGACTTACGATTCTGTGTTTTATTTGAATACATATACAATTCTTATATATGATTTCTTTAAATATGTTTAAATAAATGAATTCAGCATTAAGTCGAACAACTACATTTTTCATTCCCTGTATATAAATGACGATGCTAAAGAAAAATATCTGTGAAATATTTTTTCAAAATCTATGTACACTCCGTGTGTTGGAAACAAACTATTTGCTAGCTTTACGAAATTCTTTCAACGATATCAAATGACTATAAATTTTATGTTATGCATCTGAAATATAATCTGAAATGAAATAAAATGTGAATGGTTTCTTAATTATTTTAAAAACTAAAGTGTTAACATTACAGTACAATATAATTGTGCAGATCAAGAACATAATATTCCCTGATAATATTTTTAATAAAATCGAACTCATATATTGAATTCATAATGTATTTACATTTGATTATATAATGTTTAAAGTTTAAATGAATGAATTCAGCATTCAGTCGAACAATTACATTTTTCATTCCCTGTATATAAATGACGATGCTAAAGAAAAATATCTGTGAAATATTTTTTCAAAATCTATGTACACTCCGTGTGTTGGAAACAAACTATTTGCTAGCTTTACGAAATTCTTTCAACGATATCAAATGACTATAAATTTTATGTTATGCATCTGAAATACAATCTGAAATGAAATAAAATTTGAATGATTTTATAATTAATTTAAAAATTACAGTGTTATCATTACTCTACAATATAATTGTGCAGATCAAGAACATAATATTCCCTGATAATATTTTTAATAAAATCGAATGCATATATTGAATTCACATATTATCATTGGGATGATCACAATCATTTGCCTGATCAGACTTCGGATTTTCTGTGTTTATAACAGAAATGAAGAAAACAAAAGAATTAAAACATTAAGACAATTTCAAAATGTTATTACGTCATATTCAATGTTTATTAAACTTATTCAGATTCCTGTGTGGCTGCAGTTTGTTGCAATGGAGGTAGCAAATGTTGCACAAAGATCCGCAGTCTGCTAACCATCAATCCATAGGTAGTCCATGGTTGACCCCATAACTTGCGCGCGGTGTATTAATAAAACGGGTATTAAATAGAAGAATGAAGATAAAGCGATACACAGGACCCGTATCGTATGCTTCATCATATTGAATATATCATCTCTATCGGTAATCGTTGAAACTTGATCATTGGTGCGAAGGGGGACTGTAACGGGAACAAGACGAAATGGGAGCGATGACAGGGTCTAAAAATGATTAACCGTCGCATGTTACACGGTACTAAACTAGGCTGATGCTCACGGGGTGTGTGGCTCGAAAGATGAAGCTTCTCAGCATGAGTATTGAGACGTTCATTAGCGGCGGGTACACTCTCAGCGTGAGTCACTGTGCACGATGGCGTTACGTGTGGTCAAAAGGAGAAAGGGGAAGACAACCATCATTGACGGGTGATGAAGGGTTGTCCCCTGCGGCGATCTTTCCTGCACCCGTGACCTGTGCGACTATAGCCGTGACTATACCGGCTGATGCACATGGTATCGCCGTATCGTGTATCCATACAATATCCCAGTTCGTTGGATCTCATGTTGTGTCACGTGAAATCCGCTTAAATTCACTCTCGCGCACAGGCAGCTGTTGCGATACGTTTCTTTGTACTTGCCACCATAGATGCTAGCTTTTCAAAACGAGTTTATATTTTTAGCCGCTACAGTGTAGACTGAAATCTATCCGGCTTATGAAAATTCTGTTTAGCTTATAAAATAAACACGGAGGACCGATACTCCACAACATATTTAATTTCAATTATTTACATATAAAATAAATGAAGGTATTGTGTTTGTATGGATCTCCTCACATATAGACATTTTTCTGCGTTAAGTGCAAGATTTCATTTCATTTCATTTCATTTCATTTCATTTCGGTTATACACACAACATAAAAGAAATAAAGGTATTGCCTGCGTTAATTTCGAACTACGGCTGCTTTTTACTTTACTTTGGTATGGAATCCAGTAGATTTGAACGAGGATAACCTAGGAATCGAAGTTTCCATGCTGTAGGATCAATGGTTCATAAGTTATGACTGCTTAAAGTTGAACAATTTGCAGTGTTTTTGACAGGCAAGCGCGCCGCATACCGAACAGAGCCGCTAGGTGGTAGCACAAGCACGCTGTGCACAAGGCCAACAATTTTTGGTCCCGTAAAGTAAAGTTTACTTCAAGATACAGAGAGAGAGAGGGCTATTCTTTTTCTTAATAATTTTAATCAGTTGAAAATAATACATTTTTGTGATACTATTACAAAACATACTGAGCAAGATGGAGGAGGTTCAATCTCATTTAACCTTACCGGGTCACGTATAACCCACCCGAATGAACTGTTGAGATCAGAGTCGCCAGATGAGGGGAGGACGGATTGAGGGGGAAAGTTACCCTCTCTCTTTGCCAGTACGGAACGCGTCACGTGACTGATCGCGGCGGAAGCGTGGGGACTAGCGTCGTAGAAGGGGAAGATAGAGAGTGGGGACACGAGTCTTCATCCTGACACATACCTTCCACAGTTTGAAATACAGATACTAGCACACAAGTTTCAGATACACATTCGCTCTCAGATGGATAATATCGATTTCCAAAGAAGAGAGAAAAAGCAGGAGGATCCGGATAGGAAAAAAGAGTGGATATTCGGGTCGAAAGGGTTAATCCGGTGGATTTATAAAGTAGTAAACAACAGAGAAATTATGTAATACCGAGCGAGGTCGGTCGGAACAATTGGTGCACAGCTGTAGTACAGGAATCGGTATATAAAACTAGTTACGTGTAAGGTTGAACATAAATACGCGTACGCGGGGTAGGTGCCGACTGATTATAAAGGTTTGATATTGCTCCACGGGCATTTGCGGTGAAGTAATGCAAGCCGCCGCGCAAGACTTACGAGCTTGTGTATGAGAAAGGGAAGGATACGGGAGGAGCAAACAAAGTTGAGGGCGAGGAAGCGAGACGGAACGACGGGGAATACATAACAGGGGAAAAAAGAAAGGAGCACGACCAGGTGAGGCGGACAACCGGTGGTAATGGAGCCGAGAGCCGACTGTAAATAATGCGGCTTATTGTTAAATCGCCGCGGTCCCAGCATCATTAACTCTATCGCAGATCTCCGTGGCGCAGCGGGTGTCGCGGTAACTCTTACCTCGAGTGGGTATGCGTGTTGCGAGTACAATGCCGGCTAATGATGCTTCGACGCCGGTATGTGGAGCGAGCGAGCCTGCACAGAAGGGGTTGGATGGAACCGCAAAAAGAGACCGAGCCACCACGGACGAAGACGGATGACGCACCGAATCAAACAGATCGACGAACCACCGAGGAAACCGAGCAAGACAACGTGTCGCGCGTAACACCATAGCAAAACACGGAACGGGTCGAGTTCAACGGACACGCGAAACTGGAAGCCCGATATTAACCCTCGTTCGTCCCCTATTTTTCCAACTTACACCCTGCGACGATACACTACTGCCACGGATGAAGATAGGACATGTGTATGAAAAATGGAATGTACAGGGTGTACCAAATTTAGCGTCATGGTTCGAGCAGATGGTTGTACACCATCCGATCGGTGGAGATTTGTTAAACGAGATTGCCGCAAAATTGACCTTGACCTTGAGATTCAAGGTCAAATTTTTATATATTTGTTTGGTGAGTGAAATGCGATACAAGCATAAAAATTTGAAATTCAAGGTCGAAGTCAATCTTGCGGCAATTTCTTTTAACAAATCTCCACCGATCGGAAGGTGTACAACCATCTGCCAAAACCATGACACTAAATTTTGTTACACCCTGTACAAAAAGAACAGTTTCGTTTAATATTCAATATGTTGCAGAGGCTTCTTCATCTTTTATCAAGGAAATTATTCGTTTGGGCAAAGATTTGTATAGTTTTTTTTTAAATTGTTTTCAATTTGTGTGCTGGATTCCGATGTATTTTATAAAACAATAATTTTGTTGGACTAAACTTAGTACAATCTTACCAGTTTCAGGTAGATTGTGGCGATTCTATGTGTCTAGATCAGGATAGTTTCTAGAAAACCCGAAAACTCGGAAGTCTGATCTACGAGATAGTGGACGTTAGGAAAATTAGGAATTCTTGGATCTTACGTAGATGACTAGGAGGTTCGGTGATTGTGAAGGTCAAAGTCAAGGTCGAGAGTATGGTTCTGGACTGTAGTAGTAGGCTTTTGTCTACAGGGTGTCTAAAAATTCCTTCAACGTCCGGAAATGGGAGGTTCCTGAGATCATTCGAAGCAACATTTTGCTTCGCAAAAATGGCGTCCGCGGTTTTGTTAACGAGTTATCAACGAAAAACACAGTGTTGACACAGTCGGCCAGATCGACGCGGTAGCTGTTCATGAGCTAAAAAATTAAAGTCCTCATATCGATTTTGAACGAATGTAGAATGTTTCTTAAATGTCCATTACATTCGAAAACGATAATATTAATTAAAGTTATTAAAAACTCTCGTTACGATATGCGCTCAAAGATCAAACTTTTTCAGATACCGTTTTTCACCGAAAAAATTCCTTTTTTTTCGTAAGAATGCCCTGGAAATAGTATACACGTCTATATTTACGACGCACTTGGAATTAAAAATTTTTTATAATGACTTCAAAAACAAAATTCGTGTGTGAACTGAAAAGATCTGTCAAAGTTTTTCACCTCTGACAAGAGATAAGTTAAAAAGTTCATAAAAGTGCAGTCTCTAACAAAGTGGAACGTTTTCAGCAACGTCTCCTCTAAAAGAACCTGCAAATTTCTCGTCCACATTCGTCCATTTTTGGAAATTATGATGGTGTAAAGCGTCGCGTGACATGCAATTTCGCGGCGAGTCACGTTGCACGAGACGGATTGACGACCTTTGATACGGATTGAAAACCTATCTTATGAATTTTTTATATTATTCGACCATTAATAAACATTCGAATTTCTTGCTAGCTCGGTTGAATCGTTTGTATTTGAGAGATCATAGCAATAGCAACGCGGTATAGCATCACAGCAGTTTTTCCATATTGAAAACCTGTATATTACCTTTGTTAAGAGGAATTATAGTATAGATTTTTGTTTATTAATAAATCAATACAATTACAAGCCGAAAATCCGTATGATCAATTGATTATAGTCAGTAACTTTGTAAAATATAATACTTAATCTTGTTTGAATATTTGTAATTCTTTAAATCTTCTTTCATTCATTCAAAAATTATGGATTACTCTTGTTTGAAAGCCTGAACAGCCAGTTTTCAATTATTATTAATCATTCACACGATTTTTCAGACATTTCCGGTGGTCTGACAAAAAAATGTTTCGTACAAAAAGTAATCGGTACACAGTATTCTACAAATCTGAATACAAAACATTTCAAGAATTTTTCTTTTTTAATAAAATATTGTGGTCACCTTGATTGTTTATTTATAACTATATATTTTTTATTCAATAATATTATAGCTGACATCAAGACGAATCCAACGACCTATTTAATGTGGTTTTTATATTTTGAAATAATGGTAAAATAGGCGTGAACAGCCAATTGGCCGACTGTGTCAACACGCGTCTAGGTCACGCTCCGATTGGTCCGTGTTTTTCGTTAATAACTCTTTAACAAAGCCGCGTACGCCATTTTTGCAAAGGAAAATGACGCTTCAAATGATCCCAGGAACCTCCCATTTCCGGATGTTGAAGGAATTTTTAAACATCCTGTAGGGCAAAGCGATACGTAACAAGTGCCATTCATGTTCAATTAATTGTTTTCATTCGATAAAAATGAAACATTATTGGCTCTTGACATATACCGATCTCGCAAGGTTTTCTCAGACATTTTCAATAATGTTCAAATTTAATTCGCATTATTCATAATAAAGTTTATTTCATATTTCTTTCAAATAGTGGTCATAGCCATCTTTTGTATTAGCAAACGACGACGATTGCTTTTTGTTCCGACGAACAAGTGGCGATTATAATCGCCATCCATTTTTTAGAAAACTAATAATAATATGAATTAATTTTTACAAGCATTGTTCCTTTATGTAATTTCAATGGCAACAACAAAATATTTTCAGAAATCGTGTTTCTGAAGCCGATCTAGAAATTCTCGCGGCCATGCATGCACTTATGCTGTTTTTATTCGTGTTCCATCTTCACTGAATTATTATTCATTATCATGACATTTAATTTCCACCATTACAAATTTGTCAACTATATTATCGTGTAATTTACGACCTTCGTGTACCATTCTTTTGCACTTGACCAGCACAAAATTATAAATGATCTTGAGATAATTAAGAGGAATTGACAGGTTTCCTCAGACAATTCATTAAATGACAATTATAATTGTTGGGCGGAGCGTTCATGGAAGTGGCAACTGTCAGGGGCGCGGGAACACTTGAAGTAAAAGGGGGACATTGAAATCCTTGTAAGGGGCGTAAACCTCATTACGATACTCTTTGTCGAGACTTTTAACGATGATTGAACGTTAAAAATAATTTTCAGATAAGTTTGGATATTCTAAAATTGCATTTTTACCGTCATTAGTTCTGTTGAAAATAATAGAGCTCTATTATACATAGAGATAAACAGTTAAACGGAATTGTTATAATCATTAGACTAACAAATCAAAAATGTCAATTAAAATAATATTCACTCAAACAGCATTCAAAGTAATTGTATTTTATAATAACTATAATAGAATAAGTTGTTCCCGTTTTCCTATTGTAACTACAAAAAAATATGTTTCAAGTAAAACAAATATTTTCGATCTCAGTAAAAAATCTATTTATATAATAATAGTCTGTCACGTGATTACTTTATTCTAAGATTTCTTTAGCCAGACCTTTGTTAGGCTTCTTTCTTGGCATTTCATCTACCGGAAGCCTATCAAGTAGATTTTCAATAATTATGCTGTACCAAGAGGAAGCCTAAAAATCATATTTTATAGAAAAATCCTAAACAAAACTATTAAAATTACGTTACTGGAGGTGCGTGTGGGAGTTCTGGGTTCACGATTGAAATTGCTGTTGCTGTTGAAGGAAGAACTAATATAGACATTCACAAATTAGAAAATAATGGTCCGTAGATAATGTGTTAATTATTTGCAAGCAGAGAAAGACATTCCTTCTGTATTGCGAGTATACGTTTACTCCAGATGTCAAGCATTAGTTATTTGAAAAATAGAATTATGTTTCGACATAAAGAAACAATAAGTTAATATTTGTATTTATTAAATTAATTTTGAAATCTTTGTGTTCGCATTGAATTGGCTTTGAAATTTTTATATTTATATTCATTAATCCCTTGCCGTATTTTGACGAGTCAGACTCGTGATGAAGATTTTAACCAATTCTAACAAATATGAATGTTATGCCTTTCTTTTTAGATGAAATAAAACTTGATTCGTTTGTAATCAATAATTAATCATTCAAACAAACGTAGTCATACAAAAAATATCAATTTCCTTTTCTATTCTACGACATTTTTTCGGATAAAGACGTTCTGATCACTTGAACTGCAAAGAAAATGGTACGGCAAGGGATTAAATTGACTTTGACATCTTTGTAAAATATTCGTACTCAGTGAATTGAGTTTGAAATCTTCGCATTCATTAAAATGATTGTATAATCTGTATGCTCTACTAGATTGACATCAAGTGGTTCGATATTTATACCATCTGGTTCGATAATTCCAAGGCGAAAGGCTAATAACGAACGTACAGCACGCTAAGTTGTTAACAGTTAACTCAAGAGAGAGAGAGAGAGAGACCATTTGTATCGGATAGATTTACTTTACAAGCGTGCGAGAGCAACTGTGCGATAATAACTTCTGGGGTTTCAAGTTCAGTGAGGTTTAATTTTGGTTAAAGCTTGATTGTCGCCAAGGGAGGTTGCTTGTTACACCTTCTGCAAACCGGTGGCCAAAACGGTACACGCGACAACACACTTGGGAAATATATGCCCGAGTTTCAATCAGACCACCGCAATCCTAAGGATTTTCCAATGTCGTTATCTAGCGATCCCAACAAGCGCTCACCATCGTTCCCCGTATTTTCATAATACGAAATTAAATCGCTGTGGCAGGCAATTAGTTTTATACATTGCCAATTGCATTGAGCAAGTGCAACAGTGTTGATGATCACTGTCTCACGAAAACTGTACAAATAGGGTAAATGTACCTAATATTGCGGGTGTACGTTTTACTGTGCTATTCTTTCCCAATGACATTAAAATACGTAAAAATAAGTATTTTACCCTGAATACATTTGTACAATTCAATGAGAATGTATTCTCGTTGGCGAGGCAAACTAAATTTCATTATTCTTGTATTTTTATATTCTCAGGATTTGAAAAAAACATTCTCGATAAAAGGTAAAAATAAGATTAAATTAAGTTTAAGAAATCAGAGGGAATAGATTATGTAACTCTTATCAATTATATAACAAGTAAACAATCATCATGCAAAATAAACATGTTTCTACCTGAATTGTAAAGAACTAGAGTGAAATAGAAATTTATTTTAATTCGAAAATTAAACAATTCTTCCGACCTAGAATAATTCCATTGTATTGGGAAACAATTTTGTTATTCAATCAATGAACTTTAATGAATGAGACATTTTCCCTTCTGTTCGATGATGTTCTGCAAAAAAAACTAAATAAGAAAATATTTGATTGATTAAAATTCATCGTTTGAATAAAGAGATTCGGTTAGTACATGTTTGTTTAAAAATGGATAACTCTATAAAACTAAACAATATAATTTAATTCAATAAAAAACATTTTGTAGCAGGCTTGTTAATCATTCTTTTCTTGTCCCGTAGCACTTGTAACAAGGATCGAAAACATTATTACAGTTTGTTTTAATATCACTGTATCCCCTTTCATATTTCAGCATAAAAGTACATGTTTGTTTAAAAATGGATAACTCTATAAAACTAAACAATATATTTTAATGCAATAAAAAGCATTTTATAGCAGGCTCGTTAATCATTCTTTTCTTGTCCCGTAGCACTTGAAACAAGGTTCGAAAGCATTTGTAACTCTCAGAGACGTTCTGCCCCATTTTCGGGGAAAGTGCATACTAGTTGACACTGTACAATATCCTATCAAAATGATAATTTTCAAGCAAAATCAGAATCCTAACTAATACTAATTCATCGGTAATAATTGTTACAAGAGTTTGATGCCAAGAGCGTTAAGTTTTTACATACCAGACGAAAAACACATCAGTTTAAAGTCCAAATTTGCAAAAACTAGTGCGCATTTACCCCACTCCACCATAACATTTTTTTTGTCATAAGTGGAAATGTCTTTATGTAACTGAGACACTGTGAAACATCTTCATTGTAAATAACTCTTTTTCCGTCTATTTGTTACCAAAAAGTCATATGTGGAAATTGATACTTATTAGTTCGAACGCCATGCACATGTCACTGAATTGGTCCGACCGTAGCTTTCCAGTAAAATATACGACATTAATCCAAGTGAGTTATGCTGTACAAGACGTCAGAGCGGAAATGTGAAATTGAGAAAGGACAGAGTGGTCGGATCGCGTAAATTGTGTAAATTTTCGTTTTTATCGTATGATGAACACCGGATGAAGACGACGAACGTTCAGCAGCTGTCTCCGACAAAAAGCGCGGTTATTGCCATGACAGGAGCACCAGCCGGTCCTAACCAGACCTAAACTTGTCCGTTCGCATCAGTATTTAGTATGAATCCATTTGAAGCGGCGCGCAAAACTGTGCCATAAATTCCAATTAATTGCAAACAGGTTCTCGTAAACACTGCAGATGGCCGATTAAAAGGTTCGAATGCGCCATTCAAACTCTGCGAGGGTACGGACTCAATGACAAGTAAAAACGAACGTCATCGAAATCTTTCACGCGCATCGAAATTTCTTGTTCGCCGACGGTTAATTGCTCGACTAACCGTTTGACGTTATTACTACACTGCGGATCTTTATGCAAAATAAAAATTGTCCAAGTCAATTGCAGAACACAGTAATCATTTCAAAGTTTCCTTATCCAATAATCCTAACGAGTAGACTGCGGATTTATATGCGGAATAAACATTTCTTAATTGAATTGCACCAAACTGGAGTGAAATAGAAATTTATTTTCTTCCCTATCATGTTTAGTAGGTTGAGAATAATAAAATAACATGTTAAAATTTTTCTAAGATTTTTGCAATTTTATAAATTACACTTATTCGCTTTCGTCATTATTACTACACTGCGAGTCTTTATGCAAAATAAAAATTGACCAAGTCAATTGCTGAACACAGTAATCATTTCACAGTTTCCTTATCCAATAATCCTAATGAGTAAACTGCAGATCGTTTTGCAAAATAAACATTTCTTAACTGAATTGCACCAAACTGGGGTGAAATAGAAATTTATTTTCTTCCCTATCATGTTTAGTATGCTGACAATAATATAATAGCATATTCAAATTTTTCTAATATTTTTGCTATTTTAAATTACACTTATTCGCTTTCGTCATAAATGCATAAAATCCGCAGAGTACTAATGAGTTATAAAATAAAACATCAACATTATCTCTTGCTATATATTGCATCTAACAGCTTCTGTCATAAATATATGAAGTTCATATTAATTATACTAAACTGCGCGTTTGTAGTGTTAGACTGAATATGTGATTGAATAATATATCTCTCAACCAAAGGGTATTTACACGTCATCGGATACCTCGTGAAAAATAAACATTTTATAAAAATGATGAAAAATCGTGAATTTAATATTTTGTCGACCATTCGATTTGTTTGGCGACTTCACGTAACCGTCTGGACCAATTAAAAATAATAATTGTTTTAAGTATTTTGAAGAAACAGTATTCCATTATTTGTTTAGCCTCGTTTGCACTTCAATTCTGTTTTACTAGTTATTATATCCTATTACTAGACAGCGGGTTTATGCATTTATAACAGAAATTGAAACTTAAAATATTTTAAAAATGTGAAAATACGGAGACGTTATTTTCAATGATTTAAAATTATTTACATAATAAATAAATTAGTTAGCTCCATTTCATGTCATTTTGATATAATTCGAAAGTACTTTCTGTGTAGTAAAAATACCAGTAGAATTTTATAGCTCTCACGTACAAAGCAGTAATTGAGAATTTATTTTGCATAAAGATTCGCAGTTTACAAATTACTAATGTTTATTTCATTTTGTTAGTGTATAATAGTACGTCGAATAATTTCGAAAGTCTCCTATTACTTGTGAGTGTTCACCAATTCGTGGATTAAAGAAATATGCATGATCAAATATACTTAGAATTGTGTGAAATAATAGTTCTAATTTGGCATTGTCAAAGACAAATCTTTATCGTTTCTCCTCCTGGGAATATAAAAGTCTGAACCAGTGACAGCGGGTGGAAAATACTTGTTAACGGAAAATAGTTAAGAGTTAAACTGCAAATTGCTGTGATAAAGATAAAAGTCTGAGAATATTCATAGGTGTATACCTCTTAAACATTTTTTTCCTTGAAACACCTTGAAATGATGTACTTCCTTTATACTAGCATTATACACAGAGACCTCAGTTTCTTTAATGAGCTGTACAGATGACACTCACTGGCATTAACTGTTACGACCAATAATTGAATATTACGTGGAACAGGAACAAGTTAGAGGTCTGTTCAAATAATCATACAACTTTTTATGCTGGTATTTCATGGTCGTCAAAATTACATACAAAAGTTCTTATTAAAAATGCCCATAGAAATTTTCAATGTTAACATGTTCAGAATACTTCTAAGTAAAAAACGCTTAATTCCTTACAATATTATAAATTATATAATTCAATCATCTTAGTGAATTGCTTAAATATAATTACATTTTAACTAATCCTTTTTTCACACGGTCTGTGCACTTTTCTTTTTAGACTATTAATAATATTCTTTTTAGTAATAAATATTAAAACAAGACAAAGTATGTTACATCATTTTATTATCTTAGTAAATTGCTTGTAATAATCATTTCTTGGCAAAGTCTTTGCACTCTTCTTTTTATTCTGTTCGTACACGTAATATTATTTCCTAAAATAAATATTAGGACAAGACAAAGATGCTCGAGATAAAGGTATTCGAATATGTAGAATGTTCAATATTTTAATCATTTCAATTCAACGAAGCAGAACTTGCCTATAAACATTAAAACAATCGTCCAGACTTTCTAGCCAACCCAGTCAAATAATTATTTACACTTTCCTTAATTACGAAAGCTAGTCTCGTATTTCTGGCTGGCGGTGTATAGTTGACATGGAACAGTTGTCTGAGCAATTTTCACGTCGCTTCGCCGTTACAACCGGCGAGTGAAAGATATTTAGATTGGAGCTGTATTTAGACTTGTTCGCGCCAGGAAACTGGAAGAATCGCTCGATAATAAAATTATTTTCGTCTCCTATTTTAAACCGACAACGATCAAGTATATAACTGTCGAATTTAATTGACACGGAGAGCTTAGCGGCGACGTCGTCTTAGCAGACGGACATTTCGTAACGCGCCGGACAGATTAAAATACAGCCATTTGCTGACGTCGAATCCGATTTAATAAATACGTCGCATCTGTCGCCTCCCTTAATGAATTCCTGATTTATCATCCATTAAGGTGTCAGGACGCGCTCGGGTTTCGTTGCTCGGCTCAGACTGGCGGAAATTTATGTGGATAGGTGTGATTAATGCGATGTTCGCGGAAACACACGGACATCTGTGTTAATGGTGACGGATGGCTGCGCTAATGGTGTCAGCCAACGTCAGGCGCGTTCTCCTCCGTTGACTATAGACTTCTGACTAGCTGTTTCGCTAGATTAAAACCGCACTTATATCGCAAACCCGTCTACTTTCCACGGGATTACAGGATTTTACGGATTAGCTAACCTGATTCGTTCTGCCGAGCCAGTAAATTGACGTTCCGCAGGAACATTTTCAATGTACCGTAGAACCTCCATTATCCGGATGCGCGGTTCACGGAATTCTCGAAACGCCTAACACTCATTTTTACCCATAGTAATAGCGAGCGATTATCGGAAACGCGTTCAGAAATGTCTAACCCGTGTTTCCCCAAGTTTCGACATCTGTGTACCCCTTCTATAACTGTCGTAACACCGAGTATCCCCCGTTAAGCGACTCATTTTTCCAGGATTGCAAGGGTGCGGGATTCGCGTTCTCATTTCTCGATAACACAGAAATGGGATTTTTCAGTAGTCAAAAACGCTAGATGAAAGGTCGATCTAGGGCGCTGTCTCCTTCAAAAGTCCTATTTTTTCGTTTACGAGGCGCAATTTGCATTATTCGACAGCGTAATTTGCATTATTCGACAGCGTAATTTGCATTATTCGACAGCGTAATTTGCATTATTCGGAAGCATACAACTGCGCGTGTAGCTATTTTCATAATAATACAAATAGTATTGCCGAATAATGCAAATAGCGCTTCGTAAACGGAAAAAATGTTTTTCGAGGGTGATAGCGCCCTAGATCGATCATTTATCTAGCGTTTTTGACTACTGAAAAACCGCGTGTTTGTATTATCAGGAAATGAGAATGAGAATTCCGCATCCTTGCAATCCTGGAAACGAGTCTACCGCCTTAAGAACAATTGGTATTAAGTAACCGGCGTATACATCCTTTCTACACAACAATAATTTGTAGTATCCAATAGTTTCGTTAAAAAAAGTAGCATAACAATGAACTTGACCTCATTTTGAAGCTCGAAGCCTCTACTTTCGCAGACTATCGTCCATTTTTATCTGGGATACTTGTGCATGATATAGCAGATGAAAAACTGAGGTCACGTTTTTGGTCGAAAATGCTTCAAATCGTTTCATCTGTTAAAGCATCAAAACATTCGTTTTCTCAATAAATCTACTACAGATTTTAAGATTCAATCTTTCGCTTTCCATTTCCGACGACTGCTTAAAACTTAATTTACAATTTTTTGGTGCTAATTTTTTAGCCACAACTATTTCAAATTTTAGTGTACTACAAACAACTACATACGGAAAATTCTTCTCCGACTTCTTCAATTTTACATATTTCACAAAATTGGGCTATTCCCGTTCCAATAATTGGATTTCAACAGTAATTCATTTCCTTTCTAGAAACGCATTGCGACTTAAATCCAGTGGATCATATTCAATCAGTTTTTCAATAATTCAATAACATTCCCCGTATATAGAAAAAACTATTGTATTTTCTAAAAATAAGAATAAATTGCTCGTCGATTAGCACTCAGAACATTCTCAAGAACTTCTGCGAACCAAAAATATCATTTTATCTCAACAATATCGATCCCTGCTAGGTTAAGCTGCATTCTATTAATTTTAAAATTAGATACCATTAGATCATGAATTTATACTATGATACGAATAAAAATTGCATTTGTTATAGTACTTTTCGGCTTTGGTATTCTTTTTATATATTTCTTTGAGTTTTCTATAAAATTCGTTTTTCTGTAGGTGTGTATTTGCATTAATTATAAAATGGTATTTAACCCCGAGGGTTACGACAACACTTAACTGCATCATTCAATGCATTCAATGTGTTCATACGAATAATTATTCCACGCGGTTTATAAAAAAAAAACTTGACACGATGTTTGTTCGTCTTTAAATTATGTACAATTTATTTATAACCTCATGCACGTGGACGTCGAGAAGAAGAAGATCAGATTTAATATCTGATAATCATGTACCTAGCAAGTCGTCTTTATATACAACAACCTAGATCATAGTTGATGTTAATTAATGCTAATGCTAGAGTGGAATTTTAATTGATTAATTGCAAGTTGCTCTGGAATAAGTGAATAATGTTACATATGGAAAATTAATTTGTTCTCTACTGTAGGCAACAGCACAGTGAACAAATGGAATTCGTTTACGTAAAAGTGACTTCATTTTAACACATTCGTAACTTTGTACAAATTTTCAATACATTATTCGGGAGAACTTTAGACAATAAAAAGCAAGTAGCGAATAGATTACATGCGGTTTCCAAATAGCTCCATTAAAATTGCTGACAGTTATATTTACTATCCATTCACATTAACGAGGCAACCCGTTAAAATTACTTGAGTGCTATCTTGGCTTGTCACGTGATTAACCTTTCACCCCTCATCCGTTCAAGTGAAACTTCGCGATAAATCTTCGCACTTTCTTTTGCTTCTATATTTTGGCACACTTCTCCCATTTTATCTTTTACTGCGGAAAGATCCTTAATGGACACCGATCTGTTTTTGTTGTTACGCAAGTTATATTTATTATGGCTAATTTTCTTCCAATAAAATAGACATTCATTTCTATTTCAAGTCATTTTTTGGTGCGTTTGAAATAATAAATCAGCAGCTCCAATTTCTTCAAATATTTTTGGTGAGTATAAACTAACAAAACAGCAGTACTAATTTCTTTAAATAATTTTACTGTTTTGCATTTGATCTACTTAGGAACTCTAGCCTAGTTACCTAGTTATGAAAATAAACTTATAATTTTTTATCATATAAATCCCATTATAGTATTAATTTTCATTTCTTGTTAATTACACAGAGGTTAAAAAGAAAATGTTGATATCATATCAATGTTTAATTTGAGAAGAGAAAAAAGAAATTGAAATTTCAGAATATGATTAGAGCGACTATGCTAGAGATATTTTAATTTTTTTACAAAAGTTATTCTAGCTAATCTCTTCCTCTTTTTGTATCTTCTGCTTGTAGAAGACATTTGTGACTGTAAATTTTTATGCAAAGCCTCAGTTTACAAATCCCACAAGTATTAATTTTCATTTCTTGTTAATTACACAGAGGTTGAAAAGGAAATGTTGATATCATATCAATGTTTAATCGGAGAAGAGAAAAAAGAAATTGAAATTTCAGAATATGATTAGAACGACTATGCTAGAGATATTTTAATTTTTTTACAAAAGTTATTCTAGCTAATCTTTTCCTCTTTTTGTATCTTCTGCTTGTAAAAGACATTTGTGACTGTAAATTTTTATGCAAAACCTCAGTTTACAAATCCCACTAGTATTAATTTTCATTTCTTGTTAATTACACAGAGGTTAAAAAGAAAATGTTGATATCATATCAATGTTTAATCGGAGAAGAGAAAAAGGAAATCAAAATTCCAGAATATGATTATAGCAACTGTGCTAGAGATATTTTAGTTATTTTGCAAAAATTATTCTAGCTAATCTTTTCCTCTTTTTGTATCTTGCAAAGCGTCAGTTTTACAAATTATAATAGTTACCAGTTCGACTGTCTAAAAAGTGTTGTATTGGTAGCGAAAATGAAATGAAAATATTAGTAACATGGATTGGTGTAAATGTTTTATTGCATCTTACAAACTCGCCAATGCCATAAATGGACACATATCCGCAGTCCACCAACCGAAACTCATAAAAAAGGCCATAGCCGCGTATTTTTATCAGTTTTCAAACGGCATCAGAAACGCATGTGTTGGCCCTTCGAGTAACCTGTAGATGTGCTCTATAAAACTATACGGCGCATAAAAGGCTAGTACAATGACCGAAATTAATGTTCATACAATTTTTACAATAAAATACTTTTTAAAAATTAAACCAGGCAACTTGAATCTTTTCGAGGTGTTGGAAGGACTAATTTACTAGATGACAAAATTCAATTTGTCGAGAAAGAATAAAAAGGTCTTCCGTGAAGACGTTTCATTTGTGAAGATTAAAGTTGTCGCTCTTCGATACGTGGTTAGTACAATTGTAAAAAATTGTTACGTGTAAATAAACAGCGTTTTTTTATAACTTAAAACAACACTTCTCAATGGAAGACCCTTTATTTGCAAAGAAAGTAATATTGGTTGCTTTTCACAGGTTTGAAGCATTCGTTTGCAATGGATTTAAAATGGACGATTAAAAATGATGAAACTTGCAGTTATAGTTATAGTTAACAACTGTTGTTTTCACCATTTTTAATCGTTTGCATCTCGTAAAGAAATTTACCAGTTTCCCTGAAATTTTCAACATGTGCACAACTAGCACAAATCTAATAGTTGACGATATAATTGCAGAAAAATTCACCAAAGCGAAGCCGACCGCCAAAAACATTAAAGCGAAATGTTTAGAACGGCGACCTCGACAACATATTTCACGGACATTGAAATCGGAGAGGAGGTAGCACATCGGTAAGTTTACCAAGTTCTCTTTTACAGAATAATTTCAACCAAAATTATCAGCTTACGATTGAAATTCCTATTGCTGTGGAAACGGACCACGGACTATCAAAAATGAATTAACCCCTTGCCGTATCTTGACGAGTCAGGCTCGTGACGAAGATTTTAACAAAGTCTAACAAATGCGAATGTTATGCCGTTCTTTTTAGAAGAAATAAAATTTGATTCGTTTGCAATCAATATTTAAACGTTCAAATAAACGTAGCCATACGTAAAACATAAATTTTCTTTTCTCTTCTACGACATTTTCCCGGATAAAGACGTTCTAAACACTGCAACTGGAAAGGAAATGGTACGGCAAGATGTTGAGGGAAATGTTGTTCAAAATGGTGGCCTCGACAACACATTTCACGGACATTGAAATAGGAGAGGAGATAGCACATCGGCAAATATACCGAAAATTTGTCACGGTTCTTCTCGGTACAGCACAATTCTTGAAAAGCCTCTTAATAGCCTACCGGTAGATAAAGCGTAGCTACTGTATGAAAGTTTCTAGAAAGAAGAGACTGTTAGGTACATGGTCGAACTTCGAACGCAAGAACGGTCTTTAAGAAAGCAGGAATTACGTCTGTTGGTATAGAGAATGGGAATAGCAGAGGTAAATTCCATAACACGTCGGGCTCGGTTCGAAACGAGGTCCGTCGAGGAACCAAAAATAATTTTTCCCGGCGAGATATGCGATTACCAACGAGCTGAACGAAAACTACCCCGACACCGGGGCATGGACACAGACACGGGCACGGGTACGGGCACGGGTACGGGCACTGAGACCGACACAGGATGGTCCTTGAATCGAAAGGGAAGGAAAGCTGCGGAACGCGTTGGGTAGGCAGGTAGGCAGGCAGGCAGGCAGGCAGATATTGAGCTCTATATTTCCATAAGCTGATATTTACGCGGCAATATACGCGGCCGTGCCCGCTACTTTATGGGCCTCGTAAATATAGCGGGCCGCCGGGAATTGGCTGGCAAGGCGGCCGCGTTCTCTCTCCTTCTGTTCTCTGTCTCCGTTGCACGCTTCCTTCTTTCCCTCGTCCTTTCTTTCTCTCTCCTCGCATTCCCCGTGCCTGCTTGCCTGCCCTCATCCGGCACAGAGACATAAATCGCCGCCAATTGTAAATAATACGCGACGTATGCTGATCTCCGTTTCTACGTACGAATGCCGCGCCACGCCACGCCACACCATACACGACGACTATGTAAGCTCTCCTCTGACCCGTGCGTGTGTACACGCGTACTCGCGGCGTAACTAGCCGCTAAGAATTCAAATCCGCAGAACTTCGGATGAGTTCAGCGAATCGTCGACCCAAGAACCAAGAATTTAATCCAATCGCCCAGGTTACGTGCTACTGTGCAGTCACCGCCAGCCCCGTCTTATTCATTACGCGCATTACGCGCATTACGCGCATTACGCGCATTAGGCGCGTTAGCTGCATCAGGCACGCCGCTTATAGCCGAATATTATTGTATGGTCCTGGACAAAATAAAAACAGACCAATACTGTGCGCATAAGACTATAATAATAAGACTTCTATGGCAAATGCATACCAGTCCGTTTCTCGCTCGAAAACGCGGCTCCCTTGAGTTTTTCCAAATAGCGTTTCACCTCGGAGCGTGACGGATCACACTCATTCACTGTCCAGCAATTACGTACGCCAGGGAGTCCAACTTATTCCCCTCGGAGGACTGCAAGGTCCACACCATAGAACCTCTTCCCACTACTACGTACAGCCGTAAAGTTAGTGAGTTGGGCGGCAGTGGTGGCAGTGGTATGTGTGTGCGTCGCGTCATGCGTCGTGTAGCACACGGCTCACGTGGTGGGAGCATTCCACTACTATATACAGGGTGTCTCAAAATTTCTTCAACATCCGGAAATTGTTCCTGGGATCATTTGAAGCAACATTTTCCTTCGCAAAAATGGCGTCCGTGGCTTTGTTAATGACTTATTAACGAAAAACACGCACCAATCAGAGGGTCAATTTGGCCAATTGACAGTTGGCGCGCCGGGCCGACTGTGCTAATTGATTGGTCCGTGTTTTTCGTTAATAACTCCTTAACAAAGCCGTGAAACGAATGTTTGCGAAGGAAAATGTTGCTTCAAATGATCCCAGGAACCTCCTATTTCCAGATGTTGAAGGAATTTTGAGACACCGTGTATATAACTATGAAGTCGAAGAGCGGGGGAAGAACCTAAGCGGGGAAGGTGCCTCGAATAGCTTCGGAGCTACTAGTTGGAACCAGTGCTGCCAGATCGAGAAAATCAAGGGGAATACAGGCACCCCCTCTCTGATGACCAAACACGTTGCGCGACCAGTCTACGGTCTTAGTGGGGGACGCTGGAGAGTTCTCATAGTAGTGGAATGGGATAGTGGTAGGGGCAAAGGAGGAGAGGGAATAGTATCCGTTGGGGTATCATCTGGCAATACTGAGGTACAGTGATGCCCGATCGAGGAAACCGTGGGGAATACAGGTACCCCCTCTCTGATGACCAAACACGTTGCGCGACCAGTCTACGGTCTTAGTGGGGGACGCTGGAGTGTTCTCATAGTAGTGGAATGGGATAGTGGTAGGGGCAAAGGAGGAGAGGGAATAGTATCCGTTAGGGTATCATCTGGCGATACTGAGGTACAGTGATGCCAGATCGAGAAAATCGAGGGGAATACAGGTACCCCCTCTCTGATGGCTAGACACGTTGCGCGACCTGTCTACGGTCTTAGTGGGGGATGCTGGAGTGTGCTCATGGTAGTGGAATGGGATAGTGTTAGGGGCAAAGGAGGAGAGGGAATAGTATCCGTTGGGGTATCATCTGGCAATACTGAGGTACAGTGATGCCTGATCGAGGAAACCAAGGGGAATACAGGTACCCCCTCTCTGATGGCTAGATACGTTGCGCGACCAGTCTACGGTCTTAGTGGGTGACGCTGGAGTGTGCTCATGGTAGTGGAATGGGATAGTGGAAGGGGAAAAGGAGGAGAGTAAATGGTATCCGTTTGGGTATCATCTGGCGACACTGAGGTACAGTGATGCCAGATCGAGAATATCGAGGGGAATACAGTTACTCCCCTCTCTGATAACCAAACACGTTGCGCGACCAGTCTACGGTCTTAGTGGGGGACGCTGAAGTGTGCTCATAGTAGTGGAATGGGATAGTGGTAGGGGCAAAGCAGGAGAGGGAATAGTATCCGTTGGGGTATCATCTGGCGATACTGAGGTACAGTGATGCCTGATCGAGGAAACCGAGGGGAATACAGGTACCCCCTCTCTGATGGCTAGACACGTTGCGCGACCAGTCTACGGTCTTAGTGGGTGACGCTGGAGTGTGCTCATGGTAGTGGAATGGGATAGTAGAAGGGGAAAAGGAGGAGAGGGAATGGTACCCGTTTGGATATCATCTAGCATGACTGGTTGGATCTGCCTGATGTACACGGTAACCGATATCTGTTATGATTCAAGAGTTATTAGTAAAATGTCACCATATTTTTCGATCCAGCCCACTGTGGCGCCAGATTGAGACTTGTCTCCCATCTTTCCCTTCCACGACGCTATTGCCCCACGCTTGCGCCACAGTCAGCATCATCCTAACCAATAAACACCCTGTTTTGCCCAGTAGAGCGCTGGCGTAATTTCTTTGAAGGCACTACTGTATACCTACTCAGAGTAGTTTACACGGAAAGAACAAGATAAGTAACTCTGTACCACGTATTCTTACGCCCGACTACTCTAAAACGTCATTCTCAGGGGCAGAAATATTTTGAGTCTAACACAAAAATCTTACAAAAATATGTCTAACTAAAAGAAGAAAAGTCACTAGAGTAACTTCGTGACGTCGCGACGACGAAAGAGCTGGGGAAGATAGATTGAGTGCAATATAGGTTGGTCGATTAGTGACCCAACAATCTCATGATGTAACCGTAGTTGCAGTTAATGAAGCGTTCACTTGGTTATACGATCAATATACAACTAGAAAACTGTTCCTGTTTTAGTAGATTGGCGTGAAACTGGATGATGGAAAAATATTGAAATTTTCATTCTTCCCGATTTAAAATGGAAAAGAAAACAACAAAATTTTGGGGTAACATTGTAAACAATTCAAAATTATACGTGGTATTTGAGATATTTTTTAATGGAGTTTGAACTCGTGAAATAAAAACTTTTCATTGTTATAGATCTAGAATACAAATATTACTAGACGTTAGTATCTTTTGTTATTGTAGCTGTTTATGTAGAAAACAAATATTTTATATTTATTTTCGTTGTTCTACCTTTTATTTTCTAATTATTCATTGACAGTTTAAAGCATTCAATGAACAGAATGTTCTTCAGTTCCAGATGTTTTAGTTTCCATTCAAATCGAACATTTTAACATGCATCGAATCAGCGTGTTGGCTATCCTATCTGTAGCACATTTACACAATGTTATTCTACTACGGACACGAAAAAAGTTTTCTAGGCGACTACACTCGTTTTTAACATGCAGTCAGCTCAAATTCGCTATAAACGAATGTCAATTTAATATTCATATGTGACTGAATCTATTCCACGTAAAACGCAACAAGAATGTTATAGCGCTCGTTGTCCGTTGTCTATTGTCAGTATTGACGTCAAATTTGACGGACGTAACATGTGTAACTGCTCGGATGCATTAAAATAATGTTGCACCATGCATCGTACGTTCCAACCTGGCTAGGTGTTACAAAAACGCAAATTCAGCCACAGACGCAAGAAGTTTAATGTATGTTTTCGCGAGATCTGCATTCCAATGACATACTCGAACTGAATCACGGAAAAAGCTCATCTCAAAATGGCAACAGTCTGGAGTTACACACGATGAATATTTTACTCTCTCAGAGACGTGTATGTATCCATCACTCTGTATTTAAAAATACGTAATAGTTGTCATTTGTGTTGCATCATGTTATATTGTTTCATCCCTCACAAAACAGAATCGGTTTTTCTTTCTCAGGAGATAAATATTTCTCAAAAGATAAATTTATATATTTAACATATGCTATACATATGCATATCATTCACTTATTATACATGTATACGTAATATATATGTGCATATTTGCATAATTTTTATGCATTAATAACAAATGTTTTTTGCATATCTTTGGTACATAAACACGCGTTGTCTAATTATTACTATTATTTCCTTTTAAAAATACAACATGACGATTTGTTACTTACAGTTATAATGAAACAATGGATTCACACGAACATGGGTTGCATATTAATAACAAAAATATAAATTCACACGAAGATCTGTTGCATATCAATAATAAAATTATAATTCACATCAAGATCCTTAGTTAAGTAATAATAAAAATATATATTGACACGTAGATCCGTTGCTTATCAATAATAAAAGTATATATTTACATGAAGACTCGTAGTTAAGTAATAATAATATTATTGTACATTGACGCGTAGATTCGTGGCTTATTAACAATAAAAATATAGATTGACACGAAGATCCGTTCCCTATCAATAACAAAACTATAAATTGATACGAAGATCCGTTACTTATCAATAATAAAAATATATATTTACATGGAGATCCGTAATTTAGTAATAATAATAATATTGAATATTGACACGTAGATTCGTGGCTTATTAATAATAAAAATATAAATTGACACGAAGATCCGTTCTCTATTAATGATAAAACTATAAATTGATACGAAGATCCGTTACCGATTAATAGGCTGCGGGTGTTTATGGAATTTTCAATTTTTATAGGGAAATTTTAAGAATGTGGAATTGTGTAAAATCTTATTTTCAGTGGTACTAGTCTTTGTAGATCCGAGATAAATAGAAATCATTCTAGCATTGTTTTACAATTTTTGGAAGCCATAAATGCATAAAGATCCGCAGTCTACTGATTAATAATAAAAACTATAAATTGACGCGACGTGAATCGGCAATAATAAAAATTAGCGCGTGGTATGCCGGCCGGTTGATAAATTGAAATAAAAGGTATCCCGGTATCTTCTTCTAAGCTGACACCTTCGATATAACCCGATGTAATCTTTTTAAATCGATCGCTGCAGAGGCAGATCATCCCATAAGATCTTACTTGTAGTCTGACTTTGGTTGGCAGCCGGTGATTATCCGTGAAGTAGGAAGGGGCTGATAGATGGGGGTGCTTCCCGTCGATATTCTCCACCGCACGCTACTACTTTATCATCCCTCGGCACCCGATCGTCCATCATTCGCAATCACTTCCTTGCGCGTTTACTCTCGGCGAGGAGCTGCGATCAATCCAAATTTCGTTCCACTGCACATCTTCGAAGTTGCATCCATTTTCAATTTTCTGCTGCCGTTCTCCTAGTCGCTGTTCTATTATATCGTTAGAATGCTTTCAGGATATTACAATTTCCTTTAAAAACTTGCAAATTCTTTCACAATGTATTCCTGTCTTAACTACGCCACGTTCCGCCCTTAACTTCGAAAGTATTTTTGCGAAAGCGTGCTCCAAAACTAATTTTTATGGATTAGACACATTTGATACCTCTAATAGTTCTTCTGAAATCGATGACCAACAGTTGAGAATTGAGAATTTCTTAATTAATTGTCCCGAGAGCAACAGTAATTTCATTTATAGTCCAGCGAATTATACTGGGTGTCCTGAAAATTTTGTAGTTCCTTGAAAGGAGTGGTTCACGATGTCATTTGAAGTAAAAAATATTCTAACTTCTAACTATCCGTAGCTACATATTATGTAGCAATAAATATTTTCTCTACTCAAATTTATTTGAAACATCTTAGGTCTAAATAATTAGACATTGGGTCGTAACATAAATACGTTCGGTTGTGATCAGTACCTCCTTTTATTCATTAATAAAGTACAGAATTATGTTAATTCAATTGAACAATTCCTAACTGCACGAGGCCTCTTTTTAATCACAGTTATGTACACTTACAATGAGTCAATTAAATTATTAAAATTGGAACATATTCAGACGTGTAACTGAACGAATTTATATATTACAACCAAATTATATATCAAGATATATTTACAGCTCAAATCAAATAATTCGAAAGCTTCGTAAAATTAAATTTTGTGTGTTATATACTTTCGTTTATGAGACTGAAACTAAAATACAGTGCGCCACGAAAGTATTAGAACGCACTTTAAACCAGTATAACTTTTTTATAATTGTACCAAGCGACCTGATGTTTTGTAAGCAATTAGAAGCATCGGTTTACTAAATGATCTGCAGAAAAGATTTTCCAAAAATTACAATTTACAAGGTTGCATGCAAAAATAAGGAAAGTATTTCTTAAAATTTTTTTATTTAGGCCCTCAATGAAAATTTAAAATACTAAGTTTTGTACATCTATGTTAGTTATACACATGCTGAAAATTTCATCAAAATCGATTAACATACCCAAGAGCTACAAGTGGTAAAATGTGGTGAAAATCATAGTTTTCTTGCGACTTTTGGTCAGTTTTCGCTTAAAATCCAGAAATTCTTATATCTTTCGATGCGTGTCGTTTTTTCCTGCGTCAACTGATTTCGATGAAATTTTCAGCATGCGTATAACTAACATACACTCCCGCTCAAAAGGATATGGACAACACGTTTAATTTTTTATGCAGTCTAGTTTACACAGTACTGCAGAATATACATTTTAATAATAATTATGTGAGTTTTGTATTTCGATATTTTGTTTTTTCAACCCTTATGTCGATAACCGGGTGCCCACTTTAAATATCTTTTTGAAACCTCTTTAATGCTTTTGTCGATAAATGAAAAAATTATGATTATGACTATGATATATACACTCCCGCTCAAAATGATGTGGACGACACGTTTAATTTTTTATGCAGTCTAGTTTACACAATACTAGAGAATATATATTTTAACAATAATTATTTGAGTCTCGTATTTCGAAATTTTCTTTTTTCTGCCCTTATGTCGTTAACCGGGTATCCACTTTAAATATCTTTTTAAAACTTCTCTAACGCTTTTGTCGATAAATTAAAAAATTATTTTTATGTCTATGATATATACACTCCCGCTCAAAATTATGTGGACGACACGTTTAATTTTTTATGCGGTCTAGTTCATACAGTTAATAATAAATTCATCAGATATCTCGTCAATAATTATTATTATTGTCTTGAGAAGATAGCAAACCACCCTAATGAATCATCGTAGATTGAAACAGTATTAGTCCTGCCGAAGAAACTTTCATTTATTCAAGAGATTTTACTAATTAAATTGTACAATTTGGTACTATTAGAATAAATTATACTTGCAACAAAGTGTCCACATATTTTTGAACGGGAGTGTACATCTACAAAACGCATATTTTAAATTCTCATTACGGGCTCCAATAAAAAAGTTATAAATGGTGCCTCCTTTCAATTCTGAGCCTCTAAATCAATTCTTCTAATTGCTCAAAAAAAGTCAGGTCGTTTGGTCCGATCATAAAAAAGTGATACTGTTTTAAAGTGCGTTCAAATACTTTCGTGGTTCACAGTGTATTTATACGTGTGATCAATCTGGAATTGGATGGAGTGTATTTTTTTCAACGAAGATAGATGGAACCGTACTTGGAAAGTAGTTAGAGAGTAATTTTAGATTTTTCAGTAATCCTAGTTCGGCAGTCTTTCATAAAAAGCGATATCTTACGGGAGACCCGGCACCATTTATCTCACAGTTTCTTGTCTTCTTTCTACTCCATTTACCGTTACGTCCGGAACATTAATTTCCCCTTATAGCCACGAAGAGTCGTGTTTATCATTAGTTCCCCGCCACTTAGCTCTGGAAAATATATATAAGGCTTCCTCTGACGGCAGGTTATGCCTACATCGTATGTATAAAGTCTGCACGGTACATAATAATTTTCAGACTGAAAACCAAATGATCGAAAAAAACCGCGCAGCTGCTCGCCATAAGTTCCCCGAATAAGTATCTTCAAACGTTGTAATAACTGTCAGAAGGGGAGACGATGGAAAGCCTGATGAATAAGGCATGGCTGTGTGTCGATTTGTTCTGAAAATCTCTTCCGATGTTTCTAACGTTTTAGAACGTTGGCTATACGGGCTTCTGCAATTTAACACCAAACCTACGGAGCACCAATGACTGTTTAACATTATCTTATAAAAATGAAATTCGTTAAAATTTGTAGTGATTTTTATCATGATATATGTCTTAAGAAATAAGTTTATTGAATAGTTTTCTATGAGTGCATATTTACAATTTCAATAATAGTAAATTAAAACGTTTCTAACCCGTCATTGTCGTGGATCCCGTAAACACAGTGTACAATTAGAGGAGAATAGTGTAGTTTAGACCAACACCTTGGTTGAACCATTATTTTGAGAAAGAAAAATACTTCAAGAGAGTTAATAATAGTATCGATTGATTAGAAATAATGCTCTGAATCTAGTTTAGCAATATATTCTTATCGAGAAAAATAATTAATCGTGATTTATAAATTAAATCCTATCTAAGCGATGCTGGTCCAAATTAGGCTACTCTCCAATACATGTATACGAAGAGCAATCCACAAAATTGCGCTGTCCATAATATTAATTTTTCATTTTACCATTATTGCGATTTTACAGATGTTTCTGTATGAATTGCATTAGATACTAATTTGTACATAGATTAATATTAAACATTGCGAAGTCTTTGTCCTATTTGTAAATTAATATAACTGTTTTAATTATATTGTAAAATTATGTAATATTATAAAATTTCTATCAATAGATATAATCGATATAACATTATTTAGATGCTTGAGTGTGACTCGATTTAATCTAAAAATTCGAATGTTGACGCAAATAAAAATTGATCTATTCTGCAAATAAGGTTTCTATTCAATTAATCGTAAAATACAAATTTGAATGAAATTTTCGAGCATTTCACTAAAATTTTTGCATCTGTAATTTCGATTTTGACATTAAAATTGTTTTATAACCATTTCGCAATCAACACAAATTAAAATTAAACAGTTGCTATAAATATAACAACTAGACTAAGGATTTTATTCACAACATGTTAAAACTATTGAAAGGAGTATATTCTAATCTAGCTTCCATATCTTACAATTGATATAGAAAATTTTAATTTTGCATAAAAATCCGCGGTAACAATATTATCTTACAACTAGACTACGGATTTTATTAACAACTTGTTAAAACTATTGAAGGGGGTATATTCTAATATAGCTTCCATATCTTACAATTGATATAGAAAATTTTAATTTTCCATAAAAATCCGCAGTAACAATGTTATCAAATGCCTCTCATAATCTGTATCGTAGAACATTCATTTTTACGAATAACTTGAATATACATATCATGTCAGTGAAGATACATCTTGCAAACGATCGGTAATAAAATTTTATACGTGTCTCACTCTGTACTTTTCTGATTTAGCAGACTTTCTGTCGTGTTTTCTATCTTTCCCCAGGCCCACTGACGCGTGATCTTCCGCTGTATTCGAGGTACTGGATAAATTCTTGAATATAAAATATGGCTACCTGAAGTTAATAACCCAGAGAATTTACGACGAAGTACATCGTCAACTTAATTTTATTCGCTGTAGGTAACGATGCGTGACTAGTTGATGGTTAGAGTTAGAATCTAGTATTCAGTCGACATGAAAACATCCTGGTAGTGAAATTTATTCGTGTTCTTTGGTTTCTGCGACAACGACAATAAATTGCTTTTAATTTACACGTACGCTATATACGTGGAATTATTATTCTTTCGCTATGTTAGTGAAAATCAATCGTTATTGCCCAGCGAAACTTTATATTTATATGTATTACAATTTTGAGTTATAATCCGGCAGAAATGAGCTGATTCGTAAGGCATATATTCCTAAGATACTGATCGTTGCAAGCACGTTGTCGTAAAAGAAAGAATTTGAACATGATAACGGAATTTCAAGGATTTTACAACTTACAGCACTCGCAAAAATTAAAGAATATAAGAACCCAGGCTGCACGGAATTTTTTTTAATATCAATATAACTTCAACTTTTCGAGGTGGGTTAAAATATATCCCACTACGCATAAAAAGCTGAGCAAATGGTGGGACAGTTTTTAACCCACCTAGCCCCAGAGAATTAAATAAAAACGTAAAAAATTACAGTCTCGTGTCAGACTACAGATTTTCTATTTCCAGTACGAATAATATACGGGCTGTACCAAAAATGTTGTACTTCCGTGAAATGGGTGATTCCTGAAATTATTTGAAGTAATTTTTTCTTTTGCGAAAATGTTCTCCGCGGCTTTGTTAAGGAGTTATTAACGAGAAACATTCCGCGTGTGACACGAGTGTGACGTTTGCCGTTCTCCGCCATTTTTGGGACACCCTTATACTTTCTATTATAAATGTCACACTCTAGTAGAAGATGTGGATTTGATAAAACTAATTGAGACGAAAGAAACATTGTTATAATTTTGTCCTATAAAAATATAGGTATAATACACGTATAATTTTTTAACAGTTTTTTAAAACATTTTCTTTACAGACACAGTGACTATGTGAAACGTCTTTATCCCCAAATATGTCTTAGATGGGAAAAGAAAATGTATATTTTTTGTATGGCTACATTTATTTTAATGCTTAAATATTGATTACAAACGAATTCAATTTTATTTCATCTAAAAAGAAACACATAACATTCATATTTATTAGACTTTGTTAAAATCTTCATGACGAGTCTGACTCGTTAAAATTCGGCAATGGGTTAAACTATTCTGGATTCAAATTCTACCAAATCGACAAGCTCAGTTAAGTAAACTGTAGATTTCACTGAATCTTTATTTTATTTTTCGATAACAGCATTCTTTAACCATATTTTAGAGAAAATTTATATTGCCTTCTAATTTTACGCGCGTTTCAGATAATCGCACATTTATATTTGCGGTTCTGTTATTCGCGAGTCTTTTTCTTCCGCATTTTTGTACGCAGTAAATAATTTAGCTACTATGCCAACCTACACTTATCGTAGAATATCCTGAACAATCACAAGAAATTATCCAATTTGCATGATAACATTTCCATTGACAACTTAAATAATATGTCTCTTCCTCAATTACACGGTGAGTCGTGTCTTCAGCTACTTTCTTTGGAACTACTATAGATATCAACGTTATTTTAAATAAAAATGACAAATATTTACACAAGAAAAAAATGATTCAACTTAAATTATGCATTACAAAAGAGATGTTTCAAGCAAGCATTGCTGAGTTCTGCGATAGCTTCCCGGGTAATAGAAAAGGTAATAAATCACCATTTTTATAATATGACGTTTATACAGGGGAATCCGCATTTACTCCATATTTACTCTTACAAACAAATTCGAATTTTAAATGATCTATTGACTTTTGTCCCGCCCTGTAGTTGCCCACATGTGAATTGAAACGGTTTATTACATTTCAATTCTGTAAAATGGATGCTGTTCCTGGAAGTAAGAAGAATGTTTATTTGCGCTACTGTATCTATAATTATTTATACTACTATATCTATAATTATAAACATTATTAGAAGACACGAACAGAAAAGATTTAAGGACAAATATTCAACATATCAATTTTTGAGCAGGACCAATAATTTTTTAATGTACATGTCCGCCATATTGGATTCGTCATACTGTTTTCTAAAATGTCAAGTTCATATTTGTAATCGGCAGCACCAGAAACCCTAATACGTAAATTTTCGAGCAGAACCAATAATTTTGTCATGTACATGTTCGCCATATTAGATTCGACATTCTGTTTTCTAAAATGTCAAGTTCAGATTTGTAATCGGCAGCACCAGAAACCCTAATACGTAAATTTTCGAACAGAACCAATAATTGTGTCATGTACAGTAAAGTCGCGTTATTTTGCAAACGGCTGTGTTCTGCACGGAGAAATATCGCGTAGGGACACTATTTTTTAATGACTGAGTGTACCGCGCCGAAGGTACAAAGGAAGCGGAACGTAGAAAAGGACAGCATGTAAACACGAATCGCGGTGCCCTTCCTTGCGCCTGAAACTTTCATGGTCGATTAAACCACTAAATGCAGTTTAAATTATATCGTGTTTAGTGTCATTTCGATCAGAAAAATGCCACAGATAAGTTGGCGAAAGTCTCGTAAAAGAATAATGAAAAATAAAGAAGTTTTATCATTGGATTGGTAGTGGTTCACACCAATATACCCGAGCCGAGATCAGGTTACGCGGCATGTTTACACTGCTCGAAGCTGAGGCATCTCGAGCTTCTTGGCCCCTGCGGCGTTGCCTCTCAGTGGAGGGGGTAGACACTTGACAACTTCTGAGTAGACGGTCGCTGAGAAATATCGCGACTTTACTGTACATGTCCACCATATTCGATACGTCATTCTGTTTTCTAGTTCAGATTTGTAATTAGCTGTTCCGAAAACCCTAATATACCAAATTTTGTCCACATCGAAGTGCGGTATGAGGTTTCGCGACTTGGGCACAGAGTGCGGCGTTTTCGAAGAGGACAACCTGTGACACCTCGCGTAGCTCACTCCGCACGCTGCCGGCAACTATTTATCTAACTACACGCTATAGAGAGTTTCGTATTTCCAACGGTGCAATCACTCGATAAGGCGTATGAAATACGCCGTACATACGAAAAGGCGTGTAGTATCATTTCCGAGTGTAGAGCGGGGAACGTATCATTGCGTGCACGAAGAGGAACAGCCGGCAATTTCTCGGAATAAATTGTAGTAGCCGGTGTCTGGATATCCCTGCAGCACTTTTCGTCCGCGCGGAGGGTATTTTCGTGGCATTCTAACGATGTGTCACGAGATCTACGAGGCTGTTTGTCGGTGAGCACAAAAATAGGTCTCACTCTGCACTCACTTCATCACTCAAGCTACCCGCGATAGCGTCAGCGCGCGCCTTCCCTTCTTCTTGTCGTTAGACACAACGAACGCTCGACGACTGGTTGGCTGAAAATGTCGGCGACGTCGTGCGTACCATTAGCTCGGCCGTCACGGTGTTACCGCCGGATTAACCTTAGCCGAGTGTAACATACACGAACGTCGCGGTTTCATCGAAGCTATGCATTTGAGGGACTTTACAGCGCCAGCCCGATGCATGCTAGAACTCGTCTACCCGACTGCTGGAATGTTTCTTAGGAATAGATACGCCATCGGGTGTCAATTATGGGACTGCTTCCACCTACGGGATGTCCCGTCGTATTACAATATGAAATAGTTACCCACCGGACTCATCATGTTTGCCTTCGAGAAGCTTTGTTCATAATATTGGGTTGGGGACAAAGTTTCTTCGTATTTTAGTGCAGAAATGAATCAAGTTTTCTCCATATTTTAAATGAAGTTTATTCAATTAAATATGTGCCGTTTTGATCGACCACCTATTGGAAATGGGTGGTTAAAATAAACCGATACTCTTTATATAACTGATAACTCTAGTTTATTGCGTAGAGCTCGGAAGGACGTCGTTCAGCGTCGAAGGCTAATTCAGAAGTGAATAGAAAAGTCAAAAAGGGCAACGTGGATAAGTCCGTTGTCCACTTAATATAAAGGACCAGGTCTGCGTTCTGTCTTCTATCTGGGCATTTAGGTATACGAAACCCTCACAGACCCATGGGTTCGCAGACATCTGGTTTATTGTTTTAAGATAGAGAAGCCAGTGATTCTCACAGACAACCCAATTCATTTTTGCCTTTTAACTGACGCAATGTTACAAAATCCAACACCACCTTTTGCCATTTCTGGGGTAAAACCATAATCCCGTCACTGTAGAACTTCTATGATTTCTGGGCGAAAAACTGCCACAAGTGATTTGCACAGGCCTCTTTTGAAGTCAAGTTCACACCATTAAGAGAGCTCTGTAGAGACCGAAACAAATGGTAGTCTGATGGTGCAATATCAGGACTATACGGTGGATGCATCAAAACTTCCCAGCCAAGATTTCTTAATTTTTGACCGGTCGCCAAAGATGTCGATCCATTCAATTTTTCAGTGTTGGCTCATAAGGCACCCAAACATCGAGCTGTTTTTTGTATCGAGCCTTTATAAAATAGTTTAGAACCGTTTTGCGATCGATGTTTAGCTCCTTACGACTGCTAATGTGCTAATGTGCCGGTCTTGCACAAGTGTTAGTTGATTTAGTGAACTTGTTTATTTTGTTTAATTTAGTTAGTTGTTTTAATGAACTTAATCACTGTTAATTATTAATATCCTATGGGGTGTGGAAAACAGGAGGCTAAACTATTTAGTCCAGCGACAAAACATTTAACTTTCAATTATTTTTGTCGTGAAACTTTTAGCAATGTGTTTGTGGCACTTTCCCAATTGAAATGATACCAAACATTACGCATTTAGGGTGATTGTTCCGGTAGTTGGTCATCTTAAACGTTGTTGTCATTAATATGCTATTGGATGTGTGGTAAACAAGAGGCCAAACATTCTAAACCAGCGACAAAACATTAGGTTTTTCTAATGGAACTCTTACCAATATATTTGTGACGCTTTTCCAATTG
>CM052190.1:13191643-13266830 GCA_028455805.1 Lasioglossum figueresi | reverse complement strand
CCTTGCAGTCTATTTATTATAAATTGAAGTAATTGATCAAGCAAATGAAATGAAATCGTGAACTCTAGAAATTAATTTTCCAAGAATGAAGTATTTTCAAAAGTGTTCGCTTGCTGTCGTCACTAGTGATTGTATACAGTGTTATTCTGGTTTATTACACTGTTTATGCA
The DNA here is from genome assembly GCA_028455805.1 of Lasioglossum figueresi. Classification (NCBI taxonomy): domain Eukaryota; kingdom Metazoa; phylum Arthropoda; class Insecta; order Hymenoptera; family Halictidae; genus Lasioglossum; species Lasioglossum figueresi. The sequence goes on along the minus strand of CM052190.1, from coordinate 13,266,660 downwards.
TTATTAATTCTTGAGAGGATGTTGATATCCATACATCGCAGTTGTCCTTGCTGTTGAGTTATCTTCATTCGTCTGTGTATATCTGCTTCTTACGAATGATACAGAAAAAAATCTATTTTGCGTACCTTGCAGTCTATTTATTATAAATTGAAGTAATTGATCAAGCAAATGAAATGAAATTGTGAACTCTAGACATTAATTTTCCAAGAATGAAGTATTTTAAAACGTGCTCGCTTGCTGTCGTCACTAGTGATTGTATACAGTGTTATTCTGGTTTATTACACTTTTTATGCATTATTAATTCTTGATAGAATGTTGATATCAATACATCGAAGTTGTCCTCTTGCTGTTGAAATATCTCCATTCGTCTGTGTGTATTTCCGGCATTCGGTAGTTATACGATTCATTGTTCACCGTGAATTACCTGCATGAGAAGTGATAGAATCAGTGTTGTTCAATATACAATAGTCCCCATTAAATGTTATGGAGGAAAGTAGGTGTTCTGTGAATTGTTTGCTATTACCTCAGTAACCATACGTTGGGAAACATCGGGTGTAAGAATAATAAAGAGAAAGTATGAAGGGGATTTTACACACAATTCATGAGATAAAAAATTAAAATGTTACTATAAATTAATGTTTTTGAAGTTCTACATATATGTATGTTCATATTTCAAGGTAATACAATGTTTGTACAATTATCCATATTGTTGTGTGCATTTCAAAAAATTGAAAATACTCTTAATCTACGTGATTGTCTTGTAAACTGGAATGAAGCAAAACAAATCGTTTAACTGAATGGTAATTCTAAACAACATTGGCGAAATTTGTATCGTCATTCATCTATTCATCATTCTTTTGTAAATTTCATGTACGCTAATATGTGCGTGGCTAATTTATGGATTCTTTTTGCTGAAGTTTAATTTCCCGTTCGGCACTAAAAGAGTTAAAAATTAATTAAATTAGTGAAAGAAGGAGTACGGGAATGCGTGTCGTTAGAACATTTTATCCAGTTTGTTGGCAGACTTTCCACTTAGAAGCGTGTTCTATTGATTGAGCGCGAGGCACGAACTGTCAGTGCATTATTTTTGACCGCGCGTGTCACTCGTCGATAACACAACGAGCGAGACAACAACTGGCAGCAGTTTGGCAGCGATCTGGGTCGTGAAAATTTCAATCATGCCGCGCATTAGAGGCATCCAAATCATCCAGATTTTTCGCCGGCGTGTTTTAAGCCGCCGCGCATCAATCTGTTCGGTTCAGTCGCGTCGCGACGCGTCGCGATGAAAAGACGAATGCTTACGTGGATAGGTGCTCTGGCGGTTCGCCAACCTACGGTCAGTACGTTTATTCCGGCCAACTGGTTTGTGCAACGCGCACATCGGGGATCCGCTTTAGTCCGCTGCTAACATACGTCTACGGTTTTTATTCTCGAACGGTTTCAGGTTTATGTATCGTGTAAAACCCCGGCTGCGTGTCAAACTAATCGTTTCTGGCATTGCGTCCCGCTCCCCGATTCGATTTGTACTTGTTTGATCAATGAAAATCCAAGTGCTCTCCCCCCCTCCCTCCTCCCCTACCTCCATCGACTTCGATTCGCGCTGGACAGCTCGCGTCTAGCCTGCGAATCCGTTCCCATATGTGACGCGCGACAATAGGAAAATACTATGTCACGTTGAATCGATATCGGAATTTTAAGGCAACTTATTGACTCCCGATAGGAATTTAGAAATATTGATTTTCGGGACACTGTGTACAGCTTGACACAGATCTGCACTTTTTTAGTGAAATATTATTAATAAGCTTAGCAATTTCTTCCGACACTTATTCGATATTGTAATTTTAATTTTCAAATCATTGAGATTCGATAAATTGGCGGTGAGATGAACTATTCAAAAATGAAATTGAAATGTTTATTCATTAACGTGATAAGTTATCTCAGAAATGGCAAAACGTAATGAATAGACTGCGGATCTTTATGCAAAATAAAAATTGCCTGCATCGATCGAAATAGAAACTAAATTGAATGTTGTTCCTTCCCTTAATGTTTTTAATAGAGGAGAAATCATATATTGGCATCTTCGATTATTTAAATTTTTCAACAATTTTCAATTTCGTCTTCTCAATTTTGCTATAAATGCACAAAGATCCGCAGTGTAGTAATGAATAAATCTATACCTAAACGACTTCATTTTATCTTTGAATTTTAATTTAAAAGCGATACGAACTTTCGTTCCAACCCAATATGTCAAATAGTTTGGTTCATTTTTCTGTTGTACATACGTGCTTACTAATTGGAAGAATTTTAACTATGTACTAGAAAAATTAGAATTATTGGAAGTTATATTATATTATTATAGCAAGCCATGGATTATTTTCTTCAAGTTCATTTTGTTTGATAAATGTTTGTTATCAGGGAACGTTAATGATTTATCACTACAGGAACGATAAATTAGTATGTGTACAAATTAATTCATGATATATCAAATTATAAATCAAATTCTTTTTTAACGTTTCAAGTATGAAAAATAATATTCCATTCTCTTATAATTTTACATACAGTGTATCTCTAAAGTAGTTTCATACTTGCTTTTACTCTCATTACATAAAGCCTTTCACCTACATTGTAGTGTTTGAACTATTATGATGAGTACAGAACTACTCACACGGTGAAGTACATTATTATCGATTGCTTCGACTTATAATATGTACGGATTATGTAAGGATTATCAGTTGTATCAATTTAGTATATTAATTCCAGTAATAATAATAGGACGCTTAATATTTATGTTATAGAAAAAAACAAGTTTACTTTAAAAAATTGCCTGCAGTAATAAATATTAAAGTATTTTTTTAGTGAGGGCAATGTGCATGTAATGTTGAAGCAGCAGATGTTAAATCTAGTTTACGACTACGACTCTGTATTATGCACATTTCGTAAGCGAAAATGCAAAAAAATAGTGAGATAATAATCCTAAGCGTATGTAAACATTCTATACAATTCTATAATTTTATTAGTCGATAGATGATCATTTCAATTGTTTGTTAAATGAAATTGTACATTCTTAAGAGCAGTAGAATTAGATGAAATTTTATAAAACAATCCTTACTGTGTATTAATAGGAATTTGTCGTACCTAATGTTTAATTGATTGCGGGGCATAATAAATAGTGGACATTTGTTAATGCAATAACAGGAATATTACATGCAAGGATCGATGCATGGTTAGCCGAGCGTTCATTTCTCTCCATTAATCATGTTCATGAACTCCAAGTGCGTCTATGTAATGGCCTATTAATAGGATATAATGGCCATTGCGTCTGCTGACATGTGACTTTGTATCTGACTAATGGATTAATGTAAAATTATAGGCGTAAAGTATCTCCTTTGCATGTCGACGACACAAAACGAGATGTTATATAGATATACTACGTGCCACCTACTACCATTTTACGTAATTTTCAATACATGCCTGTATCTGAAAATGCAACGTATTCGATACTACAAGATGTCTGCCACGAATAGCAGACAATTTATTGAATGGCATTCTCGGAAATCCAAAAATTATATTTAAGACCGAGGCGAAATATTACACGGTATCCTATAATTTACTAAACGTTGTAATCAATAACACTATACAAAATTATTTTCAAGACCGAGGTGAAATATTACACGGTATCCTCTAATTTACTAAACGTTGTAATCAATAACACTATACAAAATGAAGAATTTACAAAAACAAATTGGTAAAGAGTAATGCGTTTCCCTGTGCGGAGCATCAATTTCGAGATAATCAATTTTGAAAATCCATCGGACACGCGACACCTTCTTGAATAGACCTAACTATGTATCCTGTGTGTATGTGTGTGTAGTACTCGGTATTTATAGGACAACAATTTTTGGCGCCCATGACAGTTTTACACGGCCAATTCTATACAAAATTATTAACGGCCAACTAACACAATAATTAAACGGGCAGCACTTTCTTGTGTCTTCTCATTGCCAACAAAAGTACCATAGCGAAAAAATACAATACTTGCATCAGTGTTTGATATACGATGAACCACGAAAGCATTTGAACGCACTATAAAACAGTATAACTTTTTTATGAACAGACCAAACGGATCAAACGGACTGACTTTTTTTGAGCAATTAGAAGAATTGATTTACCAAATGACATGCAAAACAGATTTTGAAAAAATTGCAATTGCTAAGAATTACGTGAGAAAGTAAAAGAAGCGCCATTTATAACTTTTTTATTAGAGCCCGTAATGAAAATTTAAAATACGCGTTTCGTAGATGTACGTTAGTTGTACACATGCTGAAAATTTCATCGAAATTGGTTGACGCAGAAAAAAAACGACACGCATCAGAAGATGTAAAAATCTATGGATTTTCAACAGAAACTGACCAAAAGTCGCGAAAAACTATGATTTTCACCACATTTAACCACTTGTAGATCTTGGGTATGTTAATCGATTTTCAGCATGTGTATAACTAACATAGATCTACAAAACATGTTTTAAATTTTCATTAAGGGTTCAAATAAAAAGGTTTTAAAAATTCCTTTTTTTATTTTTGCATGCAACCTTGTAAATTGTAATTTTTGGAAAATCTTGTTTGCAGATCGTTTAGTACACCAATGCTTCTAATTGGTTACGAAACATCAGGTCGTTTGGTACAATTATAAAAAAGTTATACTGGTTTAAAGTACGTTCAAATACTTTCGTGGTTCACTGTAGTTCAGTGCTGGACACATTTGTTTCGATTGAGACAAAACTGTCCCCACAGTAGCGCTCACCGTCCCCTTCCAGCTGCACGGAAGAAACGTTGGTGGGGAAGCAAGCGTTTGAGGGGCCCCAACCGTGACAAGCACTCATATAAGTACTCTAATGTTTATAGCTTTAAACAAGCGAAATGCTTAAATGGTAAATAGTGCTATTATTCATGAATCACTTATACGAAATACTAGAAAAATTCAAGTTAGGTGTACCTACAGAAGAAAAGCTGCACAAACTTATTTTAATATCTACGGGTGAGCATCGAAGTTTTTAAATTTTATTATCATTCGACTAATATTAAATATTATTTAATACACGATGGAAAGAGACACCATCTATGAGAAATAATATTATTCATGACAGGGTTGGTCACATTTTAGTTGAAATAAGGTAACAAATAAATATTTGAATCATCTATTTCTATATTACAAATAATATAAAAAATTTATTTGACGTTTTAAAATTAACTAAATTTTTTTCAAATAGTATTCCACTTGAATCATCTTTTATTTTAATTTCTTTGACCAAATAAAATGGTGAATGAAGAAGAAGTTATTGAAGTAATTATTTATAGGAGTTAACGATTAAAATTAATGATTGAAAAATATTGATAAAAAATATTATTGGATAATATTCCTACCCAACACAACAGTCCATTTTAGCAACCACGTTCAGCCTCGTTGCATGTGTTTTTCTACTACTTTTCACTTACTCTCAAAGATAAATTATCCACATAATAATAAACGTTTCGCATTCGTCCTCCTCACTTTACATTCCCACTTTCCCATATTTCCTATACAACTGCAGAATTTACTGGACGTGTAATATTTTCAATTTTTCGATAATGTTTTCGATAAAACTTTCGCAGAAAATTGATGGGCCGGTTGTCGCATGAAAATGTTGTTGGATTTCCAGCCGTGTAGCACACGATCGGGGTTTCTAAACGTGCGCGACAGCCTGTATAAGTGGTGTGATTAAAGTATCAATAAATGAAACGAATGGGTAATATCAGTCATTTGGATAAAGCGTCGCAATTAACCGTGTGTATTTGAATCGATATACACTTGTCAGAGCCGTTCGTTTCCCTCCATTTGCCGTTCCCTCGTGAAATCTAAATGCACCTGTTCGGTGGAATGACACGACGACGACGTCTCCGAGGTGGTAATGCTTCTTCCTTTGGCCTTATCGCGGCACCGGTTTCCTTCGCGGCTCCGGCCCGTCAGGAATAACTTCAGTCAACAAACTGCGAACGCGTTATGCAGTTGAAACGCGGTATCGAGGCCGCGATATATTTTTCTGAGTGGTGGTGTTGCCGGTGTTGCTCTACGGTGGTGGTTGTGGTACCGCCGCACCGTGCCGAGGGTGGCCGGCGTATCTTCTTTCAGAAAATTGCACGGCCGCTCGTAAAGATAAGTACTTAATTCCCTGTTTTGCCGGAAATTGTTTTTCTCCGCAACAGAGTCCATTCGGCTTTATGAATCGCTCCGTGAACTTTATACGACATGTAAAGCTTAGCACAACCGCAGGAAGGAGTTTGCTGCTCGCTAGCACCTGGTTTCGAGACTCGACGATGCATATGATTTGTTTCCGGTTCGACCGCGGATAACATACTTGAGGACGTACTCTCCCTCTCTCCCTCACTCTCTTTCTCGTAAAAACGCGTCAAAAAATCGATCGTTTCAAAAGTATAGAACCGTAAAAATACTTCCTCGTTCTAGCGTTTCCTCTTATCTTACACGTGTTCTCTGTCTGTGACCTTGAATAACCTCGAGTAATTATGTGAATTCCTACAGGAAAGGACACCTTATTAAAATTCCTGATTTTAAGAACTTGTATTATAGTTTAACCATCTTGTTAAAATTTAATATTGCTATTAAACTATCCTGGCATTATACAAGGACCCTTGAATAACGTTGACTATAAAAGACGACTATCATCGAAGGTGTTTAAAAAAAAGGCGGTCCCGTTTGAAAAATGTGAAGGTGAGCTTGTGATCTCTACAAGAAAATAACACAAAAATAAATATTTATATGGAGTCGTGTGCGCCCCATACGACTTTGTCTTTAAAACATTTGACGTAACTTTGAAAACAACAAAGATATTTAGGGTGCAAACGTTAGATGGCTCATCCTGTATATATCGTTAAATTTAGTGTGGGACATATTATTTTATTGATATGCAAAGCTATTCCGCAGATAAGAGTAAAAATTGTAGAAGATATATCAAGTGAAAATGGTAGACGATATTTATTGTATCTTATAGTACTTATTCGTTAATTTAATGTTAGTATATTTACATCACTTGTCTAGTGCTATTTTCTTGTTGAAAAATTATGAAAGCTGAGAATTACGAATATTATTATATTTGCAAATTATTTCGCTTCATTGAATATTCGATTTCACTTAGCTGAAAAAATTATAAGTGGAATGATCAAGTGGCCTTTTATCATATGATTGATTAGTTGTGTTACATGATGTTGACCCTGATGGGCTCATAAATCCTGTATATATCCTTAAATTTACTGTGGTACATATTATTTTATTGGTATGCAAAGCTATTCCGTAGATAAGAGTAAAAAATTGTAGAAGATATGTCGAGTGAAAATGGTAGACGATATTTATTGTATCTTGTAGTAGTTATTCGTTAATTTAATGTTAGTATATTTACATCACTTGTCTAGTGACATTTACTTGTTGAAAAATTATGAAAGCTGAGAATTACGAAATTATTATTTTTGCGAATTATTTCGTTTTATTAAATATTCGATTTCACTTAACTGAAAAAATTATAAGTGGAATGATCAAGTGGCCTTTTATCATATGATTGATTAGTTGTGTTACATGATGTTGACCCTGATGGGCTCATAAATCCTGTATATATCCTTAAATTTACTGTGGGACATATTATTTTATTGATATGCAAAGCTATTCCGTACATAAGAGTAAAAAATTGTAGAAGATATGTCGAGTGAAAATGGTAGACGATATTTATTGTATGTTGTAGTAGTTATTCGTTAATTTAATGTTAGTATATTTACATCACTTGTCTAGTGACATTTACTTGTTGAAAAATTATGAAAGCTGAGAATTACGAAATTATTATTTTTGCGAATTATTTCGTTTTATTAAATATTCGATTTCACTTAACTGAAAAAATTATAAGTGGAATGATCAAGTGGCCTTTTATCATATGGTTGATTAGTTGTGTTACATGATGTTGACCCTGATGGGCTTATAAATCCTGTATATATCGTTAAATTTACTGTGGGACATATTATTTTATTGATATGCAAAGCTATTCCGTACATAAGAGTAAAAAATTGTAGAAGATATGTCGAGTGAAAATGGTAGACGATATTTATTGTATGTTGTAGTAGTTATTCGTTAATTTAATGTTAGTATATTTACATCACTTGTCTAGTGACATTTTCTTGTTGAAAAATTATGAAAGCTGAGAATTACGAAATTATTATTTTTGCTAATTATTTCGTTTTATTGAATATTCAATTTCGCTTAACTGAAAAAATTATAAGTGGAATGATCAAGTGGCCTTTTATCATATGGTTGATTAGTTGTCTTACATGATGTTGACCCTGATGGGCTCATATAAATTGAGTTTCACTGTAGGCGGAAAGGTTGTAGGCAGAACCAATGGGACATTCTGTATAAATTCGTCGTAGAAACAACGTGCGAAACATCAAGGCAATTAAATGTTGCGGCAGGCTTTAATACCGAACGACCTTGAACGGCCACTTAATTTTGATCCGACTGTATCGCTGTAAAACCCCGGTAGAAAGGCCTCAGCTCTTTGACGCGAGTACGCATAGGAATAAAGTGTCGATGGAAACGATGCTTGGCGTTGCACTAAGACATTAATAGCCTTTAGACACGGAGTATTTTATTACCGGTAACCTTTCGGTACATGCAATCCAGCAGTTCTGCAGCGTTGGCAATCGTTACCGTCCAAGGGTCCACATTTCCTTAGAGGGGAACGTCAGACGATGCATACTTAATAAGCGGTTCGATAGCGCAGTTTCTTAATGCCTTCTGATCGGAGCAATTAATTACCATGCTCGGCTCGTACGAAATAAATGTTTAACATCGGCAAAAAATTCTTTTCAATCACTCATCATCGATTCCAAAGCGTCACACGGAGTCAACAGCTTCTACTCGAACCTTACGCAACACTCGATCGAACGTTATGCTAAATTAATCTCGTTTCTCGTTTGTCTGTTGACAGCAAATTGAATTTTTTTCTGGCAATGAGTCAACGCATTAACGTAGTTATCTTTTCTTGACCTGTATCGTTATCCCCATTAATAGTGAAATTTCTTTGACAAAAGAAACATATTTATATTTGCTTAATGTATGTGTAGTTTGTATAATTATATTTTTCCGTTAATTCACTTATACGTACTTATATTATAACAATTGAAACTGTGGATCTTGCACATTTATGGCAAAAATGAGTAAGAGAAACACAAAACAATGAAAACGTTAGGAGAATTTTTATTTTCCACATATTAAACTTATTATAAAGGGAAATAAATTTCTATCTCACTCCAGTTTGTTGCAATTGAGATAGGATCATTTTTATTTTGCATAAAGCAAAATGTCCCCCTCGCCTAGCGACCCTGCGTTTCAGTCCCAATACATGTTTAAATGTACTTGTTAACATATTGTACCTACCGATTCTCGAATTTTTCTACTTAATATTTTTTGAACAAGTAATAATTACGATCTCTTATGATTGCATATTAAAAAATGTATATAAGAAATCGTATTTTCACATAATTTTTTAAGGCGATATACTTTCCTTCTGATTGTAATATTATGTCACAATGTACATTATAACATTACAAGTTGGAACGCTTCAATCATGATGATTGATTAAGTGACCATTGCATTAATATTTCATGAATTGAATTGAATAAATCGATCATGACATGTAATCAAGAAGATATATGTACTTATCCATAATCCACTTACTTTATATATATATTTGACAATAGCATCTATTCAATTATGGCAAGTAATTTGATTAAAAATAAAAATGTTCAATTTGTGTGTGTGTTATTAAATGTCTAAAAAGCAAACAAAATTTCAAATAATCCATAATGGGAATTCTTATAGTCGCACGAAAGTTATAATTGATACACAATGGATAGAGTACGATTATAATATTGCAACAAAATCTACACTGTATTATATAATTATATTTAAACATGTAATCATTTTTTGATTTATCTGATTTCCAATGTATCCCGATCGATGTACAATCTATCCAATTCTCGAATCTTGTTAAATTCAAATTAAATTAATTACATAAAATTCTAATGAAACGGTAACAAGAATTTCGATGCAGTTAAGTCGCCAGCTCGTCCCATTAAATAATTTTTCACGTTATCTATTCCAAGCACGAATTGAAAATGGTACAGTGTCGTTCCAGTATGCATGAAGCAATCGCGAAGAAATAATTGAGTGCACGGTGGAGATTATTAAATCAACTAACATTTGGGCTCGATAATGTTCAATTAAATCTCCGGAGTACAGCCTAATCAATGCAAATTGGACATGCCTGTTTAAATACATTTCTTACCGATTATCCGACAGATAAAAAGAACTGGTGGCACCAATTCAATCATATATATATATATATAATAATATAAATTAGATACGTATACATACACATATCGAACCAGATCGGAAAATCTAAATCAGAATCTTAATTATCTACATGCACACGCGGAACGCATGAAAATAACATATGGCCTGTGCAAATCCGCTTTTATCGAAAACCGGTATCTGTGCATCTCATTAGTTTATTATCATTATTATTATTATTATTATTTTGCATTATTGTATCTAGCTCGTTGTAACTGATATTTTACACTCTATTAAATCTGGAAAGATAGCCTGTCTTGTATTACATGATTCATAATGATACTTCTGTCCGTCGTATACTATAGCAATAATTCATTTTGGTCATTCCCGATTTTTTCCTCTAGAAAATCTTCAATAGATATGTTCGTTATTTCCTGTACAGAAACTATATATAAATAGGTCATTTTACATTTACGCCGTGCAACATAACAGGAATTATGAATAAATTTCTAGACAACCAGTTATTAACTACTATTAATCATTAACTACCGCAACTTATTTGATGCGGCCAGCGCAATTACACATGAAATATGATTTATCTATCCAGGTAAAAATCACTAAATTTATACGGTAACATTAATCTTTTGGTCTTCGAATTATTTTACTTCTCATCTGATTTGCAATCCCCTCTAAATATAAAACTGGGAAACGTGAGATTGTACACTAGATTTACCATGTCGAATTTACTGCCTCGGAATACAAAATTCTAAAATTACTCAAAATCTTCAGACGGTGCACGTAGTTTCTCCACTGTTACAAGCTTAACATTATTATTAGACAACGAATTCTACGCAATTATGACAAAATAGGTGAAACTTAAATTAGTTAAAACATTAGAAAAATGTAAAAATATGGAGAGGTTATTTTCATGCAGTTGAAATTATTTACGTAAAAATAAATGTTTATCTATCTCTATTTCCTTGCAAATTATGTTTCATAATGTATAAAGATTATGTTATGTATATATGTTGAAACTTAAATTGGTGAAAACATTAAAAAGATTATTTACGTAAGAAATAAACAATTTTTACTTATCTCCACTTCTTTGCAAATTATGTTTCATAATGTATGAAGATTATGTTATGTATATATGTTGAAACTTAAATTGGTGAAAACATTAGAAAGATTATTTACGTTAAAAATAAACAATTTTTAATTATCTCCACTTCCTTGCAAATTATGTTTTATGATGTATCAATATTATGTTATGTTTATATGTTGAAATTTCAATTGGTGAAAACATTAGAAAGATTATTTAGGTAAGAAATAAACAATTTTTACTTATTTCCACTTCCTTGCAAATTATGTTTTATAATGTATAAAGATTATGTTATGTTTATATGTTGAAACTTCAATTGGTGAAAACATTAGAAAGATTATTTACGTAAGAAATAAACAAATTTTTACTTATCTCCACTTCCTTGCACTTCTTGCAAATGATGTATAAATATTTTATTTTTAATGTATTTATCATATAATTATATATTTATGAATGCTAGATGATTATATTATTAGTCTGCAGATCTTTAGGGAACATAAAATTTCTCTGCATCCTTTGCAAATAAGAGGAGTAAAATAAAAACGTAACTACTTTTAATCTTTGTACTGATTTAAATGCTCACTTTAATCTAGTGATTTAATAAAATTTTATTGGATAATCAGAAAACTCTAAGTATATAATATTGTATATAAATGTTCTAATGTAGTTTTAAAAAGAAATTTAGATACTCTGGTAGCAAAAATAGACAGTATCCTATTTTTATGGAATGGTATTGTGTGCTCATATCTGCGTTGTATATTTATTTTCTATTCTGGACGTTGCTCCATTTTCTGGTTTCTGTACACACTTTCGCAAACAAAGTGTCAGCAAATGATGTGATCAAACATTTACCTTTCAAACATTGTAACTCTTTCAATTCGAAAATAACTATCGGCACAAGGTATTGCATTGAAATAAAGTGCAAATAACATGAGTGAAATTGCTCATCTGTTTCGCTCATGTCTTCAAAATAAACCTCTACAACACTCGAAATGTGAGCCAAGAGAAAAACAATTGTTTCTTTCACATACTATTTTAAAACAATTTTTTAAACTCATTTTGAGGTTTATATAATATTATGAAATTACTTACTAACTATTTTCAGTCTCAAAGAGAAAACTATGAATGAAAATCTTTAGGCAATATAAGAATTGTATACATTCGTTGCGAGAACAAGCAGGTGTTGAGTAATTTATGCTTTCGATAAACAGATTCAGTAAATGAAAAATAATATAAGAATATTTTGAAATTCTTCTGAAGCTTGGAACATGAATAATTTATAAAGAAATACTGTTGTAATTTGCATTTTACATATTTTGGATTGAAGTTTGTATTCCCCACATACGTACACGTATACATATTATATATACATGCTATATATACTATTGTTCAAAAGTTACATTAATTACAAACGTTAATTTTTGGTGTTACTGTATATTATTGTGGAATTATTCTATTAACGCCGTCAAGAAATAAAGATTTATAAATCATATAAATTAGCATGTTTCTGCAGATCCCATAATATAATGCTATCATACGTGGTTTCGTCTATAAGCTTGAGATTATCGCACATATGAAGTTAGCGCTAAACTCCTGGTAACAACTAATCTGCAATGTGGGATAATATGCATGCCGGGGCTTGCATACAGGATGCTTCGTGGAATAGATACGCGCACAAGTTTAATCGAGCTATTATGCACGACGGAAATCTTAGATTGTAAATCTACGTTAACAATGTTATTCGCATAAATATTTCACACCGGTGCGTGGCTGCTTATTTTCGATGTGGATGCATAAACATGAAAAATACTAATCCGGTGAGAAATGTAGGTCAAAGAATTACTGACGTATCGCATTACGATAACGTACGCCGCAGTTTATTACTACTTTCCATGCAAGAATGCATTCGCTAATTAATTTAGTGGAATTAATGAGCCCGGCGATACGTCAATTAGTACGAGATTGTTGAGCGTAATTATACTCATTTTCCTATTTTTCGAGAACTTCTTTTTAAACTATTAAAAAAGCACAAATAGCATATCACAAATTTTACAATAATATTATTCAATCGTTCCTTTAGTTGTCGATTTCGTTTTGTTGTTCAGGATATATCTATTGTAAATAGAGAAAAGAGTATTTTAAGTAGTTGCGATTCATACCGCAGTATTAGGGACAGCCTTAGTGATTTTTGTCGCCGCAGTAATGAGCTCCTCCTTCACTTTAATGTACGTAATACTAAGGACTTGATGTTTCCATTAAAAAGACAAGAGAAATTTCGTTTTACATTTTTATTGTATCGAAGTAGGTATCTAAATAATAATAAAACTTTCCCCTATGAAATTTAAAGCTATAGAAAGAATGTACAATATTGTGAACCAACAGTCCTTTGGTGATCGAGATAGAAGAAACATGGCCTTCTTTTTACTTCTTATGCAGAATGTTTTCTTCAAATCCTGAGATTATAAAAATATGAGAATGATTAACAATTTTATTTGCCTCGTCTACGAGAATACATTCTCCATTGAATTACACAAATGTATTCAATAAAAAATATTTGTTTTTACGTATTTTAATCTCATTTCAAAAATTATTTCAATTGATCAGAGATTAGTGATAAGAACTAGTTTCTTAACGGTAATCATGAACCGTAGACTTTCAAAAATGATGAGAGTATCTCCGGCAGGTACATAATGTGTTAAACGGCCGTGGAAGAAAAAAAGGAAACCGTTCAAATATCTGTCATGCGAACGCAAGGTTTCCGACTGAATTTCAAATCCTTTCATCGACAAAGAATATAAATAACTGTAGGCAATTAATTCGAGACACGTAGAAATTGCTGGCCATTAATATCCATCCGGGTGGCGGGAAACGAAAAATAGAAAATTCCGGTTACACTAGATCTGATTTGTCACAGGACGAGGAAGAGGAGAGGCACTGCGTCTCTATTTAGGTCTGCAATAAAACAAGCAGAACGCGAAAGTACAACGAAAATGACATCGACACGAAAAACTCGTTGACGGGGGCCCTAGCCTCATCGTGTCGTGTCGCGCAATAAATTAATGGCCGGTCATCATTGCGCTCATACACGCTTGTACAGGCATGCGGACACATCGTAACGCATCATTTGTCTTCTCATTATAAATGTGAGCCACCGGCTCTACCGCGCCGTGACAGTGGGCCGAAATAAATTGCCATGCGTTACGTTTGTACTTTCGTTTTATATTTAAAATGGCTACATCGGAGAGGGCTCGTGCGCGGGCCTGCCAGCCGGAGACAAATTGCGCATTTGCATAATGCCGTTATTTATTAATGATTGCGATACAGGTACTCCTGATGTTACATAAATACCCACCTGCGGCGTCGGCCAATCGACAACCTTCTAATTCGACGTCTGATTGCCGCCCCGTATCGAACAATTTATATACGTTTCGACCCTGATATCATTTCGAGCGTTAAAACAAGCCGTTTTGCATTTACCTTTCCGCGTATCGTTTATCCACGCTCCTTGCTACAAAGAAATAAGGAAATGCTGCACCGTCCGGTAAGAACGTGTTCTATGTCGTTTCAAAACTGCTTTACATAATGAAGTCAAATTGCTCGTGCTTATTTTACTTCGATAGATAGGAAATTGCCACGCATTCAGGCTAATGTATTGTTCAATCTCCATTGTAGTTTACAATCGTTAAACGTCTTCCAACCATGCTATCCATTTATTTAACAGCGTACTCCTACTCTAAGAATTGTTATACACTGTAGAGCATAACTATAGCACTATACAAATTTTTAAGAGTGTTGAACATTTATACAATGATTTAATTTACATTACGTGAAAGGAGAGTGAACATATTATTTAATGATACACTAAAGTTGCGCTATTTTGCAAACGGCTGTGTTCTGCACGGAGACGTATCGTGTTGGGACATTATTTTTTTCATTACAAACGAAGCCGAACGTTGAAAAGGACAGCATGTAAATACAGATCGCACGGCCGAAGCGTATCGGTGTCAATCACTACTAATCCAATTACAAAACTTCTTTATTTTTCATTATTTTTTATGGGACTTTCACCAACTTATTTCGGGTATCTTTCTGATTTAAATGACACTAAACGCGATATAATTTCAACTGTATTTAGTGGTTTAATCGACGATGAAAGTTTCGGGCGCAAGGGAGGACAGCGTATGGACAAGAAAGAGACGCGGAGCCCTCACACAATGTAATGTCAATAAAAAGCTTTTTTATTATCACTTATTTTTTATGGGACTTTCATCAACTTATTTCTGGCATTTCTCTGATTTAAATGACACTAAACGCGATATAATTTCAACTGTATTTAGTGGTTTAATCGACGATGAAAGTTTCGGGCGCAAGGGAGGACAGCGTATGAACAAGAAAGAGACGCGGAGTGCTCACACAATGTAATGTCAATAAAAAGCTTTTTTATTATCACTTATTTTTTATGGGACTTTCGCCAACTTATTTCTGGCATTTTTCTGATTTAAATGACACTAAACGCGATATAATTTCAATTGTATTTAGTGGTTTAATTGACGGTATGGGGTAATTCAGTTATGCATCACATGTACAGTAAATATGGGCCTAATTTTACCTTGTTTGGTGTCATTTCAATCAGAAAAATGCCATAAATGAGTTGGTGAAAGTCCCATAAAAAAATAGAGATGTTTTGTATTTGGATTAGTAGTGGTTCACATTGATATACCCGAGACGAGATCAATCATCGCCGCCCTGCGGTGTTGGCCGTGAGTGGAGTGAGTAGGCACTTGACAAATTCTGGGTAGACGGTCGCTGAGAAATAACGAGACTTTGCTGTACTTTGCTGGACTTTGAATGTGCACCTTTGCAGAGCGTTTCACGGGTCCGTTGAAGAAGTCTATTCGATCCCGTTAACCAAGAACGATTAACTGTACAGTAATGCCTCGCCGATGTTTTTTTGTACAAAAAGAAAATCTGTATCCCCTCTTCTTCTTTTGATGTTTAGAGCCAGATTAAGAATTGTCTCCCCACTCTACCTTCCACTTCTACGATGCTATTCCCCCACTCTATTTTCCACTTCTACGATGCTATTCTGTCCGGAACTGGCAGAGGGAGGGGGTAAGGTTTTCCACATATTATTATTTATATATTATTTTCCACATATTAAACCTATTATAAAAGGAAATAAATTTCTCTCTCACTCCAGTTTGTTGCCACTGAGATAGTTCATTTTTATTTTGCATAGAGATCCGCAATCTTGCAATAATTATTGTAGAACTGTAAAGGTAACCTCATCCGCAATACGTCGAAAACCGCACCGAGCCATCGTCTTATATCGAAAGAACAAAACTCTTTTGTTTTTAGATTTTTTGTTATGATACTTTTCCCAACATATTTATGACATTTTTTTTATTGAAATGATATGGAACACGATACAATCTGCAGCATATTTACTCGTTTAATTTAGAATATAGTAGTATCAATCAGAGTAACCTGATAATGGAAACAAGCTACGGTGTTAAATTAAATCTTTACCGATTTGTACAATAAATCACGTTCGGATAATCGAGGCTCTACTGCTGAATATAATTCGAATTATATCATGTTTGGACTCATTGCAATCAGAAAAACGTCACAATTATGTTGATAAATGTTTTAGAAAGGAAAATAGTTCATAATAAACCAATTTTTTCATTAGACTAGTATTGCTTCAACCATATATCTAATCTTGTATCATGTTATCACTATTCAGTGATCGTGGATCTTTGAAAGAGTAAATTTCGCGGCAATGGGGATAAACTGTCCATATCGTGTACATCTATTTTACATATATCGAGAAATTACTGTAGTTCGCACTCGAAAGGCAATTTCATCGGTAGACCTTCCAATTTGTGGTACACTCTATTACAGTCTCGAAATTCATACTTAATTTATATTCAACATTCATACCTCGCAATTCTACATAAAGTAATTGTAATAATAGTGCGCGAAAGCTTTACCGCAGGCAAAAGTCTAATTAGGTAGATTGCACTTAGTAAGCCAAATTTCTACTCTCAGCCTAATTTATTGTACGCAATTTTAGATTCTTATTATCGTCATTGCGAAGAACTTCTTTTTATTTTTAACTGAAAACATTGCGGGAGTTGCCATTAATTTTCATCAAGATCCGTTGTTGCGGATGCGTAACAATTATGGTTCCTATTTCATATAAATAATTAATCTTATTAGCCAGAGGTAATTCATCTAGATTAATTATTCATGTTACATTTTCACCAAGTATAAAAGTAGGCAGACACGTTGCGCTAATATTATTAGCAGAACAATGAACAATTTTTTTGTCTTTGATCCATAGAAATCAAGAAAATTTACAAACATTATTCAGTAATGTTTTTTAATGTTAGTAACTTAATTTTATACAACATTTCTGAGCTTATATATTTTTCATAATTTTAGGTGTTTTTCAGTTGGTTGGTTATAACGCATGTAATATGTACATAATTTGCTAATTTATGAATAACGTATCAAGAAACAACATTGTTCATTTTCCTTATGCGGAATGATTGTTGTTTCATGTTGTAAAATATTTTCACAGATATTCTCCATATTCTGTATTCACTTACAACCATATAACGGTTATTTATATGGTTGTCTGTATCTGTGAAAATATTTCACAACATAAAACAACAACCATTTCGTATAAAGAAAATGGACAATATCGTTTCCTGATGCGTTACTTCATAATTACCAAATTACTTACATATCGATACGTCTGATAATGTTCGAGAGAATCCTTTACTCCGTAATAATATAACATAATATCTTGAGCTCCGTTGACAGGTAGCATGTGACTGACTGATCACAGTGTCTATCAGAGACTGTCAAAACACTCCCATTGAGAGTACTGGGCACCGGCTGACGGTGTGGTGGTCAGATGTGACGGTGACGAATAATGAGAATATCTGAATGCAAAACCCATTGAACAATGTTTTGACAGACGGCTGACGGACAATTTCCTGCTGCCAGTTAGATGGAGAGTGTGAATCAACTTTTACGTGTTTGCATCCTATACGGGGTGTCTGCTTTATACGTCGACACATTTATGGAGTGGCAGAAAAATCTCAATTCTTATCAATCGTGTAGCGAACGTAAGCTATGACTTACTAACTGACTGGTTAGTTACAAAACCTCTTAATAACTTCAGTTTTAATAATAATCGTTAAGGGGTTAGGACACAGTAACAAGTGGGGTAAATATAAGATTTTTAAACAACAGTATAGAAAAAGGTGAATGATCGATTAATATAAGATTTTGTTTTTCAGTTTACTATATTATGAACTACAAGAAAATGCTTGTAATATTTAAAAAATAATTTGTTCTTATGCCTTTCGTCGTCTTTGCTCGGAATATCTTTTCTGCAATCGAACAATCAAATCGAATTAACTATACAAAAAATCCCAAAAATGTCATAAACTGTGATATATTCTCTAGACATTGTCGATCCCACATTTCAATTTTCGTAAAAATTACCGAAATGGCAGATATTTTAAATTTAATTATTGAATTTCGGTAGAAAATTGATTAATCTTTTATTTATATTTAACAAAATAATGGGGAAATGAAAAAAAATCGATCGTCAATGGCTAATAGATATTATAATGAAGATAACTGTAAAATTTTAATGTAATTGCTATGGTAGAACTCGATATAATATATATCTTGTACACCATTTTGAGAAACGTATCTCTGGGAAAAACGCGTTTAAAGTTTACGAATGTAATTTTTCTATAAAAAAAAATGTTCGGTTTTTTCAAAATATTACTGTGTCCTAACCCCTTTATACCTCTTATCATTCTTAAAGCTACGCTTAGCGCAATACACTATTAATTATTATTATCTCTACAACATATTCAACAGCAGTTAAATAAGTGAAATTATAAATATCATGTGTAAATTGTTTTCAATTGTAGCGTTAATAAAATGTGTTATTTACATGAAGTGAAGTTAAGTACATGAAACGAATGCAAAGAAATAATGATATTATACAATACTGTTTATAGAATAATGAAAATATTAAAATATACATTACATTTTATTATTATTTCATTAAATATACATTTTTCTTAATCACTTTCAATTGTAGGAAACGATAAATAGTTAGCAATTAGATAAAGAACAAGAAGAAGTGTAAAAATATTTTGTTATTATAAAATGTTTTAACCGTGCCGGACACAAAATGTAACTGATATACATTGTTTTATAAAAATTACCAGACTGAATGAATTTAGATTTCTCGTAATTACTAAAACAATACTTACTTGAATGAAGAAATTTCATCTCTTCAATCTTATTCAAACATCTCTATAATTTCAATAAATACGGAATAAAAAATCTGAAACCGATCACTTGACCGGTCACGGTGCGGTTTTATATCATCCATATTTTTCGCGATATTCACCCTATGATTTTAAAACGAGACACGCTGTATAGTTTCTAATCTTACTAATCCAATTGTTACAGAATTAGCAGCGAAACTGAGCCAGTGTCGCTCTCTATTATCAAACGACAGACTCCCGCTGTTGAACACGATTGAAACTGACGAAATTCAAGCGTGATTCAAAACGGAATTGCATGTGTCTTTCATACAAAGCTGGAGTTACACAAATTTAGGGAAGTTAACGAAAATATTGAACGTTTTTAAAACAGCATATTAATATATTCACATAAAAGTTTTACTCATCCAACGTTATATTGGGTTGGAACAAAAGTTCGTAGCATTTGTAACTTAAAATTGAAAGCTAAAATTTATATATTTATTCATAGATTTATTTAATAACATATTTTCCATTCTGTTCTATTACTTAATAAACATATAAATAAATACCTTAATTTTATCTTCGATTCTTAATTCGAAAACGCTACGAACTTTCTTTCCAACCCAGTATTTTATTGAAGAGGTTCAAATAAATAATTAAACTATGCCTTTCAATTATTTTCAATAAAATATTGATAACCAGGAAGCAAAATGTGACCCTGTGCATAATTTCTAATCTGACGAATTGAGTTTGTTCCAGAGTGAACAAACGAGACACTCTCCGTCATCGGAAGACCGACTCCGATTACCGAAAACGATTGAAACCGACGAAAAGCCGGAGCGTGATTCAAAGCGGAAGCGCGCGAAGCCTAAATCAAACCGGAGCCATCGGGCGAAAGAAAAATGGCGAATATAAAATATCGAGGAAAGATACAGAGGGAGTCGGAATTGCTCGTACGAGCGTGCCAGGCGTTGGAGTTCGCGCGACTTCGTGGCGTAACCAAGATATACGAGCACTTTTCCCCAAAAAAGTGTTAAGGAATTATGCTTCGCGGAGTAAATGAGATGTGTCTGCACTGGGACATAGATCACCGGCACGCTATCCATTCTCACCACCGTGGAAATAAATACGATCTTCTTCGCGAAAGAGGCTGCTGCCGTGGAACGTGTTAGAGAAAGAAGACGAGGAGGACAAGACCGGGTGACGGGAGGGTAAGACGAAGGAATGCCGATGGTTGGAGCGGAAGAAGCGGATCCCGAGGACGGCAAGTCAGAGGGGGATAGCAAAATCGTCTCCTAGCGGCCCGTATCCCGCAGCACATCTTTCTATCCGACACTCGGGGGATCCAACGTAGCCATTTCTCTGGCCTGTTATACGCCGCCTATATACGTATCTACTACCCCCGGTAGGTACCTACAGTCAGCAAATAAATTGATCCATTACTCAACCGAGCAGTCATCTTCCTTCCTTTGCTTCTGTTCGTCCGCTCCCGCTCCCGTCGACGCGTCCTTGCGCGCCGCGCCGAGCCTTTTTCCTCCTTTCAGACTTTTCCGGGAATGCTGCCAGAGATTCGGTAAAACCCCTTTCACGCCCTACTGCAAAGACGATGATACGCCGCGGTTTACTCACCCGAGTCCGTCTACCCGGCAATCAGGAAACCGGTGAATTGATGGCACTTCGGAGGAATTCGTTACATCCGCCCCTCCCGTAAATTGATTGCAACTACTCAACGAACCCGAAACCTCTTCTGATCTCGTTCCCATTAGACCGCGGACATTTGACAGATCTACATGATTCTGATTTCAGCCGGGCACGTCGCGTCGATTACACCGTCCGACGCCAATTTTGCGTTTCGATAACCACTAGACGATTCTTTTTAACCCTGGAACTGCACTGTGGGTCTCAGAAACCCAGAGCGCCATTAACACTAGTGTTATAGACACAAAACTTTATTCTCACCCGTGAAAACAGTTCGTTTATTCGTAAGGTACCTTGTTACGTCGAGTAGGAAAAAGATCCTCCTACTCTTATCAACTATCTGAGATTCGTGGAAAAAATGGCTAGAGCAGTTGCTTAGTGTTTATTTACTTTAACCGCTGTCCCAGATATATAAATTCCTGAGCTCGTCCTTGCATGCCATCGACATGCGTAATGACTTTCGCTAGACGGTTAATTTCTATTAAATTTACAAGCACACTTTTTCTCGTTTTCCGAACCTCGCGACCCATTGTAGCCTGGCGGCCCCGGATTTACCTTTCGGTTTTTCCGTGCTCGCTAACAAACCTTCATGTGAGAAAAACTCCGAAATCGAGGTTTTTTTGCGGCCTAAGGTAGACACATTGTATCTACCTTTACACGCTATTGGCTTGAATGCAACAAACGCTTTCGCGCAGTCGCCTGGTGTCAACGAGATTCGGATGTTTGAACTTTGAACTATGCACAATTTCATAACAAATCGAGTAACAATAGCCATCTTCCACTGGTCTCTTACAATTTCGCGTATCATACTTCGCGTATATTTCGCATACATGTGTCCAAACGCAAAATATAACATAAATGCATTTCTATCCGTAACAACTAGGTTTACGGGACCCGTCAAAACGACGGGTTTTAATATTCTTAATTTGCGATTACCATGGTTGTAAAGATGCTTCCCTGAGGAATTATTTACCAAATTTATTTCTTTGGGTATATATTATTGGAAAAGTGGCCGAAAACTTGGATAGACCCATTCTTGTTATGTTTATAAAATATGTCTCTATATCTCGATCGTAATATTGTTGATAATAAATGTTTAATGTTCTCGGCGCTACGGTTTCGATCAATTTCTACTGAGAAATCGAAAACCAATTTTGCAGATTATCATATAATCATCGACGTTTCGATAGTTTGAATCATTTTCAAGATGTATCTGCCTTGCGTCTGTAAAAATATATATTTGTTGTACAATTTTCAAAATGCACTATTAAACTGCTTAAATGTAATAACAAAACTTGTATAAGTATTAAATCACATCAAAAACAAGTAAGTTGGTTTTATGAACAATATTGCAAACAAGTTTTGTTATTACACAAAGATTTTTTTGTGTTTTTCGTTAATAACTCCTTAACAAAGTCGAGGCGGACATTTTTGCAAATGAAAATGTCACTTCAAATGACCTCGGAAATCGCCCTTTTCAAGGTTGTACGACATTTTTGGATCACCCCGTATAAACCACTGCGTTAACCGCGGTAAATGCGAAGCGAACTCTCTGGCGTTGAAAATCACTGGCAACAGCTCATATGCAGAACTTCTGGTAGATTAGCAAGAAAATTAATTTCGGTATTTTAAAGTTATATAGAGGAGAGCCCAATTTTTTTTAATTCAAGCAATAAACTTTAATGAATAAGATATTTTCCCTTTTGTTCGATAATCTTTTGCCAAAAAGAATAAATAAGAAAATATTTGATTGATTAAAGCTCATAAAAGAAATCTGTTGCAACTGTTCTACTGTTTCCGGAGGAAAAACGTCCTTTTTAACGCCTGGTGTAACTAGATGTTGTCTCGAATCAATAATTTTCAAAATAGATAGAAAGATTTTCGTGAAAATTGGCGCAATAAGAGTCTCGCACTCTTTAAACATTATTTACATGCTTTTAACCTTCTTTCTGTGTTAGGTGTTGTAAACGCACCCCAGGCTGACAAAAACGGAAATAAAAGGTTGACGAATCGAAAATTTACAAAAATTTTCTAGAAATTCTATCTATGATATGCTTAAAAATTTTAAATTTTAAATTTTAAAATATTGTATACTTATCTTTTAAGAAGCAATAAAATTTCACAAGTACCTATGTAGACAAAGTTTTTCTTTCACTGTACACGGTTAACATTAAAATAGCAATACACAGAGAGTAGGTTAAATGTTTATAAAAGTATAAAAAATACACCGTTGTGTTTGAGAGTATCTACAAAATCATTTTTATACCTTTTTTCGGTTGAGAAAGAAAAATTTCATAAAATTAAAAACTGAAATAAATTGTATCTGTAATACATATGTGCATCGTTTATTAATACTCGGACAATATAGTGAGATTTCTTACGTCTAAGAAACACATAGAAATATGTAACAATAAATGTATTACATTTTGTCGTGATGGTTTTCAGTGAAGTTACATTTTATAGAAATTATTAACTGAGGAATAGGAATGCTAAATTCAAAATTGCTGCGCAGAAATTAAATGGAATACAAAATTACTAACATCTGTAATATTTTCTAAAAGATCTGAAATTTATGAGAAACGTTAAAGCATTGAACGTACCATAAACGTGTCCGCCATAAAATTACTATGATAGAAGATCGTATTGTCCACAGTATAACGTTCTCCAACAAGGGACCATCGTAAAACAGCCACTGACGTTCAGAACGAACAATGTGAAGTTAACATAAATTACAATGCAAAAATTTCATAGCTTCCTTCAAATGAATTTTATAAGTTTTCGAAGTTCTGTGTTTGTTAAAATGTAGATAATTTTTTATTCGTCGAACACATTCCATTGATACAACATAACACATTAAAAACGCTGTAGAATGCATAAAAATTTGTCATGATTAGACTCCGGATGTTTATGCAAAATAAAAAGTTTGTGCATCGATTGCAAAACGCAGGAGCTAAATATAAATCTATATTCTTCATTAATAATTTTAATGTGGTGAAAATAATATATTAATATTCTTAAAGTTTTTAATATTTCCGATGTTTTAAATTGCACTCGCTCATTTTTGTCATAAATCCATAAAATCCGGAGTCTAGTTATGATTCTACTAGATATGATATCACTGAAAAATAGTACTCTAAAAAATGATAAAGGTATGTAAAGAAGAATGTGGATTAAAATTCTCTCTAATTTCATTCTATTAACTTGACATGACTGATTTTTCATTCACTTCAAGCAAATCTCTGCTAATTATGAATGTTCTCTGTAGACTGAATTAAATTTCATCCGCAACGATATTTTTATAATGATCACGGATTTGGGAATTAATTATGCGGAAACATTAAGATAAGGTACCTTGTGTACATTTTACACTAGGATCATGTTCTCTACACTTATTCTAATATATTAAAATTTAATTCCAAATTATTTGAAACTTTATGAAAAATTTAAAAGCACTGTTTATTTCCGCTTTATTTTGAGTCTAATTAAAGAAATTAACATTTTTATTCAACTTATTAGTGATTCCATATTTTTATATCATAATTAGTATCGCAAATAATAGTAACCATATTTTACTTAATTACTCATATCGCAATTTTTATCATTTTGTCAGTATTTGTATTTCTAAACTACACCACTATCACGTGTAAAATTAAATACGACAAGTTGTTCAAGAAGATTTCATTTTAGTTTATACAACAACGCGGTGCTTTAGATAAAAACTATAGACACTCCAGAGGATAAAAACGAGTGTTATACTGGCAACGGTCTCAGCATGCGCCGCAAACTTAATAAGAATGGTGCACCTGGAACGGTGTAGAACTGCAAAGCTAGATTTAATATCAGTTTCAGAGTTGAACGAACTACTACATATTATCCAAACAAGACATACATATTACCGAAAAAGAAACGAAAATATCATACAAAAATATTTCTTTTAGGAGAAAGTCAGATCTTTTATAATATTGAGATTATTTGAACGTAAAACGAAATTGTTTAAGAGAATGAAAATTGCTCGAAAGTAAAGATTGTAACTTAAGCTTCAATTTTGTAAATTGAAATGGCACAAAGTTTGCAATTGACCTAATATCTGGTCCCATCGCTAGTCAATATACAAGGTGGACCAATAACTTTGACCACCTTGAATCTCTCGGTTATTTGTAATAATATGAAAAAATGGTATATACAAAACTTGCATGGTGTAGACGGGGAAAACATTGTCTTATAAACACTTTTCATATGGATGAAGGCGTTTCGGAGATTTCGAGATGACTTTAATTTCATTAAACGGACTGATATACTTTTTATATTCAAAAACCTTGAGAACGACAACAATCAGAACATTTTTTTGTATCACTATATTCGCCTCCTTTAACGGTACAACTTTTTTCTCTCTAACATTTTCTTCTATCTTCAAGCCTAATGGAGCTATTTTTCAAGTTTGGGGACTTTCAGGCATAATTGTGCTAATTGAGTTACGTTGCAATTGAATTACATTGTATTTCAACTACGACGTAACTGAATTACATAATTCAAACCTTTCAATTCAATTACTAATTATTTTAGTCAAATATGTAATTGAAATACAATATAATTAAAATAAATCATTTAAAGAAATCAAGGTGATTTTGAAATCTCCGAAACGCCTTCACCCATATAAAAAAAACGATTGCATCACAATATTTTCCTCCATATATCATGTAAATTGTGTTCGTATAATTTTTTTATATTATTAACCCTTTGCATTCCTTTGTCGAATGGGAGAAAGAGAAATTGTTCCGAGTCAGAGAAAGAAAAATTATATTTATTTATTTTTTAATTCAAAACAAATGTAAGTTCCACT
The DNA here is from genome assembly GCA_028455805.1 of Lasioglossum figueresi. Lineage (NCBI taxonomy): Eukaryota > Metazoa > Arthropoda > Insecta > Hymenoptera > Halictidae > Lasioglossum > Lasioglossum figueresi. The sequence goes on along the minus strand of CM052190.1, from coordinate 13,240,334 downwards.
AGTATAAATTGCAACAAAGTTTGAGAGCTATATCTAACATAATTAGTAAACAAAATGATTTCAAAGAAAGTAGCAGTCAAGGAACTGTCCTCTGAAGTGAATTTCAAATAAAACACTTGAAATAGTAGGAAGTTGTTGGCAACAAAATTGAAAAATAATTCGGAGTGTAAAGGGTTAACGAAATGTTCACGCTGACCAAAGTTATTAGTCCACCCTGTATAAAAGTGTATATGAAACTACGCGGCGATATGGGACATGGACGAAAAGGAAAGGAAATGTGACGAGGTGGACACATTTACAGTATGAATACGCGTCAAAGATTCAGAAGGGGACGCGGATGGCTGGCCCTTTGTAACGTCATGCGAGATATAAAAGGAAATAGATGGGGTCATTAGTCAGCGAGAGTTCCGGTTTCTCGTTTCTTTTTCCCCCGGTGATATTTGTCAACAACTATCGCAACGTCTTCGTCAATGTGAGCCAGACCGGCACAATTTGTTACCTTATATTTAGTTTTTTACGTTGAACGCAATCAACGTCCGGATCATGCCTTAATGACTCTCTCGCGTGCTTAATCCGGGATAATTCCGTTTCGCTAGATAATTTTTCTCGCGTTGAAATGATGTACTGTTTTCATTGTTTCATACACCCGTTCGCGTTCGTTAATTAAACAAGGGATTAGTTAACACGCACGGGACTTCCTGCTTTATGCAACTGCTAATCCCAAAGATACCGAACAGAAATACATCGTTTTTTATATAATATTTTTCTTAATTATCTGCGATACCATCGTTTCGGTATGTTAGTAACAGAAAACTTATTTTTCTAGAAATGGAAAAATAGACAATACGAAAAACATACAGCAATAGCCATTTTAATCTGTATATCTCAATGTTAATTTAATTTTTATATCCATTATTGGTTGATCTAATGGTTCTATCATTAATTTAATTTTTATTTCTACTGTTGGTTGATGCAATGGTTCTATCATTAATTTAAAAGTATTTTCGGTAACTTTTTAGTGTCCTTTGATTTTCCTTTTAGTATTTTACGCTAAATTAATTGTATTCGTTACTCATTGAAAACGAAATTAGAAACAGTAAAATATTACAAACAGCACTGCTTTTTTAAACTGTGTAAGCAAGAGAATTATTAACACAAATATATAATACGAAGAAAAAGCGGTATGTACCATTTTTCACAAAAATATTTGAAGATTTGTTAACTAAGTGTTGTGTAATTATAATCAACATTAATCGTATAATGCTCACATGATGTAGCATGATTATGAAATTGTTTCACGTAGAAATTTGTTATCGTACAAACAGAATTAAAAAATGTTCAATGTGTTACTTCCACATGAATGATAACATTTGCCACACCTCTCCAACTTTACCTTAAAAAATGAAACTTGAAAGAGAACGATTTATCTTTGAAATTATACAAACAAGTCTGCGAGAAGATAACCAATAAGATGCAATGGCTATGTATCATTGTTTAACCTTCTGCGAAATTATTAAACAATTTAAGAAATAAAAGAAAGATTGATAGATATTGAGTTAATCTACAAAACATATAGCTCATGTTTTGAGTAGTGTGTTTGGAATTGATAATAAACTATTCTTATATACATACACGTTTTAGTTTATTTTATAGTTCTACTTTTAAAACTATGCAAACGAACATGTTAATTTAAACGTTTGTACCGTACCAATAAAGCGTTTGATAAGAACAACATAGTTTTTGACAATAAGCCGTATTGAAACGCCCTTTAAATAAATTTAAAAAATCGTGTTACGTTTGGAATGGAAAGAGTAGAATTTTAAAACGATAGAAAACACATGTATCGGACTAGTTTCAAGACAAAATTGCAAAAACTTTTAGGTCGTCTGTAAAAACAAAGAATACATAAAAGTCAAGCAAATCTAAAGCTGATTTTGCTTTTAATAATTCTAATAAGTTAAAAACTGTGAAACGGCGTTTCTAAATTCTTGTAACGTCTTTCATAGGTTTATATTTTGCTTATTCATAACAGAGTTGGGCATTAATCGATTAAAATTTTAATCAAGATTGATCGAGTAATGTGTACAATTAAAAAAGGTAATCATTGAAAAATCGATTGATGAAGTTAATCGTCAATCGTTGATTAAAAAAAGAAATCATCGAAAAATCGGAGACTGATTTCATCGATTATTGTTTATCCATAAATTGTAATAACTATTCATTTCGAAATTTCAGCAGTTAATCATTAATCAATTACCCGATTGACGATTACAATTGAAAAGAATGTCATCGTCAACCGCAATTAACGACTAAAGTAGGAGTTTAATTGTCAATTGCGATTAACGATTGAAGTAGAAATTTATTCGTCAATCGTTGATTAAATTTTTGCCCAACTCTGCTGCATAATATCCGCAGTCCAATCATAAGTAACAGGACACACGCAGAGTCGTCAGATTGAGATTTGTGTCCCCACTCTACCTTCCCCTTCTACGACGTTATTCCCCCCGCTTCTGCCGCTGCGCGGTCACGTGACGCGTTTCGTCACTGTCGTGATCGTGTCAGAATGTTACATGACTAATGCGATACTGGCAAAGAAAGGGTAATTTTTTCCCCTCAATTTGTGATCTCTGGACACACGCGAAAACTTAATAAATTAACGTTGATTACTGCTTATTACCCGTAAAAAGAGCAATTCCATAAATCGAACTTGTATTAAAACAGTCGAAGATTACGTCGCGTCGGGTTGGGAAAGCGTGCGTTTCATGCAGGTGAATCGTTAAAATGCGCGGTTTCGAATTTATAAAATCGAAAAGGACGAAATCACACTTTTTACGTTAACTCGTGTGTAAAATTGGCTTTTTTTATCGGGCACCGTCGAAGGATTAAACCTGCAGTTGTTTGCATATCCGGTTTATGTTTCAATCTGGTTCCATCAATATGAATAAACACCGGTACGGGAGATAGCTTACTTCTGCATTAATATGTATTGGCAATAAATCGATATCGATAATTAAAATCTGTACCTGCCAGTGGAGCCTTCGGGCGTGAGCGCGTTTATATAAAAGTTCAATTTGTTATATGTAACTGTACGAGATGACTATAAATATTGCGTTACCCTTTTTAACTGCGATCGTAAATCCGCGTGATTTATGCCCCAGCCGTCTGTAAGAGCGTGAAGGGGTCGAGATTCTATGTATCGTGTGACTGCGTCGTTGGATTTTCATATTTCTTTCCACTAAACAACGGCCGTTTCCATTTCTCATTTCGTTTACGTAACCGATGATAACGTTCATCAAGATAAATTTAATGAACTGATAAATAGCTCACCAAATTTTTGTCCGGGATGTCAGAAAAATATGTTCTCTAGGTTTTTTCCACGAATCTCTTACAATATTTCGAGCTGAAGCCGATTTTCTTCTCGTTAACGATAATAGGGAATTCTCGAATTTTCTTTCAGATTAAAACTAAAATAGCCGCAAGTATTATAGTGATCATATTCCAGTTTTTTATATTATGTAATATTAACAACAATGATTGCCAGCAATATGTCTATTGTATTATAATTCCAGATCTGTTCGAAATTTAAATTATATATAGAAAAATTCATTGTTGAACTAACACAAGCGATAAGTTAAATAATAAATAAACGCCAGATTTTATGCGTTCATGACCAGCGACAAGACTAGAAGACTATCAGAATATTAATATATTATTTTCACTGCATTCAAATTATTAGTAAAAGATATAAACTAATATTTAGCTTGTCTCGATGCACAAACTTTTATTTTGCATAAAGATCCGGATTTAATAATAAATGATACCTTAAATCAAAATCTTTAATCATTGGTAATCCAATTAATTTTACATATTTTGCTATTAACTAAAGATCCGGATTTAATAATAAATGATACCTTTAATCAAAGTCTTTAATCATCGGTAATCCAATTAATTTTACATATTTTGCTATTTAAAATCGTAGTATACAGCATAATGTCAAATTATCACGTTGTATGCACGCAAGTTTCACCTGTTACGTTCATGAAACGATCAGCGTTATTAACAACAATTAGTTGCTTGACAGCGGAACTTTTACGTTACTCTATGATCTAGCTAATTTCAGTGTTAATGCATTAATATTCAGCATTTAATAATAACCAGTATTCAACGTGATAGTTAAACATTTTAACGAAGATAAACAACGAAACAAATTGCGACAGCAAACGTGTTAATTTGAATGTCAAGGAGTTCATTCCAATATCGCGAGAATAGTCTATAAAAATGGGGATTTGCGTAAACATCAGCAGTCTAGTAATAACGCAGTAATTAACAGCAATTAGTTGCTTAACAGCGAAACTTTTATCTTGCGCTATAATCTAGTTAATTTCAGTGTTAATGCATTAATATTCAGCATTTAATAATAATCTTTAATCAACGTGTTAATAAAACATTTTAAAGAAGATAAACAACGATACAAATGGCGACAGAAAACGTGTTAATTTGAATGTCAAGGAATTAATTCGAATTTCGCGAGAGTAGTCTATAAAAATGGGGATTTGGACAAACATCAGCAGTCTAGTAATAACGCAGTAATTAACAACAATTAGTTGCAAACAGCGAAACTTTTATCTTGCGCTATAATCTAGTTAATTTCAGTGTTAATGCATTAATATTTAGCATTTAATAATAATCTTTAATCAACGTGTTAATAAAACATTTTAAAGAAGATAAACAACGATACAAATGGCGACAGAAAACGTGTTAATTTGAATGTCAAGGAATTAATTCGAATTTCGCGAGAGTAGTCTATAAAAATGGGGATTCGCATAAACATCAGCAGTCTAGTAATAACGCAGGCGACAGGCTTATCCGGTTGGTCGGAAATCGAAAACAATTCCGGGCCACCGTGAATGCGACGCGCATCTGGAATGAATTTTTCGCAAGGCACCGTGGCTGACGAGTATCGTCTATGGGTCGGCCGAGCACGAGTCGAAAAAATATTTTCGCAGGGCAGATGCGTACGGGTGCCGTTGTAACGGGGCCAACGAGTTTGAACATCAGTCACGAAAAAGAGGGATTAAAAAAAAAAAGAGGTGGGAGAGTGCCAAAAAAGTCCAGGAGATGGGTTGCCCGAATAAGTGGGTTGAGTGAGTGAATGACAGATAGACAGCAACCAGACAGGAAACTGACAGCACGGCGACGGGCTGACAGCTTGCCACTCTGCCGAGCGTTCGCAACATCGAGAATTACCGGCTACCGTACGTGTTGATCCTTGTCCCATTCATCGACAAAAAAGCGAACGAACCTGCGATTTTGTTCTATCGCATAGAACGGGATCAATGATCATCCTCAAGAAAACCCGCAAACACCAAACCGTTCACACTTTCGTTCCAGTCGCATAAATAGTAGGCTAAAAGTTACAATTTTGACGAAATATTGGGTTGGCAAGAAAGTACTTTCGGTATTTTAACCTTCTATTGCGTTCCGTTCCCAATTGGAGACTTAAATTTCAAATGCTCTGCTATAGTAAATTAAGTAGACAATACTGAAGACTCTGAGCATGTTGGTTTCAAGTGGGAACATTGCGCTTATGAATAAAACTGCAGATGTATAAAGTTTCCATACAGAAACAGTTATAAAATACAATAAATAACATTTTCTAATAAAATTTTATTATCAGTTCATGACCGCACTCATTTTTAAATAGACTAACAGCCATATATAATATTAACCCTCTATTGCATTTCGTTCCCAATTGGGGATTTAAACAAATAATCTATAATAAATTAAGTAGACAATATTGAAGACTCTGAGCATGTTGGTTCCAAGTGCGAACATTGCGCTTATGAACGAAACCGCATATGTTTAAAATTCCTATACAGGAACTGTCATAAAATGCAATAAATAACATTTTCTAATAAAATTTTATTATTTATTTCATGACCACACTCAATTTTAAGTAGACTAACAGCCATATACAGGGTGTCTTATCTCATTTTGACGTCTTGATTTCTTCGTCGCTGTTAGTCCTACCCAAAAATGTTTCAGATAAGAATTGAATGGTGCCCCGAATGGGGCATAATATGGTGTAATCGTTACTGTTCTTTTACCTAGCTATAAGTACTTATTAGATATGCGAATAATAATAATATTAATAACCAAGAATATCTTAGAGTTACATTAAGTTTATAAAATCAGTGATAGATCAAGCTAGAAACAACAATATAAATAAAAATTAATTTTAAGCTCACTACTAGTGTAAGTTTAGTAAGTAAGTACTAAACAAAATCTGCGTTTTTATCTCATAAATATAAGATTGTTTATGCAGTTCCTGTACTATGCTGTATATATATTTTATTTATAAGTAGATAAAATCTATCTAGTATAAGTGTAAATAGTAGCAATAAGTGCAAATAAATTTAATCTTAAGACCGTGCGTGCTCAGAAAACGGAGCCTTTAGTCTGGTAATTAATAATTTATCTATTGTTATACTTTTGTGCGTTTAACTTTGTTGTACCTACCTGTAAATATTATACTTTTCTGTTTGGCACAATAAACGCTCTGTTATAAAAACAAAAAATATGGTGTAATCGTTTGGTCGTGGGTAAACGCGTTAAGGTCATATCAAGGTCAACTTCGCTTTTTTAAATCGAATTATATACTTTTTAATACATCAATCGATGTAGTTGAACATTCTTTATAAAAAAAAGTATTAACCTATTTATGTTGAGAAATTGGTCATTTAGGTAATATTTCGATTTAAATAATTCTAAGATATCATTACTGTAACTATAATAAACTAATAACACCAAATTATTCGCCACACAGCACCATTTAATTCTTGTCTGAATGTTTCGGAAGGACTAACAATAGCGGAGAAATCAATATGTCAAAATCGGGTGAGACACCCTGTATATATTTTTCAACTCGTCGTAAAACTTCATGCAATAAAGGGTTAAGGTGAAATAAAACCGAATTTCTTTATTCAAACGATGAATTTTACTCAATAAAATATTTTCGTATTCTTTTTTGCAAAAGATCATCGAACAAAAGGGAAAATATCTTATTCATTAAAGTTCATTGCTTGAATAAAAAAATTGGGCTCTATTTCATCTTAAAATACCGATATTACTTTCTTGCCAACTCAGTAGTATAGATATTCTCATCTTCGGCGAATAATTAATTTATTGCTAAATTTATTATATTTTAAAATTCTAGCCTTGAAATTAAAATATTGTAATAGGATTTTTTATATTTTTTCATTTATTTGTCATTGGGCGAAACGGAAGTTTTTACCCCGTTGTGGAGCAAGTTGGTTTTACATTAGGGTAAGTTGTTACTAAAGAATAAAATTTGTTAATAATTAAAACTTTAATGAAATATTTTATTTGTCCATGAAATACTGTATAAGTATAAGTATTGTTCATGAGTTTTTCGCAATTTTTTGGTGAGGTGGGTCGTGGTAAAAAAAATTAACAATAGTCCATTAGTCTTTTAATTTGGTCATGCGCATTTTTTATCATTTTGTCCGGCTATATCCTTTGTTGTTATGATTGTTGTTATTCTTTTGTTAAAAACTTGTATTCATTATAGTTTATACTAATGAACATTCATAACAGATGTTGTAACTTCTCGTATATTCCTTTTAATACATATCTTCTCATAAATAAATGTAAAAACGTCGAGATTTTTCGTAACATGTCTACATTTAATTGCTAGATGAATTCATGTTTATGAAGGTCAAAACTTTCTGTTTTTTTTCGTTTCAAATGTTCACAATTTGATATAAACAAATAATCGAGTACATATTTAAAAAGAAGTACTAAAAAATATTTATTTTAAGAAATTCGAATATAATAAACAAGAAGTAACGATCTTATTTTTCCATTGCGTCGTTCTGTTTGTTATACATATTCTGTGTACTCGTAAACGCTGTGAATGCATAAACTTCATAGTCTAATAATGAAACTTTGCAAACAAGTAGAACACCGAAAAATGTGCGTCTCGTATTTTTTTATAGGTGTCCGTTTTCATATTCGTTGGGTGAAAACATCCTCTAAAACTGCGGATGAAAAAGCTTCTTTATATATACAATACCATGGAAAATGACGCAAGTAGAAAAGTATGTCAAATACAAACATTACTAGTTATATTTTAGTAATATTTATTTTTCCACTTGAAAATAGTTTTTTATTATTTTGGTATGTAGACATATATTAATACATTTTCCAAAAAAATATTTACAAGTTACTTGAGCCACACCGGCATCAGATAGGTATTTCTAAAAAAATTTTCACAGGAACTCTCAACTATTTTTATAATTTATCATTTTGATCTTCCAAAGTTCTAATTTCTAATCTTTAAAAAGTGTATTTACATAAAATTTGATTTCATGACGCAATGCAATTCGTAGGTCGAAAATAATTAAAAACTGTATCAAACTATAAAATTTTGAATTGTTAATCATTATGTTGTTTTTCACTAACTATTGCGTCTAGGTATTACAATGACAGATAATTTCACATAAGAAAGTATCTTATTAATGGCTTTGGATCTACTTAAATCAAGCGAGAGCTATAGAAAATAGGTTCTCAAAATATTGGGTTGGAAAGAAAGTTCGTAGGCGTTTTCAAATTAAGAATCGAAGATAAAATTATGGTATTTATTCATATGTTTATTCGATAACACGAGAAGTTACCTCCAAAATGGCAAAAAGTAATAGAACAGAATGGAAAATATGTTATCGAACAAATCTATGAAGAAATATCTGAATTTTAGCTTTCAATTTTAATTTACAAACGCTACTGACTTTCGTTCCTACCCAATAATTAAAACTTCCTTTAGATTTTATGATATCGTTAATACATTTGAAAATGATCAAAGCGACGTTTTATCAATTTGCCTCCAAACGCTATATTTTTCGAAACTGTTAAAGTTTTGTGTAGATCAATTTTTATGTAGATATTCGTCGAAGTTTAGAATACTTCAATTTTCAAAACGGCACACAGTACACGCAACAAACGACCCAACTTTTTGACACAGTCATTGAGTTTGTGTAAAACGAATTACAGGGATAACGATTCCTACGCGAACGTCATCGGTCGGAATAGGAGCGACGGTTCCATGAAAGTATGGGTTACTGTCAAAAGTAAACCAACGTAAGGTATACTTATGACTACAAATTACGTATAATTCCGACGGACGTAACAACGTAACAACGGGTAGATACATAATTATTCAGCGTAATCACTAAGACTTCGGAACGCTGCACTACCTTTTAAAATTGCGCTTAAATTACAGTCATATGGCATTTCGCGAATATCAGTCACGTGTCCCGTGCTAAATGCACACTCAGATAGGAGCAGACGTTCGACATATCGCTCAAGCGGTAATGGGCACTCCATATTTAACAGGCAAATGGAAAACTGTTCAGGAAAAACATTCTAACAGTTTGCGATTTTTCTGTGTAAAGAATCAATAAGAACAGTGGGGAAGACACAACTGTCACAAGACATGACCGTCGAAGATTTGTTGAATGATATACAGGGTGGTCCAAAAATGTTGTACTTAAAGGAGTGACTCCTTAGGTAATTTGAAGTCATTTTTTCTTTTCCGAAAATGTTCTCCGCAGCTTTGTTTCTGCAGCATACAGCTATGAAAATGGCTACATGCGCAGTTGTATGCTTCCGAATAATGCAAATTACTCCTTTTAAACGAGGAAAAGGGACTTTTCAGGGCGTTAGCGCCCTAGATCGATCTTTTATCTAGCGATTTTGAATACCGAAAACCCCATTTTTCTATTATCGAGAAATGAGAACGCAAATCCCGCACCCTTGCAATCCTGGAAACGAAATAATTCACTACAGAACATTTGAAGTTTAAGTCCCCAATGGAATGCAATAGAGGGTTAATACAAGCGACAATAATGTTACAATATTCTCAATTCCTTTTAACGTCTCCACAATTTTCTGGTTCTCACATTTAATGATCTTCACTGTCTCTTGTTAAGCCGACGGATCTTTCTCCAACATAAAAAATTACAAGTCAATTTCTTCTTTAGATAATTTTAATACAAGCGACAATAACGTGTTACAATATTCTCAATTCCTTTTAATATCTCCACAATTTTCTGTTTCTCGCATTTCATGATCTTCACTGTATCTTGTTAAGCCGACGGATCTTTCTCCAACATAAAAACTTACAAGTCAATTTCTTCTTCAGATAATTTTAATACAAGCGACAATAACGTGTTACAATATTCTCAATTCCTTTTAATATCTCCACAATTTTCTGTTTCTCGCATTTCATGATCTTCACTGTTTCTTGTTAAGCCGACGGATCTTTCTCCAACATAAAAACTTACAAGTCAATTTCTTCTTTAGATAATTTTAATACAAGCGAAAATAATGTGTTACAATATTTTTTCGTTTACGAGGCGTAATATGCATTATTAGCTATGAAAATATGCAAGTTGCAATCCTGGAAAAAGGAGTCTACTCACTTAAGGAGTTATTGGACGGATTCCGGCTCAATAGCCGCGCTCCGATGAGTCTGTGTTTTTCATGAAAAACTTCTTAACACATTACCGACCTGTGATTATTGCATAATCTTGACAAATCTGTGGTTTATGGCTAAACACTTTTCAATGGAGCCTTCAACAGTGACAGCAATTTTCATTGTGAACTAACAAGTCACCCTCAATAACGTCATCTAATAATTTAATTTAAAATTGTAATGTAAAAGAAAATTTCTGTACTTTCTTTTGGTATAGCACAATTATTTAAAATCCTATTAATAGGCTTACGGTAGGTAAAGTGTTAACAAAGCCGCGGAGGACATTTTCACCAAGGAAAAAGTTTCTTCAAATTACCTCAAGAATCAGCCCTTTCAACTACAACACCATTGTTGTACTAATAAATTGTTCATGTCTGTTTAGAATTGTTCGTAGTATCGTTCAAGTCAGATTTATCCGTCGTCTTTACTTGAAAATTTGTACATGAATTTTTTTGAATAAAAACCTATTATAGTAAACACGTCTTCTGAAAGTCAATCCATTTATTTATTATATTTTCTGATGCACCAATCGATGCAGCTAATTGCTTTCGCTACAATATACGCAAAATAATTCTGCATTTTATTTCTGTATTTTCATGCAGGGTAAAAACACAAATTAAATAAAAATTTAATTAGTTACGGTTCATCAAAATACAAAATATTCTCTGCAATCCTTACGTAAACAACATTTTATAAAATTTAAGAATTAGTCAATTCTCATTGCAACAATTGTTTATATCTATTGTTGTTTCCAAGATATAATAATAACTAAACTGTAACACTCCATGCAAAATAAAAATTATATCAATTGTAGAAGTAGGGATCAAATAGAAATGTCATACTTTCTTTAATAATTTTAATGTAATATAAAATAATATATCTATATACTTAATCTTTTTTAATCATTTTACTGTCTCGAATTTCACCTATTCAGTTTTGTCATAAATGCATAGAATTCGCAGTTGAATAATAATTAATAGACAGCGAATCATTATGCAGAATAAAAATTCTCTATCTGTATTGCAACGAATTGCAGTGAGATAGAAATTTATTTTCTTTCTTAATACATATGTCTAATTGATAGAAACTAATACAACAATATTTTTAAATTCTTTAAATAATTTTTCTGTTTTAAATTATAGCTATTCATTTTTGTCATAAATGCATAAAATCTGCTGTCTGATAATTATAGTTCAATAATAATCGTGATTATTATTGTGTTTTAATCTAGAATGAGGAAAAATTATCTGATACTTCTAATGAGGTCCTTTATAAAACTAACAACTAACTTACAAACTGCACCAATCGATGCAGCTTATTGTTTTGATTACAATATGCGCAAAATAATTCACTGAAAGAATCATTAATGAAATTGTATTTTTGGTTCTAATTTTCCAGTCTTTAAAATTTCAGCATAATGTATAATACTGTGTGTTCGCTGGAGTGTGACATTCTTTTATGCATTACTGGAATGGAACAGCACCGATTTGAAAAAAAGATGCGTTGTCCGATTAAATTGTAAAGCCTAGTAGTCACTAATTGCAAAATTAACCGATAATTGTAAATTACAACGAACGCCAAATAACTAAACGAGTATATAAAATTCACGAATCTGGTAAACTAAAAATATCTGTGTAAATAATTCCGCCAACTTGCGCGTTAGTTTCCACAGTGACTCAAGTGGAAACAATTAATGAACGTTAACTTTAATGAACGCTTGTAAGTTTATATTTAATTACATCGAGACTAAACGTCACACGATTTAATCAGTCCGTGGACGTGCTCATTAAAATTGTGCGAAAACGGAAGTGCAAGGAACTCACAAATTGCATGGAGCATGTTCGCTATAGGACATGATACAAGCATTTTCACGACTTCGTACCGGTCATATTTTACATGATAAATCTAGGAGAACTGTGGTGTTAAGTATATTTACGTCTTCAAGTATTTTTCCACGAAACCGTAGTATTTTTCCACGAAACCGTAGTATTTTTCCATTTATCTAGCATAATTAAATCGATGTTCAAAAATATTCTACATTCTCAGAACAGGTGCCTCGTATTCGATTGCATCTCCTATTCGATTGCACCTCGGTGCTAGATCTCTACATAATCGCGATTAGATTACTAACGAGGAAAAATCACATGTTAAGTACGACGCAAATGTCTGAACTGTGACCTGTATTTCCAGAAAAAGTGACAGCGTCAGTCTTACTTTACATTCAGTGTCCATTTTACGATTATAAAATTCATATATGCATGGCCGTGTAATTAAATAAAGTGCTACTCAATTTCTCATTAATAGATTGCGGATTTCATGCATTTTTGACAAAAATACTTATAAAATACTTGAAAAGATTTAAGAACATCAGTGTAATAGTTTCAACTGTATAAGAAAATTAGAAGAAGATAAAATTTTCTAGGTGGCCCCTGTTTTTTACAATTGATGTAGAAATTTTTTATTTTGCATAAAGATCTGCAGTCTACTCATTAGTAACAATATCGTCCATATTAGTTTTATTTTAGTAAGTGACGACACCAAGTGTAGCAACGTCGATTTTTGATATTAAATATTATACTATATTTCCCAAATAAAATCTTGATTAAACAACGAAAAATTGCCAATATTTAAATTTTGATAACTTCGTAAAAATGTTTAAATGTAGTGTTAGATAACGATCCAACAGCCTAACACGAAATGAACAGATCCTGGATCAGTTATGTTCTTGAAATTGATCCGTATAATTAGAAAAAAATGATCGAAAATGAATATGTAGATGGCATTCTTTTTATTCAGCTTTTTAAATATTTCTTTAAAAAGCTTTAAAGCTTTAAAATATTTGTTAATGGTAGAAAGCTGAATATTTTATGAAATGATTCATGAAAATGGCGAATAATAGATTTTCAATGAAACATTCCAATAACCTAATAGGAATTTTTTTAAAATTGTTAGTTTTATCTTTTTAGAAACAAACTTCTAGCTTAGAAAAAGCAGTTACGAATTTTTATTGCTGGGAGTTAACAACGTAACGGTTTCAAAACAAATTTTAGATTTGTAAACGTTACAGTTTGTAACAACGTTACACTTTTTAAAATCTTCAACAGTTGAAAAACGTTTTAGACTTCGGATCTATGTTGTCCAACTAACTCAAAATAAGTAGAAGAAGGGCAAAATAAAAACAATAAGTAAAGCCTAGATAAGTGGCTTCCATTATTTATTGGCCACAATACGACGACACGTCGGCAAAGACTACAAATAAAATAGATTAGGTATAATAGGTGCGATAGGGTAATGAAATATTTTGCATGCAAATATTACTTGATAAAGTAGAATGAAAAAAGAGTTAAGTTAGTTAAAGCGTATTTAACTATCTTGGTCAATGGTACGATTTTTCAAAGATCGAAGCACACTTATCATTTTTTTCGAAAAACAAACTAGCTGCTCATATTTTATGATTCGTTTAGTAACTTTTTCATGACAATGGTTGCATAAAAAGAATTTATTTAGAATAGCTACTAACAAAAGCTTCCATAAAAGAAACATAAATCATCTTTATGCTCTAAACTATTTACATAAGTATTGCAAATAAATAACGTATTCAGAGTGTGTCAATTTAACTGCAATAATCATTTAATATTCTTATAACGCTATCCATTAAATAGTACTCAGATATTCATAGCAACGAGTGAGAACTCGTGTATTCTTTTTATGTTAGTGCAAAACAAACATATGTATTGACGATAGCGTTATGCGACGTGTGATCTTCATATGATGGTAAATAAACGCACTATTCGTCGAAAATAGAAATAATTTAAAAAAGGGAGATGATGACAATGTTCACTGTAATATTGTAATGCATTTAAACACTCAAGAACCTTGCAATTCGTTGACAAAATATGCTGCTCACAATGGTGTTTACTTCGCTCAATAAGTTTTCTATTAATAGACAAAACCTATGTTTATATAATATTAGGTACTATTAAAAACCGGACGTTTCATGTGCAACACCCTAATACAATAATATCGTTCATTCTTAAGAAAAGTGGCACAACTCAAAATATATTTCTAAAGCGAGTATTAAGGTTGGAACGAAAATTCGTAGCGTTTTTAAATCAAAATTCGAAGATGAAATTAAGATATTTATTCATAGGTTTATTGAATGACATAATAAGACACCTAAAAATTGGCAAAAAGTAATAGAAGAGTTGTGATGTACTATATAACTAATGTACATGACAATTAACCCAGTATCTAAATAAAAACAATTTATAAAATTGGCAATTTTAGGTAATTTTCAAACGACACTCCTACAACATTTTCTTTTCTTGACTTATACCACTTTTCTTCTGAAAGCTGAGAAGCTTGACGAGATCAACAAGTATAATATTTAGACTGCGAATTTTTTGCGATTATTACAAAAATGAGTAGAATTGTAATAATAATAGTATGCCCATTAGAAGAATTTAAGAATACAGTTATATTATTTTCAACCCACCAAACATGTTAAGAAAGAATATACATTTCCATTTCACTCCAGTTCGTTGCCATTCAGGTAGAACATTATTATTTTGCATAAATAGATCCGCTGCCTAATAATATTAAACACATAAATTGTGGTGTACTATATAGCTAAACTGCGGGTGTTCATGCAATTTTCAATTTTTGTAGACAAATTTTAAGAAAGTGGTACCAAATAAAATTCTATTTTCATTGGTAATAGCATTTTTAGCTCCAAATAAATAAAAAATCGTACTCAATTCTGTTGCATTTAATACTCCAGCATTTTTTGAAAATTTTTGTAAGCCATAAATGCATAAAGACCCGCAGTCTATTTATAACTAATGTACACGACAACTAACCGAGCATCTAAATAACAACTTATTTTACCTTTCAAAGTTGGTTATATACAATAAAAAAAATTGGCAATTTTAGGTTATTTTCAAAAAAAATGGCTCTCCTACAAAATTTTATTTTTCTGACTTATGTCACTGTTCTTCTGAATGAAAAATATCTAAGCCGTGGAAAGCTGAGAAGCTTGACGAAGATCTTCGCGAAACTGTGCCAAAATGAACGCTCCCACAGTAGTTTGCGGAGTAATTGCTACGTAATTTTCAAAAAATGGCTCTCCCACCAAATTTCCTTTTTTCCGATTTATGCCACTGTTCTTCTGAATGAAAAATATATAAGCCGTGGAAAGGTGAGAAGCTTGACGGAGATCTTCGCGAAACTGTGCCAAAATGGACGCTCCCGCAGTAGTTTGCGGAGTAATTGCTACGTAATTTTCCAAAAAATGGCTCTCCTACCAAATTTCCTTTTTCCGATTTATGCCACTGTTCTTCTGAATGAAAAATATATAAGCCGTGGAAAGGTGAGAAGCTTGACGGAGATCTTCGCGAAACTGTGCCAAAATGGACGCTCCCGCAGTAGTTTGCGGAGTAATTGCTACGTGTAGCGAGGGGCGTGAGACGCAGCAGAAAATGCAAAACAAATAAATAAAGACGGCAAAAAGTATCAAAGATCGTAGCAGTTAATACTCGCAAAGAAACTCCGAGGAAACTTTCGCACTCAACCAATGTTTAGTGAAAATGACTGCGGCGTGACATGTCTTTAATTAATAGAACGTATCGCAGAGCAATAATTCAAGTTGCAAAAAGCGGGGAATGTTATGCAGATTGATTGTCAAGTCTGATAGCGAGAAAATGAGAGACAAAGCGAGAGAGAGAGAGGAGGGGAGGATGCAGCAAAAGAAACGCGAGAGGCAAAGTGGCCATCTCCCCACCAACAACGATGGTTTCTCCTCTTTTCCCCTGGCGTGCCCCATTCCACCTTCTCGGGCCGGACAGGTGAGCAGCGAGTCCGTGGCGCGGGTTACCATTATGTCTATAGCCTTGAATTAAAATGCCATATAATGACACAGCTAAGCAACCTGTATAATTTATGTCCATAAAAATAAAATCATAATTACAGAGGCACGGACTGCGAAAAGACGGTAATAATATGGCTGCCCACGGTGCTCGTTGCGTGTTCCGCGCGTGTATATCGCGTCGGCCGTTGCTCGGGCTATGTTACTATTATTGTTGCTCTGCTGCTGCCATTGTTATTGTTGCTTCTATCCTGTCGGATGTCACACATGTCGGCATTGAGAGGCTCCGTCGTTCGACGTGGACGCTCGCTGTCGTCCATTTTCAGCGAACGCTCAACGGTAATTTTCATAAATTCACCGCGCGGTGCCGACGGACTCTTAAATGTTTTACGAACAACCGTGACCAGATAGGAAAAACAATCGACCGCTGTTTACGGCTGGCGACTATACGAACAATAATAAATGTGTTCGCCTTTTTATCGGGGAACCATTAACGTGTTAAACAAATTGATTTGTGTTACGTATGCGCTAAAAGATTGTAGTAATTCTGGGGACATTTTACTATTAATAGTGATTAATTGGGGATAATTTAAAATTATAATTTCCTCGTGAGCGACTTTGATTCAGTGGAAATAAAATTAGTGAAGTAATGTAAATCGATCAAACGAAACGAGTAAGTTGATTTACTAAAACTATTTTTATATATGATATAACTTCTAACAAAATAAGGTTATATGTACAGTGGCTGACTTTATATTAGAACCAGATATTTAGGACAAAAATGAGCAAATGCAATTTAAAGCAGTAGACAGATTAAACCAATTTAAGAACGTCAATGTATTGGCTTCAGCTTATTGAAATTATAGAAGGAAGAGTGAAACTTCTATTTCGCTTCAGCTTGTTGCAATTGGTACAAATAATTGTTGTTTTGGATAAAGATTCAACAGTCAACTTTTAAATGTTATCTTAAGTTCATCCATACTGAATTCTTATCATTTTTTGGTGTCGTATTGATATTTGAAAATGATAAATTAGTAACACTGTAAATAATATTATTTGCTGAACGCGCAATAAATATATTTTTCGTATTGTGACTCTAACAATTTAATCGTCCGCTGTAGTTAGGTGAAGCAATATAGAACAATGGCGCATTCGTCATTAACCCATTGCCCTACAATATCGAGTCAGACTCGTGCTGAAGATTCTGAACAGAGTCTAATAAATATTGATGTATGTTATTAATGACCTTTACACCGAAAGAAAATTCTATTTTGTTGTTGTCGACGTATAGCCTTTGAAGAAAACAGGCATACAATAAATGTTAACTTTTGTTTTTCACTAGACTGCGGATCTTTATGCATTTATGAAGAAATTGGTTGGATGAAATATGAAACAGTAAAGGATTAGAAAAATTTAAGAATATTATAATGTTGTTTTTAATATAACCAAGTCACATTAAGGGATGAAATGACTTTTTATTTTGTTCCTGCTTCCCACAATCCGAACACTCTACTAATCACTATAACCAAAAAAAAAGTAGTAATGGAAAGGGTGTCGCTTCAATAGAATTTAGTACGATTTTTATTTATTTTGGATCTACAAATGCTATAAACATAATAACACAAAATTGCATAAACATCCGCAGGCTGTTAATTACTTGTAAGATGAAGCAAATACATAGAAAGTAATGGAGATTATTTTTAGAGAATAGTATTTTGATTAGTCATAAATAATCAATAAATTCATGAAGAAAAGGCTATAAATTAATATGTACAACTAATAAATAGTTTATATTTCAACATATTAACGCATCCAAAACCAAAGATCCTTTTTCAGTTAAGTTCTATTCATAATTAATGCATAGTTTATTTAGAAAGTGCAATATTACATACAATTATACAGGGTGAATCACGAATCGTGAACAGTACAGATTACTCCGTTATTAGCAGTCCGATCGGAAACGTTTTTATCAGGTATAGCATGGTTTCAAGAGAGCTTTCACGCGATTATAGCAAATTTTTTGTAAAAAAAATTAAAGAAGCAATTTTTTGCAATTTTTTTTAATGTTATTGTACGTTTCCGAATTCGTCTTGAAATCCTCTAACGAATAGGCGTAAAAAACTTATAGATGTATTTGCCAAAAACTGAAGATGACCCTGAAAAATCATAGAAAAAAAGAGATGACGAAAAATTTGCTATAATCACGTGAAACCTCTCTTGAAACCATGCTGTACTTGACAAAAACATTATCGATCGGACAGCTAATAACAGAGTAATCTCTACCGATCGCGATTCCTGATTCACCCTGTATATTGTATTATATAAAATTGTGTAAGAAGAGAGGAGGGAGATCGTCGTCAAAGCCGAGGGGCAAGGCGTTATACTAAATAATAATTGCTTTTCAACCAATCTAAAAATTAGAACATTATACTTGCAACCGAACGAATTTACTTCGCAACTCAACACATAAAGTTCACCGTTCTAAAATGAAGTACACGTTACCGAGTGCAAAGTTAATTTTATAAATATAAAATTTCCGAAAATGTGAATGCACAGGTGCTCCTCCGATCCAGGGAGCAGAGAGAAAATGAAAAAATATTGAAGAAGAATCGCGAGTAGAATTCGTAGGGAGTAAGCACGTTTACCGTCAGCTTAACGTCGAGATCTTAAACTGTGAGCCGAACAACTGCCGAGTAAGGAAAATTAATAAATGTGCCAGAAAAATTAATGGCGCCGAAAACTCGACTTCGGCGACATTAATCTTACGTGGCAAAGTGGCAACGGGTTTTCCGAGACGTGAGCTCGGGCGCTCGCGCGCGCGCGCAAAAAGAAATCGTTTCAGCTCCGTTTCTCACCGTCCGTTCGTAGTGCAAATCGTCATGAGACTCTGAAACGCGAACGGAAAGGCGATGTGAGATCGCGTTGATGAATGCCTCCATTACACGAACACCGCTAGTTACTCCTCGGAGATAAACCGCCTTCATTACTCACTTTCTGGCGTGACCTTATTCCCCCCTACGGTCTCCTCCTCTACCGGCTCTCTCTTTCTCTCTTTCTCTCTTTCTCTCTCTCTCTGTATTTCTGCCCTCTCCCCCTTCCCGCCCCGTACACCCTTCTCCCCTTTGTTACCGTCTCGCTTGCACCTATTAGACTAATGTGAATTAATAACAGCAGCTTTTTCTAGTCAACGGCCGCTTTCTTGCAACAATACCGGTGTTTTAGTACATAATAAATTTCGACCTCGGAAAATATATAACTGTGACGTGAAAGCGCGCGCGCACGTCAAGGGGTGGCACACTCTTAACAGATTGGATCGTTTATCTTCGAGCTCGAAGCTGCATTATGTTAGATATGTATTAATGCGACAATGCAATTATCAGCGGCGGTTAGAGACGGTCGTTTCGGCGTTCGTTACTTCATTTTTTTTTTATTTTCTGCTTTGTCACGGAGAAGCGATAATTTTTCACCGCTGATTTATGGGATGATTATTAAGAAACTGAAGGTTTATTAGCGTTTGTTAATGCGAAGTGTGCACGCCGATAAATTTTAAAATAACCACGATACGATATCCCCCGGCCTTCTTACCGGCAATAAGTGTTGAGCGATCGTGCAAAGAATGTTATGAAACTTTCTAGCGACGAACACGCTCTCGAATCGCTAACAAATGTCCATGCATTAAGACTGCTTTGCCTTTTAGCGGACTGTAATAAAACTATCGTTTCGGATCGATCGCTTTAACCGTAGAGCTTCGTGTACTCGATTCAACTAAATCATTTCAACCATGCAAATATTTGTGCATATAAAAATTTCGAATAAACTGGATGTTTTCCAAGTGGGTTTCAAACCCACTTTATTCGAAAGTTTTATTTAAATAAAATTTTTACCCAACTCTGGCCACGGGTGTACCTGGTGAAAATTAATTGTTTGACTTTTTTTTGATAACTCATCTTGAGTTTGTTCCTGTGTTGTCGTAGAGCGTAGAAACACAAATTGAATGAGAATTAAATTAGTTACAATAATAGAAAATTTCCATATTACGTTTCCAGTTGTTCAACCAATTTCCACAGTAGCGTTTCAATATTCATCAAAATACAAAATATTCTCTGCAATCCTTATATGTAAACAACATTTCTTAAAATTCAAGAATCGGTCAATTCTCATTGCAACAATTGCTTATATCTATTATTGTTTCCAAGATATAATAATTAAACTGTAAAACTCGATACAAAATAAAAGTTATATCAATTGTAGAAGCAGGGATCAAATAGAAATGTCATTCTTTCTTTAATAATTTTAATATAATGTAAAATAATGCATCTATATACTTAATCCTTTTTAATCATTTTACTGTCTCGAATTTCACCTGTTCAGTTTTGTCATAAATGCATAGAATCCGCAGTTCAATAATAATTAATAGACAGCGGATCGTTATGCAAAATAAAAATTCTCTACCTGTATTGCAACAAACTGCAGTGAAATAGAAATTTAATAATACAACAATATTTTTAAATTCTTCAAATAATTTTACTGTTTTAAATTGTAGCTATTCATTTTTGTTATAAATGCATAAAATCCGCTGTCTAATAATTATAGTTCAATAATAATGATGATTATTATTGTGTGTTTTAATCTAGAATAAGGAAGAATTACGTGATACATTTAATGAGGTTCTTCATAAAGCTTTTGAATATCCAAAATAATTTGAAGTTACAACCTTTCTGAATTTACGGGGTTTATTAATTCTTGATTCATTAACTGCTCGACCACAATTGCAACTAATTAACTTTTTACTAAGGTGATAACTCAGCTTAAGTGCAATGAACTTTCCAAACACTGTGCTTGATAAAAATGTCACAAAATATTGTTATGGCAACAAATATTGAATTTTGCAACAGCATTTCGCAGTATTTTGCAAGTATTAAAGATTACAATCACGTTATCTATACGATCTACACCAGTGACATAAACAACCGGCAGAATTTCTTGCGAATTAACAGAAAAGTGAAATACCGAGAACAATAAATGGTGTACCAAAGATTACCTGACATATCCTTTTTTAAATTCGTAGTTATTTTATCAATATCGTGCGAATAAATATCAGGCAATTACCCTTAATGGGTCACGTTACGCGTTTAATAAAACCAGCATGCGCTTAATTAGATATTAAATTAATGGGGGCTACGTGGAAATCAAACAAAACAATATAAATCCGGTTAAAAGGGAAATCATAATTTATAGTTGCCAAGCGACAATATGTTTCCTGATAAAAGGTTTCAAACACTGCATCGTTTGATACAGCAGAAAAAGGTATACATATGTATATTCCATTAAATACATACATACATACATGTGAACACGTTAACGATGATTGCCAAATTTTTTTGTTGTTGCACATTTTTATTTTACATGTATGTATTTACAGAACATATTTTATATAGTTTTATATACACATTAACGCAAAACATAATTATTATTCATTCAAACTTGTGTTAACTGCATTAACAATTCCATTAGATCCTAAGTAAAATTAAACTCTTCGTTAGTTTAGATCTCAAACGATTACGTACACGGTACATACTAATACTTGATAAAAAATCGATATTCGTTAAAATTTATATAAGACTGAGCCACAGATAATATCCGTTTCTATGAACAAATTTTAACGATGCATTTATCAGTCTAACGACTGCGGATCTTTATGCAATTTGGCGTTTGAAAATTTTCAAGAAATGGTAGAGTATAAAATTAAACGGATTTTTAGTACGATTTTAATTTATTTCAGATCTAAAAAGGCTACTACCACGGAAAAGAAGATTTTATTTGATACGAGTTTCTTAAAATTCGTCTACAAAAATTGCAAATTGCATAAACATCCGCAGTCTACTCATTATTAGGTGTAGAAATTAATTCGGTGCCTTTCTAAAACAAATTTAGTATTTATTTACAACGTAATCATACATCTGTTTTTTTTCGAAATAGTCTCCATTATTTTCGATGACTTTAGTCCATCTTTCAGGCAACTGTCGAATTCCTTGACGGAAAAAAGATGGCGGTTTTGATGTAATGAATTCGTCAATACTTTTTTGCATCTCTTCCAATGTTTGAAAATTTCTATCTGCTAAATGATGTTGGAGTGATCAGAATAAATGAAAATTCAAGCAGAATTCAATTCATTTATTAAAATCAAAGCAGAACAAATGATTTTTCTTTAATTGAAAGGCAAACTGTATACAGTGCTGTATGTGAGTCTTGTCAGACGCAGCCATCTTGCTTACTAATAGTTTTTGTTTTGACTAGATCTCAAATGTTTCGTAACTGTAAGTGTTGGTACTTAAACGTTACAAAATGGTAGGCAGTTATTTTCATTCAAACCAGAGTTATAAATAATTTAATATCAAGACACCGAATTAATTTCTCCACCTAATATATTCGAACTACCTGATAAATGACAGCAATCATTGCAAATAATGGTGTGTGTCTAATCGATTAAGATATATCGAATTGTTGATTCTTCTGTTGACAAATAAGATGAATAAAACTGGCTACAATCTCTTATTTAATTGTAGTCAACGCGTAAGCAGCCGTTGTTTAAATGACCGACGAAACATCACCAGTATAAATTACAAATTATATCAATGATTCTTTTATCTATGGCTCGACTCCGCAATATGTACAATGTACACCGTCTCTCAATCACACGTTGTATATTGGCAGAGAGATTCCGATGCACGGTTGAATTGTTATGCACATAAACATTATGTCACATCACCTTGATATAATAACGGTGTGTAAGCAATTACATTCGAATATCAAACAACGATAAGAATGCCAGTGTTACGTCGTATTTGATGCCACAACATTTGAACAACTTTCACGTGCAACTGTGGATCTGTCGATTGTTAAAAGTACAATCGATTTCAAGCCTTATATTCGTAGTCTTATCGGAACAGTAATTGTTAAAATATCGTAAAATTTAGATTCTTTGTAAGATAGAGGGTATGTACATCCTTGTGCAAATTAATGTAGACAAGACAATTTTTGTTCAACTTTTTTAATGTTTTACTATACGATTTGAACTTTTTTTGGGAAGCTAGAGCAATTAGTTTACTATAGGATGTGAAAAGAAATTTTTTCAAACATTGCAATTGATCGGAATTATAGAAAAAAATACTAAAACTTGCATTTTACAACTTTTTTATGTGTGGGCCTATATTGAAAATTTAAAAAATACGTTTTGTAGATCTGTGTCAATTATATGCACTGGGAAAGTTTCATCGAAATTGGTTGATGCGGGAAGAAACGACAGGCATTGAAAGATGTAAGAATCCTTGAATTTATTACAGTTAGAGGCCGAAATCGTGAAAATCTGCAAATTTTACCATCTTTAAACGTTTGTAGCTCATTGCAACATTGGCCGATTTTGACGAAATTTTCAGAATATGTTTAATTGACACAGATCTACAAAACGTACTTTTTAAATTTTCAATATAGGCCCACATAAAAAAGTTTTAAATTGCAACTTTTAGTATTTATTCTATAATTTCGATCAGTTGCAATTTTTGAATAAATTTCTTTTCACATTCTGTAGTAAACTAATTACTCTAACTTCCTCAAAAAAGTTCCAATCGTATAGTACAATATTAAAAATGTTATCGTCTTTTTTAGAGCGTCCGTATATTAATCCGAGTCACTGTATTTAGCAATTGCGACTAGTTGTTTTTGTGACTAATGTTAAAGGACAAGTGATAGACTTGTCGAGACAAACGGTTCGTGTCCCTAGTAACCGTATGTTTACTTAAGAAAACGCATGAACCATTACGCTCGATCATGATAACATCAGGCACCGTTATTTCTCAGTGATCAAGAGTAATGTCGATAAAACGAGTCGGTGTGCGAGCTTCCTTGTGAAAAAGTACTTCATGCAGCGAATCCGGTCACGAACATTATCGCATTACACACAATGCTTAACAAAATAATTGTAGAATCGGCGAGGACAAAATTTGTCCTTATATAAATAACAAAAATGTTCTACAGTCTTTACAACGTAAATTTTTAAATCGTAACCGTAACTGTAGGTCAATGTCAAAGTTTGCAAAGAATGAAAACCTTAAATGAGTTTGTGATTTTTTTATTGTTTATGCGAACATATTATTAAGTCAGCGTCTGTTTCGAAGTATTTTATCATTTGTTTCGAAGTATTTTATCAAGTTATTGAATAAACCTATGAATATCTTAATATTATCTTTGAATTTTAAACCTTAGCACTCGAGTGGTGACTTAGTCATTGCTGTACCATTATTCATAACATTGTTTGCGTTGTTAAACATGTTCGTATAGGGTATTATATCAGTTTCATATTCATGAAATGAAAAAAATCATATACAATGAAATTATTCTAGGCCGAAAGAAATGTTTAATTTTCAAGTTAAAATAGCTCCGATTGCAAAGGGTTAATTCAAAAACGCTATGAACTTTCGTTGCAACCCAATATTTAATAAAAGCAGAATTATTCATTCCATCCTTCTGTTTCGTCATCAGAAGAAGTACCATGATCTCATATATTTTCTACAATTTTAATTGAGTTTAAAAAAGGGGTAATTAACACATTACCGATCGGTGATTATTGCATAATTTTAACAAATCTATGGTACATAGCTAAACGCTTTCTAATGGAACATTCAATAGCAACAGCAATTTTCATTGTGAGCTAACAAGTCACCCTCAATAACGTCATCTAATAGTTTCATTTAAGATTCCGATGTAAATGAAAATGTCTATGCTTTTTTTGGTACAGCAGAATTATTGAAAATCCTATTAATAGGCTTCCGGTAGGTAAAGTGTTAATAAGTGGGATATACTTCAGCAGATACAGCATATTCCTTTTATTTTAAAAAGGAATTAAGTTTACGTCATTTAACGCTGTCTGATATTGTAATATAAACAATATTGTCTCAAATCTCCCGAATTTAGGCTTACACCAATACGATTCTGAGCCTGCCATATTACTAGAGGTCTTTCATTTGGCTACTTCACCCTAATGTTAGTTCAAGTTGATTATTACAGAAATGTTGATTATTTTTCACTTTAATTTGGATTGTAATATTAATTTATAAATAACGTAGAATAGAAAATGTACAGCATTATCAGCTGTAAAAACCTATACAATCAGTGTCGTCAGATCAAAACTTTTCTCCAACTCTACTGTACCCCTTCTACGAAGCCATTCCCCCATTCCTCGGCGACGAGCGTCCCTACGCTTCCACCTTTTTTATTTTTGAAAAAATTTTTATTTGCTTGATATTTACATTATTTCCAGTAGGTGCGAATAAAAACAGTACAAACTACCTTAGGATATCTAACTTACATAAAGTAGGAACATATTCTGCTTCATCGCTTAATGACTATATTAATAAGGGTAACACAGTAGGGGTTGAATCGACGCTTTTACATAAGTCAGTCTTGTTGGTCGTTAAGTTTAATACGGGTAAAAAAGAATTTTTAAAAAACCGGTTTAGTATCTAATTTGTGGGTGATATATGTGTGCGTATATGTGTGTGAGTGTGTGCGAGTGTGCGTGTACGGAAAGGGATATTAAATCTTAACTAATGGGAAGGACTAGAAAAGTCTATTCTATAACACTAATCATATTGCGCTAATCCCAACGGTACTATAATGAGCTACGCAATTATATGTTACAAGTACATATACTCGGCGCATATAGCGTTATACTTACAATCTAGATTGCACATATTATTGCATCCTGTAGTTGATTGCCTCTCAGTTTGCAATATTTCTTTGGTTGAGATTTCTGCAGCTATCTTTATCTTTCTTTCGTCTTTTGAGCTCGTCGATAAATTTGGCACTGGTTCGATGAACTGGCTTCGTCAGCCACCAGTATTTTTCCTTTAGGCGATGTGAAATCGAATCGGTGTCTGTCCGGTAACGATGTGAAATATTTTATATTTGTGGGGTTTGTAGAGTGGTTGAATTTAATTGATTTGTCTGCTCTGTTTCGGGCTGCGTGGTAGATTATATTGGTCGATTCATGTCATCTTGGATTAGTCCTAGTTTATCAAACCCACGATTCCACTTCGGGCCGATCACGTGACGAGGTAGGGTCTGTGCCTGCGTCACGACTAACCCCATAATGGCAGAGAGAGGGTAATTGTATTCCCCTCAATTTCCCCTGTCTGGCGACACGGCAACGAAAACGATCTTCCTGTTTCCGCAAACTCTTCAGAACACCGTCGCGTCGCGTGTCGGCTCTCCTTGGTCCTACGCCGCTGGTAGCTGGGTCCGATATTCCAAGCACGCCTGCAAAAAACAAAACACAGGGGAATACGTTTCCCGCATATGCGTCTCGCGTGTATTCGCTGGATTCATTTTGGCCGGGACATTCCGCTGTCAGCGCGGCGTTATCGCGCATCGCCGGCCAGTAAAACGTTTCGACCGTGCGCCGATAAACCATGAATCCGCAATTTACAGGAAACGTGAGTGATTCGTTTGTGCGCCCGCACGTACCACTACGTGCGTGTAACGCACACACCGCCACCGGGGTTACACGGTTTTTCTCGCAGCCGGACGTTTACCAGATTGTGATTCCCGATGCAACAATTAATGGCCATTTACTGTTAAGGCCAAACTTTTACCGGTGATATCTTTCCCCGATCCTCGTCCTCCCCGGGGGTTGCGAACTCTTACGTTCTCTCGCTCTTCTTATCAACAATCCTAGGTGTTAGGATTTACCGGGCGTTGATCACTGACAGGACTTAATTCGCAATAAAGTAAGGTCGCAATCTAGCTCCCTGAGGATCTCCGCGATCATTCATCTTTGCTTGTTGGCAGTTGCAGTATTACTGCTAATAATCCAACAATCGCGATCTAGCTCCCAGAGGATCTCCACGATCACTGTCCCTTCGCCTACCCCTTCCACTGGGGGGCCCAGGTGTTAGGATTTACCGGGCGTGGATCACTGACAGGACTTAATTCACAATAACTTTATTTCGCAATACAGTGAAGTCGCTGTTGGGAAATGGGTTTCAAAAAAACTGAAACGCTGGAGAATTCAATTTTAATATGTTTTATTAACGACGCAGAAGGACGTCGTAACAGTGGATCACTGACAGGACTTCATTCGCAATAACTTCATTTCGCAATACAGTAAAGTCGCTGTTGGGAAATGGGTTTCAAAAAAACTGAAACGCTGGAGAATTCAATTTTAATATGTTTTATTAACGACGCAGAAGGACGTCGTTACAGTTCGTCTAGCGGACTTGAAGTGAAGAAAAGAAAGATGCAGGCGACAGAGAAAATCGGTCGCCCACTTGAAAATGAAAAAACCCCAAGGATGCATCGTTTATTGCCCTGGCCCTTGGATACGAGAGATACCAGCCCTATGGGTCCGATGACATCTGGTTTGTTTATTTTATGTTAGAGAAATACAGCATTTCTCATTCACAACGAAATTCATTTTTGCTTGTTGGCAGTTGCAGTATTACTGCTAATAATCCAACAGTCGCGATCTAGCTCCCAGAGGATCTCCACGATCACTGTCCCTTCGCCTACCCCTTCCACTGGGGCCCTAGGTGTTAGGATTTACCGGGCGTGGATCACTGACAGGACTTAATTCACAATAACTTTATTTCTCAATGCAATAAAGTCGCCATTTAGCTCCCCGAGGATCTCCACGATCACTGTCCCTTCCCCTACCCCGTCCACTGGGGAGCATCCCCGCGAGGGGAAGAAGTTGCGCCGTTGGCCGCGCGGTCCGTGTGTACATGTGGTCCTTTTCTACGTTCGGCATCCTTTGTACTTTCGGCGCGGTCGACGCAGTCGTAAAAGAATAGTTTCCTTACACGATATCTGTCCTTGTTCGGGACAGGCGATGAGAGCTACATCGCGACTTTACGAGACAAGGACGAGGTCGAAACCGAAACGGACGGAACTACCAAATGGTTGAATTTTAACCGTTTGCACTCCAGCCTAGTGACTCGTATGCATAGTACACCAACATCCCCAGTACTATATTAGTTACAAGTGTATACATATATATGTTATGGTAAATGTGATTAATCCGGTGATTATAAGGAATTGTGGGCAAAATTCTTGCTTATTGGTTAAATCCGTTTATAATATGAATTTGTAAGTGTTTACGTCAATATGTACACTTGCAAGAAACTTTGTCTTTGTAAAAATAAGATGCTTCCACATGAATAGCCTCACTTTGTTTAGTCACGGTTAGTTGTTGCAAAGCGACAGATCAGACAATACATATCCGCAACACGTCTACATTTCACATCTATGTTAAATATTATATCCATCATTTTTTGTATCATTATTATCATTGTGCTAATATGGGTCGCGGAAAGTCATTGACTGCTGTGGAAATTGGAAGAATTAAAATTTTAATAGAAGAAGGGTATTCAAACTGAGAAATTGGAAAAAAAATTAATAGGAGTAATTAATAAATTAATATAAGTGTTATAAGTAACTAATAATTTTTGTAATAACCCTGGAAATTATGGAAAAAATGATAAAGGAAGAACAAAACGAGCTACAACGGAGAGGGAAAGGGGATCAATTTTACGTGAAATTTCGAATGCAGATTTCGAGTCAGTTTCAATTATTAGCCGTGTCACACAAAATATTCCATACATAAATCGCAAGAAAATGCAAAGAAAACTTGCGTCGATCAGAAGGCAAATTGAAGCCCGACTCCAATTTGCTAGAACGCATATGAGTTGGACTCAACAATGGCACAATATAATTTTCTGAGATGAGAAAAAATTCAATCTGGATGGACCAGACTGATTTTCCTACTACTATCATGATTTACGGAGAGAGAATCGAACTCTTTCTCGACGTCAGTCATCGCTTGGTTCCGTTATGATATGGGGTACAATTTCATACTATGGAGTTATATG
This sequence comes from Lasioglossum figueresi, assembly GCA_028455805.1. NCBI lineage: Eukaryota > Metazoa > Arthropoda > Insecta > Hymenoptera > Halictidae > Lasioglossum > Lasioglossum figueresi. The sequence goes on along the minus strand of CM052190.1, from coordinate 13,210,996 downwards.
GATTATTCGAGGCTATTCAAGTGAACAGCACTGTATGTAAAGGCATCGTACACCTAATAAAAACCAGGGGTGTCCTAAGAGTTATGAGCTGGAGTAGTTTTCCTAGCGGCTGATTAGCGGTTCCCTCTGCTTGACTAAAGAATTAACGCGGACCACGTTCAATTTTGATCTTTTCATTGAGTGCTCCCCGTCGGTGGAGATAGAGCAAACGGGTGTTTGAAATGAAATAAACTAACCGTCGCTTTCCTGACGACAGGCGATACATCACTGTGACCAATTCACAATGGGGCATTACTCCCCGGGAGTGAGACAATAGCTATCTCCGGGGCTATATAAACGTGTATGTGCGTGGTTATTATTCGGACGCGCACACGTGTCACCGCCAACGGCGACAAGTAGCGCCATTGGTGCTGTCCTGAAACGCAGCCCCCGTGTCCTGAACGTGGAGTTTCGAGTAGCCGTTTGCGGAAGCGCCGCGACGCACGGCGCTTCACTCAATTACCGTGCCGTTTAATACACTAGCGCAGCCCGATGATTCACAAGTGAACCCCATCGTCGCGTTGCCATCGTCTTCCGCGATTACTTAGAAACGTGTTTCTCGCGTGTACGGACGCTGTTCCCTCGATTCTAAATGGGATCTTTTTTCCAAGACCCGTTTACGTCTCATTTATCATACCAATTAAGTCGCCGGTAATTGCGACAGGTGTAATTACCCCTGGGCACTGATGTAAATATTGATTTGGATACTGACTTGCTTCAACGTTCCTGCCAACCGAACCAACTACGATGTAATAATCCTCAACGTGCGGACAGTTTATGAAAATATCCATTTATTAACGAATCGATATGCCGATTAATTAATATTTCAGTTGGGATTGCGTATGTTTCTAAAAAATTTCAGCTAGCTACCCTTTCGTCAAGATTCAGTCGGGCACAATATTATATGGACACCCTTTAAGAACTATAATAGCTAGACTGCGGATGTTTGTGCAGTTTGCAATTTTCGTAGACGAATTTTAAGAAGATCGAATCAAATCGGATCTTATTTCCTGTGGTACTAGACTCTTCGGATCAGAAATAAATTAAAATCGTACTAAAATTCTGTCTAATTTTATACTCTAGCATTTTTTGAAAATTTTAAGATGTCATAATTGCATAAAAATTCGTAGTCGAATAGTAACGTTTTTAAAAACAACTTTAGTCTTTTTGGGATGTTGGAGTGATTAGTTCACTAGGCGAGGAAAATAGTTTTTTAAATTGGTATTAAGTACTTGAAACTTGAAAGGAGAAAGTGAAAGTCACAATTTTTAACTTTTTTATCTGTGCCTATAATAAACATTTCAAGTATGCCTTTTGTAGAGTTTTCCCCCCAAAAATCCCTTTTTTAAAAGATCCATAAGTATTGAATCATCTAATGACTGCCTCATGTAAATGAGGTGTCTCATGAATTGACTAAAATAACATATAACTATCACAAAATTGGGGGCTTGTCGCGACACGAAACTGTGACTAGATTTTCTATCGGCTCTAGTAAGTTATGGGGGTCAAACGCGACAGTTACATGCAAGCAGAAACATGATAATTGTCAAGATGCTATTGTAAACCTTAAAAACACAGACTGGATATATGCTTAAGAGTGTAGACTCCTTTTTCCAGGATTGCAAGGGTGCGGGAATCGCGTTCTTATTTCTCGATAATACAAAAATGGGGTTTTTCAGTAGTCAAAAACGCTAGATAAAAGATCGATCAAGGGCACTAACTCTTAGGAGGCGTAATTTGCATTATTTGGCAGCACGTAGCTGTCGCAGCTTTATGCTTCCGAATAATGCAAATTACGCTTCTACCCTATTTTCTGGTTTCCAGGATTGCAAGGATGCGGGATTTGCGTTCTCATGTCTCGATAATACAAAAACGGGAGTTTTCAGTAGTAAAAAACGCTAAGAAAAGATTGATCTAGGGCGCTATCTCTCTCAAAAGTCCTACTTTTTCGTTTACGAGGCGTAATTTGCATTATTCGGCAATGTAATTTGCATTATTCGTAAGCATTCGACTGCGCTTGTAGCTATTTTCATAGCTACATGCTGCCGAATAATGCAAATTATGCCTCGTAAACGAAAAAATAGGATTTTTGAGGTCGATAGCGCCCTAGATCGATCTTTTATCTGGCGTTTTTGATTACTGAAAAACCTCATTTTTGTATTATCGAGAAATAAGAACGCCACCTGCATCTTGCAATCCCGGAAACCAGTCTACCGCCTTAACCCCTTGCCGTACGATTTATTTTACGGTTTCAATGATTAAAACTGTTTTCGTAGATCGTAATTTCCTAAAAAAAGAGAACACTGGTATAAATTGTATTCCAATATGTTCTCCAAAAGCTGTATATTAACAAAACGAAAATAGAATTTTATTTCGGTTTAACGGAAATTATTAACATACATTTTTATCAGAATCTGTTCAGAATCTGTTCAGAATCTGTTCAGAATCTTCATCACGAGACAGACACAATATTGTAAGGCAAGGGGTTAATAACTAGTAAATGTAGAAGAAATAAGGATGGGTACGCAATACCGGTTAATTTTTATTTCTCTACAGAAATAGTGCCAAATAATTGAAATTCGAACTGTCATTTCTAAATATATGCAGGATAGTGAATATTTATTAGTTGTCATAATGCTTCGGAACATCCGTTGCGCATAATGAATAGCAGTCCTTAATGGCGTGTCGTTACGTTAACACATTCCCAGTCATGTTAGCTATACCCTGCGATAATTTCGAGTGACTATTCAGTAATATTTCTCGTGCAACGCTGTGTCGTTACCAAGTACTCGCGTTCTCGAAGTTTGATTCTATCATCTCATTCCGCTGACTGCTCGAACTAATTGCTTCATGATTCCACATGATATATAAGATACCTCTAATATTCTATATGAAACGATAGCCCCGAGAAGTATGTTATTATCTGTTCTTAGGATTCAACACGTCAGATATGTCTTGTAAAATATTTATTCTCCGGCCCGGAGCAAGCGCATAGCTTTGCATAATTGCAACGCGAATGAAGTATTTGTAAAGCACACGGTGTAATACTACATCCGGTATGCTAGACTATTATTCCGCTCAAGTAATACAGAATTTCATGCATAAAAATCATCTTCCTCACAGAAACATGTCAGTAACCTGTAAAATCACTTGCAAATGGTTTAATAAATTATATAATCATATTGCTGACTTCGCGGTACAGGCAAGCGTATAATGAATTTTCGAAAGATCGCATCTCTCCGAAAATCCGGAACAACAGCTGCTTTTTCTTTCGACGATTGTACAATGTCACTCGACTAGATCCAAAATGGCTGTCAGATTCATTACGCGTAACACTTAGTAAACTCAACTGCCTGTGTCTTATTAACTTTGTATTTAAAAACGTTCCCATCCGTGTCACGGTACTGTGAACCAATTAATCAAACCGGAAACATATAATGTTTTTGTACGACCGTGCTAGGCCTCGCATTACAGCTCTGCTTCTTAACCCTTTCGATCATGGCGTCCGCATATAAGGATATACCAAATAAATTTAGTAGTGTACTAAACATTTATATTTTCAAAGAACTGCTTAGCAAATCCATGATTTTTGTTCCAGGAATAAATTAATTCGTGACCGAAAGGGTTAACCTTCACTCTGCGTACATGTATTCTAATGTTAACCCTGTACTGGAGTGTAATCATCCCCTGCATGTTTTCAGTTAAAAAAAAAAGTATTTCTGACATTTTTTTGATTTTCATAACAGTAGGTGTGAAAAGATTCAAAAATTTAATTTAATATATGAAAATTCCTATAAGTAAAAATAATAAATGTAATAATTTCAATTTTGTTTCTTCGACAACTTTTTTCATGTACGTTTTTATTGGTCTGGGGTGCGTTTACACCCCTATACGCAGAGTGGAGGTTAACCCTTTGCACTACCAATTACTTTTCAATTTTGTTGCCAACAACTCTCTACTATTTTAAGTGTTTCATTTTACTTCAAAGGACAGTTCCTTGACCCCTACTTATTTTAAGCAGTTTTTTTACTAATTATATTAAATGTAGCTCTCAAACTTTGTTGTAATTTATATTTGTGGAACTTATATTTGTTTTAAACTAAGAAATACGATTTAAATAAATAAAGGAAGAACCAATTACAGTGCCGGACAAAATGATAGGACATTTGTTCCCTTCATAATATAATCATACTTAAACACATATTTGTTTATAATCGGGATCCGGTTAATCGAGGTCCTACTTTACATATAATAAATAAAAACACTTACATACATTCAATTACGTTTTACAAAGGACTGCAAAGGGTTAAAAACAGAATTGCTTCGAGGCTTCTTCCGGAGGCTACGTAAACGGGCATACTCGTCCGAATTTCCCATCCGGAACCGGACTTTCATACACGCTGCGCGCCGAGGCAGGAGAGAATAATCGTTGTTAATGTAATCGACGTATAGACGTTCCAAAGTGCCCTGTCCAAGTACGCTACCGTGCGATCCGCGAAGAACAAAGACCGTAAAAGACTTATTGCCCGATTCAGCGTAATCACTTTCCCGGCGGGGTTGAAAGTACGGTGAGGCCGTTTGCCGCAAAGTTTTAGGGTGGACGGGGAAGTAAATCAAACTAAAATTACCGGCTGCTTAGCATACGGACCAAAGTCTCGTACGAACAAGATGGAAAGAGCTGGACGGTAAGTGAGAGAGAAAGAGAAAGAGAAAGAGAGAAACGGGAGGAGGGGAGGAGGTGGAGCCGACGACGACCGTGAAAGGCAACCAGAAATAATATCGCCATGAATACAAGAGTGAGCGCCATTACACGTAATTGTGATCTATAGGTGTCATATATTACGGCGTCGACGACGTATAAAGGGCGTTCAGGCTTGCACGCGTAAATCCCCGTCCTCTCCCTACCGCCATTTTCCCTTCCAGCTCGTACCCCTCTTGCTTGGCCCCTCCACGTAACCTCGTTCACCCCGCGCCGGGAATCATCCCCAGTGAAATATTTACGTGCATAATCAGCTCGTATACAATAAAGTAACCCTCTCCCCCCTTCGCCCCTCTTCCCTCACCCGACCACCTTCTGACATCCAACTACTTTCGCCTCATCACTGACGGTTTATGCTTTTCGCGTGACACCGACGTTTTACTGTTTTCGTATTTCGACCATAGGAAATCTCTTCGTTTATTCCATTATCGTGTCCTTGCGCCATATAAACGAGACACGATATCGTCGTCGTCGTCTGTAACACTCTTATCAATGTTTCAAAGCTGTCGCAATGCAAATAGTAAATACTCTAACAGCCGTTAATATTTATTCCTTTCGAGAAGTGTAGACCGTCGGATTTCTACATTTGTCGGAGCGCGATAAAACTTGTGGAATGTCGTTCATAAACTGCTAACTTGTATTGCATCTAGACTTAAATAATCCGTCGTAACAACCGGCAACGACCATGATGTTTGAAGTACTATTGAGACAAAGAGAATATCAGCAACGATGGTTTTAAACTCTTCGGAGGTGTAAAACGAGGGAGACGAGTCCATTTTTATTCAGTATTATAGATAGACAGCAGATTTTATGTATTCATAACAGAATTGTGTAGGTGAAACTTAAAACAGTAACACATCTAAAAATATGGAGACGTTATTTTCAATGAATTAATAAGAAATAAATCTTTATTCAGCTCCATTTCCATGCAAATGATGTATAAACATTTTATTTTGCATAAACATCCCCTGTCTAATTATAAATGTGCCATCCAAATTCTATTTTCTTAACAGTCAGCCGAAATTATTAGCTATTTAGGTCCAACAAGAGGATTAACATTGATCTAAAACAAAGTGGGTTTAACAATATGTAAAATAGTTGACATCTAAGAATTTTAATAATTATCCAAGGATTAACGCATCGAACCTCATAGAAGTCATCGATGACCGAGGCTGTTGAATTACTTTAAAAAATGATCGTCATGAAATAATTTTTTAATGTTGAAATCAACTAGGTTATGGTGAAAAATGAGAATTTCATGATTAACAATGATAGTTTAAAATATTAATGAATAATTTTATTATTAACAATTTGTTATTAATAGCACCGATCACTATAAATGAAGTACCGTGGCCCCAAAAATTATTGACGTGATTTTCAAACAAAGAAAGAATACAGATTTGAAGAAATGAAATCGAAGAAGATTTGAGATAAACAAAGGAGTTTACATTGTAAATACAATTGTGAAATGTTTTAAACTTTACAATGCTGTTAATTTAAAACAGCTTCAAACTAAAAATAATAAATAAACTTGCGGATCTTTATGCAAAATAGAAATTGTCTTCATCAATTGCAAGACACAGAAGCCATACAAAACTCTCTTTCTATTTTCAACAATTTTAATAAATCGAGAATAACAACATATGGGCGTTCTTACATTGTCTTAATGTTTTTACTGTTTCAAATTACATTCCCCGATTTTTGTCATGAATGCATAAAATCCGCAGTCTAATAATAAATATTTCTCAAATATTTGTTAAAATTATTTATGTGATATGTGAAATTAGTTATGTGTGAAAAATGTTATTTTTTACTGTGCAGGATTTATTTAAATTAATGCTTAGAAACATAGTTTGTGTCCGTACGCTCGTATATTTCGAATTCTATTCCGAAATAATTGGTACATGGCTCTGTTTCGTCCGCAGTAATTCGTACAAAATGTTATCGATTTTATTCTTTAACATTTCCTTATATTGTATTAGGTTTTGAGAGCCGCCAATTTTTGTTTGTATTCGGAACACATCATTCTTCCATAAAATGCGTTGACATATTATTATTTCAAGACAAATGATGAATAATATTAAAATAAAGTACGATCGAAACACGATAACGTAGTCATCATACAACCTAACTAATTTGACTTGATTGAACCGAACTTTTGGGACAACGTAATAGCTTCGCCAATTTGTTGAATCAGCGAGAGACCAGACATTCTAAGACATTATCCACGAACAATTTAATTGCGGTAGTCTCCCCTGTCCCGCCACTCCCCGTCGCCTTTCTTGTGCAATATTTTACTTTCTGTTTCCTCGAAATGTTATTACCGCCACGGGACATACGTGGCAACACCGCCGCGGATGGGAAATGTATAAATCACAGCAATACAATGCGCACAAGGAATCAATCTTCCTTCACGGTTCGTGGTTTCTTGTTGGCGTTCCATGGCAAGAGCGTTTTCACGGTTTGAAAGTGGCGCGCGCGGGAAGATCGATTGACATCGCTCCGGGCGATAGGGTGATCGGTCGATGGCTATGTGTCGGACCAGGACAGCTCTCTTCTGCTCTCTTCTCCTCTATTCTCTTTCTTTGTAGGGGCCGGGGGGCAATATTACATATCGCGGTGATGTATGGTCCCCAGTGTTCGGGGTGCGTCACGGTACGTTACACCGGGATCGCTCGCCGCGAATAAAATCATTGTTGGTAAGTGATTAATGATTGTGTTATATAAGGGGCAAACTGAACGCAGCTCCCTGTCTCGACGATGCTGTAAACTTCGCGACACTTTCATGCTGTTCCCATGATCGATACATTCGGAGTTACAACCTTCCCGTTCAGTAATGGCGATTCGTCAATCTCGTTATAATCACGATGCCCAGACATGCTACATCGCGAGCAGGGCTGACAGTAGGCTCATCATGATTCGTTTCAGTCGTCGACCACAGGAAGCAGGAACAGGATAGAAGAGAGATCCCGACAAACGAACGCAAAATCGGATCCGCTGTTCTCTACGATCGCCCTGTCTCTCACGAGTAGCGCATCTATACGGAGGGAATACTGAAACCTCCGTATAATCACTTTCACCATCAACAGGACTACGAAACAGGTCTACCCACTCGGTACTTCCATTATAATTATCAGATCTCATACACAATAAAAAATTTCTTCATCAACTGATGGAATCAGGAGTTAGGGTACTTGTCCCTATTAGTGATCGCTAGACAACGGATCTTTACAAAATAAAAATTGTCTGCATATATCGCGAGACAGAAGCCAAGTAGAACCTTCTTACTTTCTTTAATTATCTTATAAAACTGAAACTAATACACTGATGTCCTTAAATCTTTTTAAAATGTCCACTGCTTTATATTGTAACTACCCATTTTTGTTATAAACGCATAATATCCGCAGTCTAGCGATCACGTTCCGGTTAGTGTGCTATCGTATTTAGATAAGCAGTAAAAATTAACTTGAGAAAACAAGATTTTGAGAATCAATATAAATTTGAATTAAGATCAAACAATTAATTAAACCATTCAGTAATTAAAAAGTGAGCCGAATGGCACAGTAATTGGGACAAGTACTTTAGATAGAAAACTATCAAGTCATCTCATATGTAAGCATTTTATCTATTTTCCAACAAAAAGGTTAATGTGTTTATGTTTATTTTTAATTGTCGAGAAGTGTTGTTAATCGTTCTTTCTCATCTTTCAACAAACTTCTGCACGCCATTCTCGTAAAATACATTAACTTTCTCGTTGAAATGTAGATTAAAAAACTATTAGTAGTAATGTATTCAATTTAAGCATTAATAAGTTGCTATTTAGTGATATTAATTTCGATAATAACCACGCACACATTTTTCAGTAATCCCACAACACCGGTCACATTTCGTATGAATGTTTTCAGACGTATGCTCCGTAATTGGGTAGCAGAAATAGCCGATTATGTTCCGAAATGATTATAGCATTTTTCTGCAGGCTTCGTTTCGAACGCTGTACGTACACGTACTAATGAGAAATGCATGCACGACGAGAAACTTAACGATGACTATACGCTTTTGATAAGCCTGATTAACACAATAACAACGAACGCTGCGCGGGAATAATTTAGTAAATGCACGACGATTCTATCAAGGGAAAGAGCATTAATGATTGAATCGTAGAAGGCACGCTGATCGTATCTCAGCAACAGCAACTCCAATCTACACAATTTATCAACAGGGTACCGGCTCACCCCGCGCGCTTCTTTCAGATTGATGTTACTATAACAACACGTCGGTTATTCATTGTGCGCCCGGCAGTGCATTAATCAAGCCCTCGCTCTGACATCAAATACAAATGATATTTTATAGCGTCATAAATCTTCGCTGGCTGTCACCGTTCGTGGGCGTTTGCTACGAACACGTCTCCTGGGACGTCCCCTACTCTTCTACTCCTGTATCCTGTTTTGTCCTGTCAGACCCTGGCAGTTCCAGTTAGCCGTACGACTTTTATCTTGTCGCAGTTCAATTTGGCCTAATCATTTTCCCTTAATTTCCCGGCACACATAAAGCCGCGTCACTGTGAGCAGGAACCTCCGGTACACAAGGTGGTCCCACTTCACTTGACTCTGCCTTTTCTCCGATGAGACAGAGGAAGTGTCCAAGAATTCGTACCCGTCACCCACGCGACACCGAACTATCTTAACACTTTACCTACCGAAAGCCTATTAATAGGATTTTCAATAATTGTGCTGTATCAAAAGGAAGCATAGAAATTTTCTTTTACATTGCAATCTCGAGGGAGTAGACTCCTTTTTCCAGGATTGCGAGGGTGCGGGATTCGCGTTCTCATTTCTCGATAATACAAAAATGGGGTTTTCGATACTCATAAACGCTAGATAAAAGATCGGTCTAGGGCGCTGTCGCCCTCAAAAGTCCTATTTTTTCGTGTACGAGGCGTAATTTGCATTATCGAGGCAGAGGCTTTTCACTATTTCGTGGCAACCATAGCTAGATCCATTCAGATCTTTACTCGGCAATTTTATTTCATATATTTTTCAAATTACTTCTTAGATCAACGTTGATCTCCATTTTGGACCCAACCAAAATTGCTAGTGATACGAATTGGCTACTAGAAAATTACGATTTAGATGGTACGTTTATAATTCTGGATCGAAATGGACCCTACCAGTCTTAACTTTCATCAGTCCTTTGATTGATGAAAATAGGCGATAAAATACACTACTATACAAACTTAATTTAGGTTTCAAAACCACGATGAAAAATCTCAAATCAAATTTTAAGGAGTCGTAAATAGAAGACTTCCCTAATAATATATATTCCCTAATAAACTCACGCAGAAACGAATGTAGAATTTGTAAAACTTCAAAAGAATAAAAGCATCTTCAGTTTCTCACTCTGTTTTACAAAAATGAGACTTTAAGTACATTAACATCAAAGATGTGACAGTAGAGCACCTCTCAAAATAAGGACAGATAGAATGTTATAAGATTTTTTTTACACGATTAAAATGTTTATTGCGACATACCGAATATTAATTTTATAAAATAAAATCGTAAATCCTGGTCCTGATAATTGAGCTTAATATACCTAGTAAATGAGACAAGCTTGATTATAACTTCGTAAATGTAAAAGATTTTTTATCAGATAACATTTGAAGCATAGAAATGGCTAAAAGTAATTGTGAAAGTCTCTTAAACAAATTCACACCAGCATTTGTACGGTTCTCTGAATAGTTCTATGTATAAATAAACTTATTGTTGTTTCTTTCTTTCGTTAAGTCCAGAATTCCCTTCTATTTAAACATTCTCTTCCAAAATTAATAAATTCGGCGTTTTATTTGACATGTAACGCCATCTGCCACAGAACGTGCTAAGCTTCTGTACGACACAACTGTCGATAAAGATCGTCTAACGAAGCGTATTCTAAAATAATTTAAAATGAAATGTTGATACGAAAGCCTATTACTTGTTCTTGCGTGTGCAATTTTCAGCCGATTGTTCAGCAGCAACGCTGATAAATGTTAGTCACGTGACTGAATCAGGAAACAACGACCTAGATGTTCAGTCAGCACAGGTACGGGAATTCCAGAAAAGGATGTAAATACACAATGTGTGAACATTAATTTCACGTTGCAGGCTATAATCAACACTCATACGAGAGTATCAATTGCGATTAATTACCATGATAGTAACCACGGTACGGAAACGTGTTTCACTCGCGCCTCGCAGGTGTTCTTTTACACCTTAACGTGGCCTTCTGGAAACAGCCGATGTTATTTCCCGCGGTCGAAACAGTAATTTTCAGGGGAAAAAAAAGAAAAGGAAAATATACGATATGACTAAACCAGCACCGAGCCAAATAACCGGTGAATTTCGAAGCGGAATAAGCAAACGAGAAGGCATACAATTAGACAAGCACCTGGCTCGGACATCAAATGAAATAGTAGAAGCAGGGGAAGGCGGGTTCGCGATGTGCTCGTGGGTGAAGAACAGAGAGATAAGGAGCCCCAGGCCGTGTCTGTCATGTCAGCCGGCGTAATAAGTTTGAAATCCACATCAAGCGATTAATAATGCTCGAGCGATTCACAAAAAGGTGCTGCATCGCCGGTAAGAGAGAAGTTGTTAAGCTAGCCCGAGGCCCCCGCGGAGGCGGCCATGTTTGCTGTCAGTAACAACTCTCCCGCATTGCCGCTTGCCACCGCTTTATATATCTTTTGCAAATAATAATCACACGGTTTTCTTATCCCCCACCGAGCAAGGTGCGATGAATAAGCACATCAGAAATTACCGTTCCTATTATACAAATTTTTTATTCATAGGAAATTTCGTTTATCTTGCTAGCCGACGGATATTTCTGCAACATGAAAACTTACAAGTCAATTTCTTCTTTAGATAATTATTTTAACCCTCTATTGCATGAATTTGTATGACGAGTTGAAAAATATATATATGGTTGTTAATCTAAAAATAACTGTGGTCATGAAATAAATAATAAAATTTTATATAAAGTATTATTTATTGCATTTTATGACTGTTTCTGTATGGGAACTGTATATATATGCGGTTTTATTCATAAGCGCAATGTTTCCACTTGGAACCAACATGCTCAGAATCTTCAGTATTGTCTACTTAATTTACTATAGAACATTTGAAATTTATGTCCCCATTTGGGAACGAAATGCAATAGAGAGTTAATACAAGCGACAATAATGTTACGATATTCTCAATTCCTTTGAATTCCTCCTCAATTTTGTGTTTCACGTATTTAATGATCCTCACTGTTTCGTGTTAAAACGATGGATCTTTCTGTAACATGAAACCTTACAAGTAAATTTCTTCTTAAGATAATTTTGATACAAGCGACAATAATGTTACAATATTCTCAATTCCTTTGAATTCCTCCTCAATTTTGTGTTTCACGTATTTAATAATCTTCACTGTTTCTTGTTAAGCCGACCGATCATTCTCCAACATAAAAACTGAGAAGTCAATTTTTTCTTTAGATAATTTTGATACAAGCGACAATAATGTGTTACAATATTCTCAATTCTTTTTAATATCTCCACAATTTTGTGTTTCACGTATTTAATGATCTTCACTGTTTCGTGTAAAGCCGACGGATCTTTCTCTAATATAAAAACTTACAAGTCAATTTCTTCTTTACATAATTTTAATACAAGCGACAATAATGTATTACAATATTAACAATTCATTTTAATATCTCCACAATTTTGTGTTTTACGTATTTAATGATCTGCACTGTTTCTTTAATGATCTTAATAAGGGGAACACGTATAATACTTACGAAATATCACGTAGGAAATATTCAAAATATTTCTTCAATTTGTGACCTTGCATGACCCTCAAGATCAGTGTGTCGTATACGAATGAATTCGTTTTGGCACACGCTTTCGTATGATATTAAAAAATACATAGCATTTCAATAAAAAAAATTGTAGGTCATCTTCATTTCTAAAAAAATAATGCAGATAAAAAAGAATTTCGGACACCACAAAATTGCTTGCAAAAAATAATGTAATGGTGTAAAACGAGCACCCTGTATATTGACAATGACAAAATGGGATTTTAGTTTGATTTGAAGGAAATTAATAACATTTATCTCTCTTTAGTAGATACTGCTCGAATTTTTCTACCACTGCAAACGTTTAGGTCTTAAAGAATTATGTCATTAGCTGAGGACTAATTAGTTCTTCTATCTCGAGAATTTTTATTGCGGGGCTAAATCGACAATGAAGCTAGAAAGTAAAATGTTTCCATTACGTAAAACGTAGATAAAAGGTAGTGCTTGTTATGAAATGTAATAACTGTTGGGATTAGTACAGCGAAATTACGTAAACGCGAAAATGCCAAGAACGGAGCATAGAACAATGAGTACATAGGTCAATAAAATGAGTCTAGCATGTGTAACAGCCGTTTGTGTTTAAAACAAAACATTAATTTATCTGACGCAGTAATGAATAGGTATTTATGAAAAACAGCAGTAAATGAATGAGCGTTATTGAATGCACATGCTTGACACATAAAAGAGTTCTCACATTAAATATTTATGAAGTCGGTAAATGAACAGTAATTAGTGAAAAGAAAAGTGAAACTTGTCATTTCATTATTTTTATTGACGGTAATTCATACGTGGAAAATCGTAATTAGTTGTATTCACTGCATGAACAAAGATAAATTCGAATTACTTCGAATAATTTCGAATAAATTGTCGTATCTTCCAGCAATTAATATTTCTTAATTGCAATATGAAAATGTTATTGCACAAACTATTTTATCAGATACATGCAATAGCCCCCTCCATCAACGAATTTATGATTTAGTGCATACATTACCGTTGATGAGTATCCAGACATCAAACTTTAATAATATAGCTGTTTTTTTTATAACATTCGTGTTAGTTGGATAGTGTATTATTATCAGCCTACGGATGATAATCAGAGAAAATCAGAAAAATGTCAGAAATAAGTTGGTGAAAGTCCCATAAGAAAATAATGAAAAATAAAGAAATTTTGTAACTGGATTAGTAGTGGTTCACACCGATATACTCGAGCCAAGATCAATCATCACCGCTCTGCGGCGTTGGCCGTCAGTGGAGTGAATAGGCGCTTGACAAATTCTGGGTAGGTGGTCGCTGAGAAATAACGCGACTTTACTGTAACATCATTATCACATTAGTAGACTGCGGATCTTTGTGCATTTATGAAGAAATTGATTGGGTAAAATGTAAACCAGTAACAAATTTAAAAAATTCAAGAATCTTCTAATGTTGCTTTTAATGTAACAAAGTCGTTAAGGGATGAAATCAATTTTTATTTTATTCCTGCTGCCCACAATCAATGAAGAACATTTTAATTTTGCATAAAGATCCACAGTCTACACATTAGTAACAAAATCTATTTCTATGTATATCTGGTTATCAACATATTTAGTAATAACTGGAATGACCAAAGTCATGATGTGACCTTATGTCGTTATCCGGGTACCCACTTTAAATATCTTATTAAAACTTCTCTAATCCTTTTGTCGATAAATAAAGAAATTATTTTCATATCTATGATGTATGTACTCCCTGCTCAAAACTATGTGGACGACACGTTTAATTTTTTATGCGGTCTAGTTTGTACAGTTAATAATAAATTCATTAGTTATCTCATCAATAATTATTATTATTGTTTTGAGAAGTCAGCAAACCATACTAATGGATCATCGTAGATTCAAACAGTATTAGCCCTGAAACATTTATTTATTCTAGATATTGTAATAATTAAATTGTACAATTTGGTACTATTAAAAAAAATTATACTTGCAACAAAGTGTCCACATATTTTTGAGCGGGAGTGTATGTCGATGAAAGCGTTTAAAACAAATTCTCGTTGTACATACAGGTACTCGTGGTACAGAGAAATGCAACAACCACATGATCCTGTTCAAGTTAAGCGTTCGCTGATAATGACGGAGATACAGGTAAAAGATTTATTAGCAGCGGACGCTGTGCGCGCGCGTCTACGCCCGTAGAAAGGAAACGAAAGCTCGTTAGTCAGGTTTGAGTTAGGTAGTCGATATGGACGTCAGCCACAATTCGTTTCGTTGCCTAATTATAAAGGCCGTAGCCCTTGAGGCTCGAAGCGGCTTCGTTTCAACTTCCGAAGCGTGTCGTGGATGCCCGTACGGACTTTATAAATTATTCAGGTCGTCGATGTCGGGAAGACGGCACGATACGATGCAAAAAATTAAATCTGCCGGATAGTTCCTGTCGTTACCGAACATTATTGTTATTAATGTTTCGCATTAATTACGGGGGAAAAAAGGTGGCGTCAAAAGTCCATACGAAGACGTTTTTCTCCATTCGACAGTACTGTCGTTCCGCTAATACAACACCCCGAAATCAATTTACGAAAAATATCCTCCTATATATTTTTATTATTATTTTTATACATATTATATTTATTATATTATATTATATATATTTTTATTTTACATTTTTATATTATTTTTGTATTATTGTTTTGAAAGAACTATATTTTTATATTAATTAGGCGCACCTTTCGCACAGCTACAGTGACCCACAGTAATATTCGGACACTTTTAAAAACACCATAACTTTTTTAAGATTCCACTTGAATTTTTTCGAGACGTTTAAAGGATTAGTTTACTAAATGACGTGAGAAAATTTGTTTAAGAAAATTGCAATTGGACACGACAGTATTGAAAATTAATATAAGTAATTTCAAGTAATAGAAAATAATTCAAAAACGAAAGTTCCTGAAAAGTGTCACCTCATTTTTTAAATGACAATACATATTTTTTAGTACATAATATTATTGTTTATGTCGAGACGAGTTCAACGGCCTAGTATATTATAACCTTGACATGATCTTAACAGTAAGGTCTTAACAGTAGATATTTCATGGGGCCTATTCGTCAATCACTATCATTCACGGTCAATCATGTTGCGTAATGGGCATTGTTGCATAGTGATTGACGAATTGCGCAACCTGTTGTGTAAAATCAGAATTTCCTGATATTATTTGCCCAACAAACGGGTTGCACAACGATGTGTACTGTGAATGGCAGTGTTGCACAAATTTTGTCAGACGAGTCTCATCACTGCTGCTGTGTGTGTGTGCTTGGCTGTCTGCTGTGTGTGTGTGCTTGGCTGTCTGCTGTGAGTATGTGCTTGGCTGTCTGCTGTGTGTGTGTGCTTGGCTGTCTGCTGTGTGTCTGATTGCTCAAATTATGTGTCAACGTGAATACAATTTGGATTCGCGCGACATCATGCTGCACAACATGATTGATCGTGTGAATAGGCCTCTTCAGTCGAGAGATCAATATCTTGACCAATATCAACGACTCAAACCTGCCATACTGCTAAGACCTTACTGTTAAGGTCCTGTTAAGGTCCTGTCAAGGTCATAGTGTACTAGACCGTTAAACTCGTCGTGACATAGACAATCAAATATTGTTCTACAGTATCATTGTTTAGTATATAATAATATACTATAACATATGTAATGCCATTTCAGAAAATGAAGGTGACATTCATTCTTCGTGAACAAATTTCTTCTTTGAATTTCTTTCTGTTGCATTTTTTAGCCGACTACAAGCCAATTAATTTTGTTCGGAAAATGTTTTACCTGGCTACCGGAAGGGTTGTATATTAATAATACCAAAATATTGTCTTGTGTTGCAATATTATTATTAGACTGCGGATGTTTATGCAATTTTTAATTTTTGTAGACAAATTTCAAGAAAGTGGTACCAAATAAAATTCTATTTTCATTGGTAATAGCATTTGTAGATCCAAAACAGATAAAAAATCGTATTAAACTCTGTTGAATTAAATACTCCAGCATTTTTTTAACATTTTTATAAGCCATAAATGCATAACGATCCACAGTCTAATTATTATGTTTCCGTTGCACTAATAAAAATCAATCGGTCGATCGTCGTGTATCTACAACATCATGCTAATGAGAACACGTAATCAGAAAAAAGAAGCGATGATTGAGAGTCAGTACGAAAATGATAAGTTATGAAATATTAAGACCGAAATTAGAAGGATGGAGGTACTGGTATGTAAATCTGCCGGCGTGTAACAAATTCTCACGTGATAAAGTTTGCTACTGGAGTAGCTGAGCCTTGAGTGGGTCTCCGAGTAGTATGTATAGTGACAAGGCTGTAGATAGCAATCGTAATTTATACTCGACCCGCGTATTCAGCATTTCCAATCTAAATGAATGAACAGCAATAGATAAGGAAGAGCTAATAAACGGTGCTGCCCTAAATCCGTTTCAAACGTATTGCATAACGTAGAATCGATTTCACAGAATTAACAGTTCGCAGAAATAGATGAATGCCTGTTCTGCTTTCATTACATAAACATATCAATAACCTTCTTTTTCAGTATTCTTTGTATTTCAATTAGATCGGACTTCTCCCGTCGGTTTTTAGGTTAATTAACCTCGCGGCTTGTGCTATCCCCTCGCAGAAATGGAATTTAAAATTTAGAAAGAGAATTTGGTTTTATAACCAAAGTAATGAGTCTCATACATTTTCAATACTCGGACGTCCAATTTAGATCAACTAGATTCAACTGGCTTTCGAAAAACTTATGTAAATAATTTTCAGTTTTTATGTATACAGAATGATTCGGATATTCGGTACGACATACAGTGCCATTTTCATTAAATTATATGTATAATACTGGAACTAACAAACCGAAGAAAATGAGTCTTTGGGAGCTTGTAGTGAAAATATAAGAGTATCTACTAAAAATGTTGTCGTTTGAAAAAATATATTTTACATCATTTATTTTGCAATTGTTTTAAACGAATGCAATGTTTTCACAGTTGGGAACTTTTTAAAAATTCGAAAAAAGGAGGATGTAGCCACAAGTGTCTTCTTTACGGACGTGTCTTTAAAAAGATGGATATTTTAAAATCGACGAAATTAAAATTATTTTAAGTGAACGCTGCACCGCGATATGCCGTCTCGGACGACCGCACACAATGTGACGACCGTACAAAATAACTAGACAGCGGATTTTATGCATTTATGACATAAATGAGTAGGTGAAATTTAAAACATTAAAAACATTCGATCAATTTAGAAGTACTGTTGAACGTATTAAGAAAGAAAATTAATTTCTTTGTCACTCCGGTTTGTTGCAATTCAGATGGAAAATTTTTATTTTGCATAAAGATCCGCTGTCGAACTATAACTCATGAACCATAAGAGATATCGGGATGACATTTTGACTATAATTAATTTAAAAAATAGACTCCGGATTTTATGCATTTATAACAAAAATGAGCTCGTGCAATTTAAAACAGTGAAAATGTTAAGACTTTAAGAGTATTAATATATTATTTTCACCACATTAAAATTAGTAACGAAGAATATAAGTTTATATTTAGCTCCTACGTCATTCAATTGATGCACAAACTTTTTATTTTGCATAAACGTCCGGAGTCTAATTCTAATAAATATATTAAATGATTGCATAAGTTTGTGCCCGAATTGAAAATAAAATTTAATGATTAAATTTTAAAGAATACAACTTTATTAATCAATTATACATATAGTCATCATTCTTTTCTAAATGTAGAAAATTTAACCATTTCTTAATTTTAATTTAACCAATCTTTAACCAATCTTTAAAATCTTACCATTGAATTTTATTTTCAAATCGAGCACGAACTTATGCGATCATCTAATATACTATTGTCCGGGTTTCAAGTGGAAAAGTCCGGAGTTCCCGTTCGCCCTGGGTTCGCGATTTTATAGATGGCAACCCTACTGCGAGGTCAAGAAGGTTTTGAGGGTAAAACATTTGTAGTGAGGGGCATACAATATTCTGTCTTGCAAGTTTTCGAACAAATCAATCACCACAGAGTTTCGAATCAATTCGATATTTATTCGAAATCAAAAATTCTTGACCCTCTTCAAAGGCTTGAAGTCTTGAAAATTTTAAAAGTCTTGATAATCTTAATAAATGTTATACTGTTTATAATACTGGTACGTTCATACTATTATTCATCCCAATGCTGACATGACGTACACTCCCGCTCAAAAATATGTGGGCACTTAGTTGTAAGTGTAATTTATTTTAATAGTACCAAATTGTACAATTTATTTATTACAATATCGAGAATAAATAAATGTTTCTTCGGCAGGGCTAATACTGTTTCAATCTACGATGATCCATTATCGTGGTTTGTTGTCTTCTCAAGAAAATAATGATTATTGGTGAGATATCTAATGAATTTATTATATATATATGTATATTCTGGTATATTCCACTAAATTCTGGTATATTTTGGTAAATTCTGGTATATTTTGGTAAATTCTGGTATATTTTGGTAAATTTCTGTAAATTTTGGTATATTCTGGTATAATCTGGTATACTCGCGTACATTCTTGTATATTCTGATATATTCTGGTTTGTCCTGATACATTATGGTATATTCTGGTATGTTCAGGTATATTCTGGTATATTCTGGTATATTCTGGTATGTTCTGGTATATTCTGGT
>CM052190.1:13082652-13191543 GCA_028455805.1 Lasioglossum figueresi | reverse complement strand
GTATGTTCTGGTATATTCTGGTATGTTCTGGTATATTCTGGTATATTATGGTATATTCGTGTATATTTTTGTAAATTCTGGTATATTCCGGAATATTCTTGTATAGTTATTATTAACTGTATAAACTAGACCGCATAAAAAATTAAACGTGTCGTCCACATAATTTTGAGCGGGAGTGTATATATCATGGGCATAAAAATAATTGTTTAAATTATCAACAAAAGCATTGCAGAAGTTTTTTAAAAAGATATTTAAAGTGGGTACCTGTATAACGACATAACGGTTGAAAAAAGAAAATGCCGGAATACAAAACTCATATAATTATTATTAAAATATATATTCTCTAGTACTGCGTAAACTAGACCGCATAAAAAATTAAACGTGTTGTCCACATACTTTTGAGCGGGGGTGTAATCATTCTTTCGTGGTAAATGTAATATTTCAAGAGTTTCAATTCTGACAAACCTTCCAAAGTTTTAAGGCTTTCAAGATTTCCAAGACAATGAAGACTTTCAAGATTTCCAAGACAATGAAGACTAGACCTTCAAGGTTTTCAAGACAATGAATACTTTCAAGATTTTCAAGACAATGAATACTTTCAAGATTTTCAAGACAATGAATACTTTCAAGATTTTCAAGACAATGAAGACTTTCAAGATTTTCAAGACAATGAAGACTTTCAAGATTTTCAAGACAATGAAGACTTTCAAGACGTCCAAGAGTTTCAAGAATTCAAAGCTTCGTATTATTTTGCAAGTTATTCGAATTTTTTCTCGTAAATATTGAATCGAAGCGATTCGAAGTGATTCAGATCCCATTACTAGACATTTGGCTAGGACCCAACGAAGTAGTACGAGGATAGGAAGTTGCTATTTCTGAAAAATCATGCTACCAAGAAAATGCGAAGATAAGGGTTCTCGACGCAAGGTGAGGATTCTAGTTGATTATGGGTTGCGAGGTCGCGGCAGCTTGTCCTATTGTATAATACGCGTGGCCTGCGAATTCAGCTGATTTTCAGTATGACTTATCTACGACTATTGTTTCGCAATGACCGATGAATGAGATCTGAAAGGAAACTACGAGCTGACACGCGAAATATAACCAGGTTATCGATAGCCGCTCTCGGGATTAGCAGGATTTCGAGCGGGCGTCTGAGTAGTATGGATGGTGACTAGGAGAGAGATAGCGATCATAATTTATATCGAGCCGGCGTGTTCGACGTTTCCAATCGAAACGAACGAGTCGAACAGTCGGAGATATGTTCGCGCTAATAAATGACAGAAACTGCTTTCCACTGCTTCCCCATAAATATAGTAAACAACTGGCGCGAAATTTACAGCTTCTAACGTTTCATACGCATACGCATACGTTTGAAACGCATATTGTTTGTAATAATGCATCGAGCCTCGGCTGGTTCTTGCCTTTCGTTCGCAGCCCTTATGGAGATGCAACGTTTCGTTATGCGCTATTTGATTTTACGATACAACGAATAGCGTTACGTGATATCGTTAAAGCCGCCACGTTGTAATAAGATGTAATAGTTTACGATATCACTCTTTATCCGGTACATATTTCACCTCGAATAAAGACTATAATTGTGTGGGTGCTTGCCGGTGAACCTACACGTTGCTAGAGTTTAAGCCGCACTATCACGCGCGTAGATGTACAGTTAATAGACACAACCGGTTAGTTAAATTGTTAAATTGTTATATTTCGTATAGCTCCACTTTCGTACCGCAGCATCTGCACCATCCAAGTGTTCTTTTCTTTATTTATACCGAGTTCATATAACAATCTTCAATCAACATTGAAATGTCCACTCAAAATCATAGGTAATTGAAGTTCCGATTGAACAAAGCAAACTCTGCTGTTGTATAAATCAGCAAATTTTCGTGGATGTATTCGATGATTTTATTTACACTTTGATGAGGTGAAATGTAAACATCAACTAATTATTATAAAAACTCGTCTCCCCCGAGTTTACCCAAATAGCGTTTCACCTCGGAGCGTGACGGATCAGACTTATTCACTGCCCAGCAATTGTGTACGCGGTGCGCCTAAAGAAGTTTTCACTTCTATAATAATAAAAATCAAATTAATGACAGGATCCAAATGAAGAGAATGAGAATGAGAAATGAAAAAACTACAAAAGGGGATAGAAAATTGAAAGTTTATTTAAAACAACGAAATAACTACAGAAACTGGGTGGACAGTAAAGTAAGTTTAATTCTACATTTTTGTGTTTAATAATTATAATTTTAATATTTAACCAATTTGTTAGGTTTATTACTTTGTGGGACTTTTGTTGCTGTCTACAACAGCTTATAACCTATTTAGTATGCTTGCGATATATCCCTTCTCGTACGATTATCTTCATGGTTGCAATAATTAGAACTTCTTTGTCTGTAATAATTTCATAAAAGAGGGAAAAATATTGACTGTATGTCGACATATACTTTAATGCATAAAACCAATATTGATAACCAATATATGCTAATAACCATAATACCGTAGAATTCTATTACATTTTAGAAGAAAGGCCTAACAAAAAATCAATATCTTCTTCAATGTTATTATAATCTACTAAAGAAACAATGGGCTTGTGATAACGAAAATACGAGATAAATAGTTTCGATTGAAATCTTTCTAACTATAAAAAAAATCTGTCAATTGTAGTTTCATATTTTGTTGTACCCTCATTTAAAAAATCAATTAAAGACTTTGATTGTTCTTTTGAGAAATCAACATTGAAATGTCCACTCAAAATCTTCGGTAATTGAAGTTCCGATTGAACAAAGCAACCTTGCTGTTGTATAAATCAGCAAATTTTCGTGGATGAATTCGATGATTTTATTTACACTTTGATAAGGTGAAATGTAAACACCAACTAATTATTATTAAAACTCGGCTCCCCCGTGTTTACCCGAATAGCGTTTCACATCGGAGCGTGACGGGTCAGACGTATTCACTGCCCAGCAATAGTATACGCGGTGCGCCTAAAGAAATTTACACTTCAAAAGTAATAAAAATATAATTGATGACAGGATGTAAATTTTTCCAAGAGTCCCTTGCAGAAGAATGTTACAAGTTGAACATCCACTTTGCGTCGGATTCGACCGAGCACCACACAAGTGCTTTAGCGATGTAGTTGTAGCACACCGTGTAGGTATCATGTTCGCCGAAAACGACGTCTGCTGACACCGTCAATTACCTGAACGTTCGTGCAACTACACCGGCAGACCAGCCGGCATCGTGAACGCGTTTCGATGATATCGCGGAATATACTATATGTATAATAGGTGAGTAGTCGACGCGAGTCCGTAGAAATTAACACATCGGTTCATTAAAATAAGTCGGAAGGCGTGCGACTAACAGCCAACGGCTGGATGAAAACTTCATAAGCGTTTCCTTTTCCTAACGGAGACAGAATGAATTACAGGCCTATAATTTATCCCACATTATTGCGGACTCGCTGCAATAGAACTCGTCACACGGTAAACATATGGTAATCAGGCGATTCGACTCATCAAGGCTCAGCTTTGTAAATGGCACGGATGTCCTCGGTAATTTATGTGATGCACAAGCGTGTAAGTGCGACCGGTGATCAAGCGAGCGCTCACCTCGACGTGCTATCATTAAATTCAATGCGAACGCATTACGTATCTCCACTTATGCGCGTCGCTGCGGGATTCGTTGAAGAAAGAAAATGAATCGCTTAAAAAGGAAGAAAAGCGAAAGCGACAAGAGTAAACTGATAAAATGTGCCTTTCACGTGTTGGACAATCACCTTGCCGAGCAGCGGAGAAGGATTGCGAGCAGCGGAACGTTCGATACGGTTTGATTGATTGCCAGTTATAAATACTCGGCGTCGCGTATCAGCGGTGAACCAAAAGGAAAAAAAAAGAGTGGTCTGTAGGCACCGCGCGCATTTCACAAAACTTTCTCCAATAAATTCCTCTTTAGATTTGCACGTACACGCAAGCTAACGTCCGTTGAATTCTTAAGGAATCAGTTTGGAAGCTATTTTGGAACCGCCTTTGCACGGCTTTCTACCTACGTCTTTTCTAATCGTCGACATTTACGAATATAAAATAATTTGACTAGCAATACAGTGGCCGATGAAATAAAGTAATTACTTTCACAACAGATCATTCTTGAAGTAAAAACTTCTTTAGAGGCGCATCGTGAACGCAGTTGCTGGGCAGTGAACAAGTCTGATCCGTCACGCTCCGTGGTGAAACGCTGTTTGGGTAAACTCGGCGGATCCGAATTTTTATAGTAGTTGCTGTTTACGTCTCACCTAATCAAAGTTTAAATAAAATCATCGAATTCATCCACGAAACTTATCTATGATTTTAAGTGGACATTTCAATATCGATTTCTCAAAAGAACAATCAAAGTCTTTAATTGATTTTTTAAATAAGAGTACAACAAAATATGAAACTACAATCGACGAAGTTTTTTTTGTATTTAGAAAGATTTGAATACAAATTATTTATCTCGTATTTTCGTTATCACAACCCCATTGTTTCTTTCGTAGATTATAATAACATTCAAGAAGATATTGATTTTTTGTTAGGCCTTTCTTCTAAAATGTAATAGAATTCTACGGTTTTATGGTTATTAGCATATATTGGTTACCAATATTGGTTTTATGCATTAAAGTATATGTCGACATACAGTAAATATTTTTCCCTCTTTTATGAAATTATTACAGACAAAGAAGTTCTAATTATTGCAACCATGAAGATAATCGTACGAGAAGGGATATATCGCAAGCATACTAAATAGGTTATAAGCTGTTGTAGACAGCAACAAAAGTCCCACAAAGTAATAAACCTAACAAAATGGTTAAATATTAAAATTATAATTATTAAACACAAAAGTGTAGAATTATACTTACTTTACTGTCCACCCAGTTTCTGTAGTTATTTCGTTGTTTTAAATAAACTTTCAATTTTCTATCTCCTTTTGTAGTTTTCTCATTTCTCATTCTCATTTTCTCATTGCAGCAATAAAATAAAATTTTAGTTTATAAAAATTGTGGTAACTATCGCATACACATTCCTATATTTATATTATTTAAGTAAACATCTACTTAATATTTTCACATGAACGTTTTTATCATATGATGGCAAGCTTCCCACTGTTGTGTATGGAAATAACAGTTTGATAAATTACACATTGTGAAAGTCTAATAGAGTTAATTGATAAAATAGAATTATAAAAGAGACGTAGAGAAATTTTGGCTGTACTTTGTAAAACACCTACGTTCCACTTTGTCTCAAATTTTGAAAATAGATTTGTTTTAGCTGGTTTTAGATTATAATAAAGGCTACCCTTTCAAAAATAGGTCAAAACAGATGAGGCTGATGTTTTGCAAATAGTTTAATTTTGTATTTATGTTAAACAACGTTGCCAAGAAGAATTTTTGACGATTCGGAAGAAAATTTTTTACCATTTTAATGTAATTTCTTACCATACGTTGGACACTACCATGTTGCCAACAGGCAAGGTAGGAAACGACATAGATTAATCAAAAATTTTCGAAAATCCTTCTCGTACCTGAATTTCCTTTTTACAAACATTACTTCTATACAAAATGAAGCTATTTAAAAAATTTCAGCCGAATTGGAGCAAAGACGTTTTGGGAAGTTTAATTACAGACGAGATGTAGGCACAGACGAGATATAGGAATAGACCTGACATCTTATGGGACTTGGTGTCCATAGGAATCTGTTATACCGACACCTTAAAATGCCAGTGATAGCAATAATTTTCTTTAAATTATTTCCATAATTTGCCATTAAACCGGCTATAAATATTGTGCCCCTAGAAATAATAATAATACATATTTTTATTTCTGTAGAGATGTTGACACTGAATGGCCAACTGGATCTAATGGAGTCACTCTGGGCACCGACGAGAGACTGCCAGCCCCTGTGCTATCACAGACGAGGTATAACCTCGTCTGGGCTAGTAGTCTTTAATAGTATCTCGTCGGTGTCTCTGTTTCGTGGGAAAGTGGCTCTACCGTGGGTATGGGATCTGTTCTGTGCTAAGTGTGAGCGTGCCAAAAAGTGGTGGCAAGTTGCCACTGGCAACTTATACCCGGGCGTGAGCACTCTCCTATCCTCTCTGGTTCCGATTACGAAACTCATTCCGCTTTCCCATCACGAAAAGAGGAGCGAAAAGAGGAGCGAAAGGAGGAGCGAAAACAGGAACGGCATACACTAGGATCGAACAGAATGTTCATTTACAGTTCCGGACAAAATGATAGGACATCTGTGCACCTCGTATATGACAGTGTTCGCGCCCCGAGTGAAGCAGCTTGAATAATACATATACAGGATGGTCCATTTATCTTGAGACAGTCAATTATTACGGAAACCAGCAGGAATATGAAAAAATGTTTTATTTAAAATATTTTTCATATGAAGGGGCACATTTTTCCATAACGGCCCTTTAACGGTCAGATGAAGGGTATTTTCACTTTTTCAGATGGAAATCCATATTTTTTATTTTACATTCTTATTCTACATCGAAAAATAATAATATTTCGTGTAAAACATTTTTTCCTAGCGTGCACGGTTTTAATAAACAAATTGTGGGGAATATTCCGATATTTGTAATGACATACAATACTGAGTTTGATCTGTTGTGGGGGGTTAGTCCGAAAAATATACATGCTGGTGAAACGTAGTGTTACGTTCCCTGCATTTAGCGCTCACACACCATCAAATGGTTAAAGGCACACGTCGCTACGTTCAGGTAAACTACAGTGTTTTCCGCCATCGTAAGTCACGCCCCAACACCATGGCTTGCACCGCATTAGATGCTAATACAATGGTCACCATGACATTGTCGTGCATACCGCCACAGGTGACGTAACTTAATACGTCTTCTTTTTGCGTACGGTATTGTCGAACAACAGTGGAAACACTTGTTCTATTGCTGGAACGTCAAACGAGTTGTGTGTTATGGCACACTGCGGGGGGTTGAACGTAGTAACGTGCACCGTGATTTTGCGCGAAGTGTTTACGGCAACTTGGCCCGAGAACGTACCAATACGTTTCTTCTCTACGTAGTGGTCCGGTGGGCATATGCTCCACATTTTTACGGTAGCAAAAACTAAAGTAATATCCAAATACATTTGGATATCCATAAAGTGTCTCGGAAAAATGTTCGTATGCTCCGTGCGCGACTGATCCTGCAATGTCAGTCGTCTACTTACTTCTCTAATACGAGGTCGCGACTCTTATGATTGAATCGGATCTTTTACGTGCGTTTTCCAATATGCGTGTACTTTAATCCTCCGCCTTAAGACAACGCGTTGCTACTTTTCGCGACACTGAGACAACCGCGACAACAAATTCTCGCAACGCTAATTCCTTACGCAGAGATTGTGTTTCTCGGTCTATTAATTAATTCGCGGCATGCAATAAGAATGGCAAACTCTATTTCTCTTTGCCTTTGTAAAAACGGTAACTCAGCTAATCCTATTCTAATCGAAATGAAGCAGAGGCGAGACAAGACAGCTAGCGACTGGGTTTCCAAGCCCATAGGATCAACCCCGGATCCAAACGCTATGACACCATCCACCTGCCTGGTCGTCGTAACGCCAGGACAGATGCGCACCTTCGCTCGAAACGTTATTCCAACTCGCGAGTATACACTCCACGAGCTGGTCGCTTCGAGTATAGACCTAAGTCTAGTAACGCTGGCTTTATCAGCCAGAGATGGTGAAACGCGGTCATGTGCTGCGAGAAAAAAAAAAGGTCTACTCTACTTGAAGAGTAGGTGTAAATCTCCACTAATCTCGTCCCAAACATTCCCTACTTCAATTTCGATTTTCAAAAACGCTACGCTAATTCAACGCGTTGTGATTCTTTCGCAACTCTACTCGAAATCGCGAATGCCTACATCACACCCACAGCCGCGTTAACTGCGACCACTTGTTCAGTGGTCCGTTGCAGCTGGAGCATGGGCGTCTGAAATGTCGAACGACTCGAACGCAAATGCGATCCTTTTGCTGCGCAACGCTAATTCAACGAACAGAGGATCCGGTAGACTATTTTATATTTTGTGAAAAACAACTATGCAAACTTTAAACTCTTATAAAATTGATGTTTCTTAAATATTGCTTCAAGCAGCAATCAAAATCAACTGTAATTTGAATCGCGACTATTTCACTCGCAACGCTAAACTTTAAACAATCTATATTGAAATTTATGGAAGTCGCGAGTATTTCCGCAACACTAATTCCGATCTCTGTTCATAAACGACTAATGCAACACGCGTGGTTTTTTCGCAACGCTACTGCAAATCGCGGACGTGCCCATCTCCGCTGATCGTTGGGGCGGCGAGGCCTGCCCGTGTGTATAACTAACTACTTCTACTACTACTATTTCTACAGACGAGTACAGTGACAAGGTAGTAACGAATGAAATGACTTCGCATCCGAAGATGCGAGGCCATTGTAGTTGCCCTCTTGACGACAGTTTGTCGGGGCCACTTCGGCATATAGCCTCTTCTGTTTCTTCGGCGGTCCACCAAACATCTAAAACCTTAAACGTGCTCGCAGTGAACACGATCGACGACACCCGAAACGAATAACTAGTTTCGAGAGAAGCCGATCGTTCCGCTGGTGCGATCAAGCAGGTGCGCAACGTTTCGAAGCCCTAATTCCCGCGCGTCCACGTCCGCGTCCGCGAAAAGCTACACGAGCAGGAAGAATAGAGCACGAAGCATCAACTCGAACGTCATGCCTCGTTCGTTCTATCTTCGAGACAAATCTTCGAGCTCTCCCAGTGACCGACTACCGTACGAATCGCGGCCTACCCGAAAGAGAAAGCGGTAGCCAGCCCCGGCCCTTACCTACTTAGAATAAAAAATCACACCAAGAAGTTAAGCTACCTACCTACCTAGCCCTATATTTAAAAAATGGCAAAAGACACAAGCTCTCAAACACATTCGCAACTCGATCTCCACACAGACGCCAGGGTGCAATATCCTAACACCTAGAGAGAACGTCCCGGGACGCCTCCGACACCCTAACGTTCGAATCACAAGCACACTCTAAGGTACGTACCAGTTTTCCTGAAATCGACTGACAATGGCAGTGATCATTGATATAAGTCACTAAATCGAAAGAACATCTCATTTGACAATGAATTAAGTAACAAGTAATTCAGAATACTGCACATTATTATTAATGAATTGAGAAAGCAACGCGCGCGCATATTGCACGAAGATCCACGTAGCATGTCACAGATCGACAGGAGTATGTGCTACCGAATTTAGTTTAAACAACCGACGCAATTCCACTTCCTAACAACACACACACACAAGTGGAAAATACATCGTGCACGACACACTAGCATTGTCAGTCGCCGTACATATGATTAAAAAACAATATTCCATGTGCCTGTTGCTCTCACCCTCCCGAGTAGCACCTGGGCACGCGAAAGGATTTGAGCAACGAACAGGGAATCTCAATATCCTGAAAATCCTAACTAAAAGAATCGGTTAGATTTTCTACGGACTAATGTTCTTTCATTATTACAAAATGGCTCTACTTTCATTTCAAAATTTCATCTCGATTTACAAATCAAATATTTAATTATTGAAAAGGCTAAAGATTATTTAATTGTCGAGCAAAAAGATACTAAAAAAGATTTTAACAAATGATATTCATTTCATTGATTTATTTGTACTGAATCTTTATGAAAATATTTATAAATCCTCGGATGACCCTTTCGGCAAAGCAAACTTTCAAAATAATGAAACAAGTACTTTAGTAAATGTGAAGTAATCGTGAAAGTAATACAGATTAATCTGCTTTGCCTCAAGAATCTATCCGTCGCGAATCATCTTTTTGTATGTGGTATCTACTGCTTTCGTGCAATTCAAAATAATTTAAAAATGCGGCACAATTATCTTCATGATAAAAAACGACTCTGGTATATAATAATACACCAAATTACAGTATCTTCTCGCAAGTTGGAGATTCAATTATTGAAATTGTTACTTTAAAAAAAAACGCGACGTACAAAAAGACCCTACCTAACTAGGAAACAGATTACTACCCGCAGGAACGCCTGGCGTTCTCACGGTCGCTGTACTCGTCAAAATAATCTACCAAAGAAATAGAGCAATAAAAAAGACTGTTGTTTAAACACTCACTACTTGTTGGGGGCATGAGAAACTGCGTTAGAGTCCTGAAATCAAAAGATAAAACAAAAAGATATTAAAATCGATTCGAACAATTCCATTGGTAGGTAAAAAGATTTCAATTTAATTTAAATGATTTTGCACATGAAAAGTGCAGGCAGTACAATTTCTCGTTAACACTTTGAAAGGAAATGTTCAATAATAAAAATTAATTGTTAGGACATCTTGGTGCTTACATTCTCTCCCCTTTGAAGAAAGCACGACACGTTGTCCTCGATCTCAGCTATCGATGTCGTCTTCGTTCATCAAGGTAGGTAGCCTCAGGCATCCAGGTTGGCAGCTTCGAAGTATTCGGTATCCTTAGGGCCCTGTAACGGAAAGAACTACTTCGTTTAATCTCAATCGATCGACCGTCGAAGAATAAATCCGAATTAATAGAAAATAAATAGGTCAAGTTAAATATTTATTAATTGTTCATTAATAGTTTGAAAAAAAGATATTCATTGACCCAGTTTAATTGGAAAGATAACTGGTACTCACGCTCACGTTTTTCCTGCCTCAAGAAATCACGACGCCCTGCGTCTCGATCTCGATTGTCGAATCGTATCGGCCGAACGATCTGTAACAGGAAGAGCATATTCATTAATTTCAATCGACCAACAGTCGGAAACAAAATCCGAATTGATAATATATAAATCATTCAATTTGAATTGAAAATCAAAATTAATTTCAACATTAATTAAATAACCTTTATGTATATCGCGCGACGCGAATTCAAATACAATTACGTATTTTTTCGCGACACTAGAGTAAATCCGAATTAATAGAAAATATATAATTCTAGTTGAATATTTATTAAGTTTCATTACTAGCTTAAGAAAAAAGAAGATATTCAATAACACAGTTTAATTCTAAGGATAATTGGTACTCACGCACACGTCCCCTCCTATCCGAAGAATTTAAAAAATGGCAATTTTGAAAGGAAATGTTCCATAATAAAAATTAATTTTGAGAATATTTTGTTGCTTACATTCCCTCCCCCTTGAAGAAAGCACGACACGTTGCCATCGATCTCAGCTATCGATGTCGTGTATGTTCATACATCCAGATTGACAGCATCGAAGTATTCAGTAGCCTTAGGGCTCTGTAACAGAAACAACAAATTTATTTAAATTCAAACCAACGATCATCGAAGACTAAATCCGAGTTAATAGAAAATAAATAGTTCAAGTTAATTATTTATTAATTGATCATTAGTAGTTTGGGAAAAAAATATTCATTGACACAGTTTAATTGGAAAGATAATTGGTACTCACGATTTCATCCTCTCCTGCCTGAAGAAAGTGCACCATGACACTCTACGTTTCGCTTTCGATTATCGAAAGCAACGTAGTATCGATCTTGGTTATGTATATGACTTGTCGATCCACGAATACTTTTTCCATCGTAATCTGTAACAGAAAGAACAAATTGATTTTGATCAATTCACGAACAGTCAGAAACTAACTCAGAATTAATAATAAATAAATAATTCAATTTGATGGAAAATCAAAATTAATTTTAACGAAAATTAAATAAACTTGATTTCTATCGCACGACTCGTATTCAAATACAATTGACCATTATGACACAAGAGTAAATCCGCGAATTAATAGGAAATAAATAATTGAAGTTCAATATTTATTAGTTGTTTATTAATGGTATTAAGAAAGATGTTCAATAACACAGTATAATTGGAAATGTAAGTTGCACTCATACTCACGTTCTTTCCTGCTTGAAGAAAGTGCGCCATGACACTCTACGTTTTGCTTCGATTATCGAAAGCAACGTAGTATCGATCTTGGCTATCTGTATGATTTGTCGATCCATGAATACTTTTTCCCTCGGAATCTGTAACAGAAAGAACAAATTGAATAATATCAATTCACAAACAGTCAGAAACTAAATCAGAATTAATAATAAATAAATAATTCAATTTGAATAGAAAATCAAAATTAATTTGAACGGATATTAAATAAACTCGATTTCTGTAGCACGATACGAATTCAAATATGTATAAACGATCGTCACAACAAAAGTAAATTATCGCGAGAAGGCAACACGATTCGAGAATAAATTTAAATCAATAAAAAATAAAAAACTACCTTGAACACAGAATTAATTTTTAAAAATTACGTTAAGTAATCTTAATTTCTCGAATGATGCAACACGGAAACGATACATACCATTTAACGGTCCCTGCGTTGCGTCGTATATTTTCTGCGTACCGGTCACGAGAAACGCAGATGACAAGGTTAGGTAGGTGGCTCGGAGAAAACGTAAATACGTGCGTCTACTTTGACTTTTGTAATTCGAATGAACCCGCGGTCCTTGCGACCAAATGTCATCGAAGATCGGCGACTGTTGCCGATGATGGGCGGTTACCCCCAAATTGGGATCGGCACAACCGAAAACACACTATATATGTATTATATATATACCGTCTATAAACTCTATAACTATGCGTAACAAAAAAGAAAGGTTCAAGTACCTAATTGCTATTTAGCTTAATGAGGGTACTGTAAAATCACGACATAGTAAAAAAACACGATATAATTTCAACTGTATTCAGTGGTTTAATTGACGGTACGCAGCAAGTTTTCATTCAGCCGCGCGATCCTTGTTTACATGTGCTGTCCTGTTTTATACGCACGTGTATATACGTTCGGCACTGCCGACGCGGTCACAAAAAAATACATATAGTACATCCAGATCTATGCTACAGCTACAAACCGAGGAATAAGTGAAGAGAGAGTCGATGTTTTATTAGAGTCTGAGAAAACAGCTTATATATATATAATAGAAAGGTATGTGTGGATGTATTTATGATCCCATCGATCTGATTCGGTGGGTCTGTCGCACTTGTTGCCCATCTGTCAGGGTTGAAGTTGTCGGAACGCGATGGTTGCAGGTTTTCAGGTATAAAAAAAGATAAGGATATAATCCATATCGGCTCGTTTGTGAAATATTTTTAAATTACAACTTGAGGCATCTCATAAAATTTGTAATAGGAATTCTTGATTTTTCTAAATTTTACGTACAATATTTCTAAGAATTTTTTTGTCCTTGTTATTAGTTTTTGCTTCCAATATTTTAATTCATTCGCCTTCTTACCGACGAGAATCTCCTCAGTGGCCTTCTGTTTCTTACTCCAGCCACAAAATATCCTAGAGAGCGTAAGAAGACACCGAATTATTCGAGTGACACGATATCCCGTAAGGTTGGCAGTCTTTAACAGTATTTGGTCGATGGCGTAAGGCGTGACAGTACATTTCCAACAATGTTGGTATTACAGACAGCAAAGTGCATAATTTTCGAAGGCGCACATCGTATTTTCCGGTGCACTCGATCACAGACGAGGTATAAGAGTAGACCAATCACCATATGGTGTTTCGTGTCTCACACAATAACAATTGATTTTCTTACGCCCTCTACGCCGACGAACGAAAAATGTTGGAACTACATGTTATATATATATATATATATAGTTTCTAATTTTTGTTATAACTTTATTTATAATTTGAAGATTATTTTAGCCGTCTTCTGGGTGACTTTTTAGACATCTTAAACCGACGTCTTTTAGGTAGCTATTTAGACAAACAAAAAGGCGCCTGTAAGTCGCGCGAAAGTCGTATAGAAGCGCTCTGTAAGACGTAACTTTTTGACAAAGACGTGTCAAAGACCAATTAAAGACGAGTTAAAGACGAAAAAAAGTCTTTACGTACGTCTTTAAGACGGACTTACAGCTTGTGGCAGGCGTATAAAAGACGTATTTCAGCAAGCTTTGTGCTATCTGGGATTGTTGCTCCTTTTTCGAAAAAATTCACCACGATTTGGGTTTAAATAAAATAAAAATAACAAATGTCAATAAATACCCGGATATTCTTTTAGCAATTGCTTTCTTCAAACATGTATCATCTATCCTGCCTAAAGAAATCTTATTTTGTAACCAATTTATTGCCCTACACCTCGCCCGCCATTGCAAGCGAAGAATATTATATTTTTTCTTCTCATGCTCTAATTGCATTTGGGTTTCCATTAGCTGCTGTTCCAAACCATTACAACTTTGTATCGATGAAATGTCATCCTCTACAGACATAGTGTCTGATTCAGTGCTAAAGCTATCATTATTGTCATTGGACGAATCAAAAATTTGCGGCACGGCATCATTGCGCAGTCTACCCGACGCGTGAAAAGAATTTTTAGAAAAATGTTGACTGCAGACATATTTTTTTTGTTATGTTTTACATTCCATTTCCACCCAATCATCTAAACCACAGTTAATCCAGCCACGTTATGCACCGATCACTATCTCTCGTTGGGAATGAATGAAAAGAAATATTGCCCGCTTTATTACGGTTTGTTAAACCACAAAACGGATAAACACATTTTTTATAATGAGCTAGATGTCTATTTTGCTTCATTGTATGCGAGAAATAGAATAACCAAGCGATTAGATAGAAAGTAAGCAAATAGATTACGAAAAACACTAGTTTTCTATAAAAGGAAATGAGATATTCACTGAATTCATACAATGTAAAATAACACACATATATATATGTGTGTGTGTGTAGGAAATATTACCGTAGATATACGTACTGTATGTGATTTACCTGAATAATAATCGTTCTCACGTAAAAATGCCTCCTACGATGCACTCGCGTGACAGACGTAACAGAATTAAGAGGACACAACATTCTTTTGTTTCAAACATCATTTGTTAAGGCCCGTTCAGACACGGCGGAAACCGCGCGGACCTTATTTATTATTTATATAGTATTCGTTCACACGTGACCAACTCCGCGCTGTTTCCGCGCGATTTTATTTACTATGGTTGCTATCTTAAAATTTCTTCCCTATGGCTCTTTGTAACCCCTCATATTTCCTCAGTTGGTTTCCGCTATCAAGGACATCCATGCATTTACAAGTAAAATTAATTCTAAATATCTCGTAAATTTAAGCTGACCGATAAAAAGTTTGAAGAGAAATATAGTTCAGAACAGAGACCTTGGCAACGTACTTATGGCCGATTGATTTATGTGGTACTCTTTGATAAGTTTAATATAAATTTTCCGCATTATGTACAAGGTACTGAGACCAAATAAAACTTTATTTCTTCCTTGAATAATTTCAATATGTTGACAATATTAGGTATCCCACCTAACTGTGGTCACGATTTATCGAGTACTTACGGTAACCAGATACAAAAATGTTTGGGACAAAATTAATTACTTTTTAGTCAGCTTCAAAATGCAATAGAACATAGGTCATTATTCCGAATAGGGCATGCCTCAACGATTTTAACGACCTTGAAATATGTTATTCTAAATAAACATGACTACTCGACTTTGAATACTTTACTTCTCTATATTTATTAAGTCTCTCTAGCGTCCTGTTTTTCATCTTACTACCAAGTTGTTTTAGTAAGCATGCTCCAGCGACAATTTTTGACATGCATAATGCGAGGAATCGCTAAACACTTGTCAATTCAAAGCTCTCGGTTACTAATATGTGTGTTTTTAATAATCACATGTAAACTAATCACTAAACTGCGGATTTTTATGTCAAATAAAAGTTGGCTGTTGCTATTGCAAGGGATAGGAACCAGTCAGTTATTTGATTTTTACTTTAATCATTTTAACAAGTTGCAAATATTACATTGGTGTTTCTAAAATATTTCATTGTTCCTACTATTTTAAAATGCACCTACTCAATTTAGCTACAAATACACGAAATCCGCAATCTAGTGATCACATCGATGTGATTGTTTTGATTTATGCAACAACACAAGTGATATTGGAATTCTTATTGGTACATACTCTACCTCACAAGAAATTTCAAAGTTGCGAATTTTTTCTTTACGATGTCCTTGTATTTTATTTGCATGGCGTTATAGAGCATGGAAAGACAAATTCAACGATATATAGAAATGTATACATATTTACGATGTACTGTACTATAATGGGGTGAAAACCATGTTTTAAAAATAACAAATTTTCAAGCATTTGCGGCACGGGTTCCCATGCTCCGATCGAGTTGAAATTTTGTACATATCATTTTTTCAAAGTTGTCACAATTTAGGAGGGTGCGATCAACGAAATTTGAAGATATTTTTTTTAAAAAGAGGACCACACTAATTGCTACGTACCAACGTGGGGGCACTCTTACCTGTCAAAAACGTTGAAAATTGCTCAAGTTTAACACTTATAACATTTGAACCACTGATCTCTTAGGATTGAAACTTGAATTTTCGACATTTTCTCGCCAAACTCGACCAAATTACATAAGAAAAAGACAAAAATTTCTGGTTACGGAGGTACTGTTATGCCGCGGCTTTATAGATGATGAGAGGTTCCGGGATCCGGGTAAAGGGGCTCAGATAGTTACGAACAAAAGTTAAATCACTGGTGCAGACATGTGTAGTTTCTTTACAGTTTAAAGTCACAGGACGACGGAACCCTAAGAAGCCTGAGTCGTGGTCGCGTGGTGATAGTATAACCAGCTATGGACTTAATCAGATGAATCTAGGGATTCTTCATCGGTCGAAGTTGGGTTGAAGAGGGTATTGAGTCATTGATGCCTGATGCAACTAATGAGTTAGTAGAGTGTAGTCTTCCAGAGCCGAACGTAAAAGAGCAGTCGTGTGTTTCATAATAACTCATTAACAAAGCGAAGGCCGACATTGTTGCAAATAAAAATGTCGCTTCAAGAGTCCTCAGGAACGGCCCCCCTTTTAAAGAACTCGAACATTATTACCATTAACTCCACTTATCTGTCTACAGTTTGTTGTTTCACTTACTTATTATTTTCATATATGAATAAACTCTGCAGTCTAATCATGAGTATATAAAACGAGCTGCACTGACGGCGCATGGTTGTCGCGCAACTGTAAGCGAAAAAGGTTTGGGTACAATTATTGAATTTCTGCCTGATTATCAAGTACTCTTCGTGAAACGTAAAGAATCACCTGTTTTCTGTTATGAAGTGTGATTGCTAATAATCAAGTAAGTATTTTTACGTACTACAAGACCTTATTTTTTATAACATTTAATTACCAGAATTACAGTGCACTTACAATTAGTCCTCATGAGAACTACGTGCAGAAAGAAATGAGATGTTTTTGTCAGTGACCTTAACAACATATTTCAAAGTCATCGTAATCTATAATTACTAGACAGACTAGATCTTCATGCAAAATAAAAATTTTCTATCTGATATGCAACCAACAGGAGTGAAACGGAAATTGATTTTCGTTCTTAACATGTTTAATAGATCGAAAATAATGTAACAGTGTTTAAATTCTTTTAACGTTTCCGCTGTGTCGAATTAAATCCGCTGTTTAATAATTACCAAACATAGCCCTATAAATGTAGTACCCTTTGAACCATTCATCTTTCTCCCTTGACATTTGTTTATAACTGCACTACTAACGCAGTTACAACCTCAAACAATTGTGTGGACCACTCTGTATAGTTGAAAAATTTACGATGAGAACCTTGATTGGACAATTAATCATCCAAGGCCAGAGTTGTGTTGAATTACAATTGAATTACTTCACAAATTATAATTACAAAGTAATTCAATTACATTGTATTAAATTATTTCGTAATTTGAAATTCAGTCGCTTCGTTCAATTAAATTACAATGTAATTAGAGTTTACAATTGAAACACAATTACAAAGTACAGTGTAATTATGGTTCACATATAAGAAGAATAAATATGGAAAAAGAAAAAGATTAGTAGCAATGATGAACATCCCAGTCAACCAGGCCGGCCTCGAGCAGATATCGAGCATAGCCTGCAAGCGTACGATGCCAGCAGATGGCAAGCATTGCATCTGACATCAGCTTATTGGTCAACCTACTAAAACCATTTTTTCAGGTTCTTGCAGATCCTAATATTTAACTGCTACCTGAGCAATAGAGGAAACAATGGCGAGTTACTTGGAACTTTTCTGTTGCGTGGTTGCTTTACTTATCGCCTTCTATTATTATCGGATCTCCTACTATGATTTCTGGAAAAGACGTGGCGTAGTTGGACCAAAACCTCACCCACTTTTCTGCAATCTCTGGAAACTAACTCTTGCAAGAATAAATATTGCAGACGTGGTAATGGACGTTTATCAGAAATACAAACATGAACCTGTGGTTGGATTGTTCGAAGGAGTATCACCTATTCTCATTCTACATGATCCAGATATTATAAAAAAAGTCTTGGTCAGGGACTTTTCCTCCTTTCAAGAACGGTCACATACGGTTCACGAACGGGTATGTGTTAAACCAGAGTACTGTATATGAAATTTTATTTAATTACGAAATTGAAGTATACTCTCAACATTGTATTCGATATCTATTTACTGAGCTCTAGCGTTTCAATCAGTTATTTGTTTACCCTTCAAATTCATGACAATATATCAAATCATCTTGCAGTGTTAAAAATATAATTTATAATAAATACACTCTGTATAGATATATCTATATGTATCTATATGTATACATGAACGTACTTGTACCAGAAGCTCCGCCGTGAATAACACTGTCAAACGATTTCTAACACTTTTTATATTGTGACAAACAAAAAGTGATTCCGAAACTGCTAATTCTAATTCTGCAAATGCTAAATGCGAATTTGAAAAACATATTTTTTCAGCATCCTTAACTTTTAAGAAATTTGAATGACGATTAAATTATCATTTGGTAATGCCAATGAAAGAGAGTAACTATAACTAATTGTGAATTAAATTCGAATTTAGATTCCGAAACTGTTACTTCTAATTTTGTAAATGCTGAACACGAATTTGAAAACCATACTTTTTCAGTATCCTTAACTTTCAAGAAATTTGATTGATGATTAAATTGTCATTTGGTAATCAGAGCCGGATTAAGCCCAGTAGCAGAAGTAGCAAATGCTACGGGCCCCGCGCTTGCAGCAGAAAAATCCCTGGCTACTATTAACAGATATTTCTGCTAAAAAAAGGTCCTTCATTGTGTTTTGTTTTATTATCATGCAAAACCTAGGGCCCCCAGGTAACACTTGCTACGGGCCCCGCGCTAGCTTAATCCGGCCCTGTTGGTAATGCCAATAAAATAGAGTAATTACAATTAAAATTTATTGAAATAATAACGAATAAGATATTGCAGTACTGCAATTCTTGCTTCTGGAGCATTGCAAATCATTGAATACAAAATAGTTATAATAATATCTACGAGTGATGCTACTTCTACAGTGCTTTAACTAAACAATATTTACCTTACAAAACTATTTCCGAAAATGTTTAACAGGCTGAACCCATGTCGCTAAATTTATTTCACTTGGACGGACCCAGATGGCGAGTGCTAAGACCAAAAATAAGTCCGATATTTACAGCAAGAAAATTAAGAGACATGTTCGATCTTATGGTGGAATGTTCAAAATGCTTAGAAGGATATTTACATGATGCAGTTAAAACAGGAGAACCAGTCGAAGTTCGCGAATTGACTACGAAATTTACGACTGATGTGATTGGTACTTGCGCCTTCGGAATTAATATGAACGTTACGAGCGGAAATGAAAGGGAGTTGCGTCGAATGGGCAAGCGTGTTTTTGAAGTGTCCATTGAAAACATCTTACGATTAAAAATTAGTCTGTTCTGGCCGGAATTGTACAATCTTCTTGGATATATAGTGCCTGAAAAGACGTTAACCCGATTCTTCACGAAAACTGTCATGACCATGATGGATTATAGGAAGGAGAACGGTATCTATAGACCGGATTTCATTAACATGCTCATGGAATTTAAAAAGCATCCAGAATGGTTCGAAGGCATCGGTAAGTTCATTATTATTATATTGGTGAAATTTCATTGAAAAAAAAACTAAAAAATAAAGAAGTTTCAGTATTGCACTAGTATTGTCTCACCGATACGCTATTTTTTGTTGCGCCTTCGCCCGCGCCGTTCGTGTTTACATGCTGCCCTGTTCTACGTTCGGTGTGGTCGACGAGGGCACAAAAAAATAGTGTCCTGTTCCGATCTATGTCACAACACAGAACCGAGAATTGACTTAGAACGCTACTTTACTGTACATTTCGATGCGACAGTTCTATGGAAAAATAGTATAATAGAATCTTGTTTACAGTAAATGTACTTTATAACGAATCAACAATTTTAAATTATCATTTTCAGAGCTAACGGACAATTTGCTTACTGCTCAAGCTTTCACTTTCTTCGCGGCCGGATTTGAGGTAACTTCAGCTAGCATAAGCTGGGCTCTTTATGAGCTAGCTCTGAATCACGATATACAAGACAAAGTGCATAAAGAAATTAAGGAGTATCATGATAAGTACGGTGATACCTTCACGGTTGAATCTCTAAAAGAGTTGACATACTTGGACAAAGTATTCAAAGGTGAACACATCAGCATGTTGCATACACATATGCAATACCGGCCAATAGTTTGGAATCACGGCATAAATTCAGAGAAACAGAAGGTTTATAAGAACTGAATGCCTTTAGAACAACCTAGGAAAATTAACTTGTCAAAAAACTTACGAGCGGTATGTTTTACATTTTGTGTTATTTTTTCTTTATCAAGGAATTTTTCTTGAAATGGTTGATTCATTAAAAAAAACCCGCCTTTATTTTTAATAACAGCCTGACATATTCAGGGCATCCTGACAATTAGTTTTTTTAATGTTTCTAATTTGATAGTTTTCCATGGTTTTTGTAGAAGTTGCCAAAGATGTCCCTTTAGAAAAGTGCATTCCGAACAGTGTCATACACTGGGTTTATAAACTATACAAGAGCATTATGAACATAAGAAAATGCTGAAATCTGTTAAGAAATATTCTTCAACCAGTTAAATATTTGTTATTATAACAATGGATCATTTCAAAATTTATCGATATATTCAAGTTTTACAAAAATCAGCAAGTGATTCCAAACTTTCGGCCGGTAGTGTATACATATTATATTCAGTATGTCCGTTTGAACTGTCCTCGTGTGATTATTTCCGTAAACAGTAAAAATGCGAAAAAATGTTTGAGGTGAAAATTGTGTGATATTATGGTGTAAATGATTGCATAAGTTCGTGCCCGATTTTCATAGATTTCATAAACTGTACTGTACGGCGGGGTGTAAAAAAATTATATAGTCATCTTTCTTTTCTAGTTGTAGAAAAGAATGGTGACTATATAATTGATTAATAAAGCTGTATCCTGTAAAATTTTACCATTGAATGTTATATTCAAATCGAGCAAGAACTTATGCAATCATCTGATATCATAATGATAATTGAATGTGAATGTCGAATATGGATCTATGTGACATTTCCGATTTTCTGAGATAACGCGGTTTAAAGTTTTAAAGTTACACCTGTTTATACTGTATTTGACATACAACATACAGTGAACTACGAAAGTATTAGAACGCACTTTAAACCAGTATAACTTTTTTATGATCGGATCAAGCGACCTGACTAATTTTGAGCAATTACAAGAATTGATTTGTAAAAATTGCAATTGCTAAGAATTACATGAGAAAGTAAAAGAGGCACCGTTTATACCATTTTTACTAGACCCCGTAATGAAAATTTAAAATATGCGTTTTGTAGATGTATGTTAGTTATACACATGTTGAAAATTAGGACAGGCATCGAAAGATGTAAGAATGTGTGAATTTTAAGCAGAACTGACTAAAAGTCACGAAAACTATGATTTTCATCACATTTAACCACTTGTAGCTCTTAGATATATTAATCGATTTTGATGAAATTTTCAGCATGTGTATAACTAACATAGATCTACAAAACATATATTTTACATTTTCATTAAGGGCTCAAATGAAAGTTTTAAAAAATGCTCTTTTTATTTTCACATACAACCTTGTAAATTGTAGTTCTTGGAAATCTTTTTGCAGATCATTTAGTATATTATAATTAATGCTTCTAATTCCTTACAAAACATTAGGTTGTTGGGTACAATTATAAAAAAGTTATACTGTACTAAAGTGCGTTCAAATACTTTCGTGGTTCACTGTACATGCTGGTAGATTATTTATTAAGGCAAACTAAGTTGTTGCAACATCACTAAATAACATATGCTAATATGAGCAGTGTTAATCTCATACAATTTTCAACTTTTTTAAACGTATTTAAATTCTTTTTCATTTACATATAATCTTAATATACAGGGTGTTCGACAACAAGTGGGAGAAAATTAAAGGGGTGGTCCTCGACGATAATATAAGACGAAAATGAAGAATAAAAAAATTGCGATTTCGGCTTCGTTATTTATTTATTAACACTTAAAAATCCGCCTTAAATGCGGCAACAAGTCTAACAAAAGTGTACGTTGCGTACGTCATAGAGGCGCGCGACTTTTGTTAGACTTGTTGCCGCATTTAAGGCGGATTTTTAAGTGTTAATAAATATTGGAAATGGGTATTAATAATAAAGTAAAATCACGTCTTAGAATCGATAATACTATTCTTTATTTCTCTAAGGAAAACTTGTCGGAAGACGTCTGTACGGTATGCAAGCCGAAACTAAAGTGAGACTAAAAGGAGAAAGTTTGGGGGCGGAAAAACCCTTGTTGGGTCCACTCATAAACATAGAAACATGAGGACCCTAAGTTTATTTCTCAGGCTCCCCTTGAAAGTGAAAGACTGCAGGCCTTCACACTTGTGACCTGTGAACCGTTAAAACAACTAAAGACACTGTCAGTATCCTTCGACACTCGACTTTCTTTTGCAGATATTCCAACAATAAATAAATAACGAAGCCGAAATCGCAATTTTTTTATTCTTCATTTTCGTCTTATATTATCGTCGAGGACCACCCCTTAAAGTAGAAAAGTATGTATGTATGTAATATGTATGATCCGATCGATATGATTCGGTCCTAGATAGCACAGAGACATCTCAAAGGCAGCTGTAAGACGTCTGCCGCAAGACATTCGGACGTCTGAAAGACATCTGAACGGTTCCAGAACGGCTCCTTAAAGTCTCCTGAATGTCTTGCGTTACCAAACGGTACGTCTTAGAGACGTCTTCGGACGTCTTTTAGACGTAGTTTAGGCGTCTTAGAGACGACATCTCCGAAAAGACGTCTTTAGGACGTCTTTCTTCAGCCATGAAAATGACGTCTCCAAAACGGCGTCTTTTAGGCGTCTAAAACGAGAGGTCTATGAGACGACGTATGCTATCTGAGGTCCGACGATCGCGCGCTGCTTACCGAGCATAACCGCTAGATGGAAGCACATCTGGAAGGCCTTTGGCTTACTGTTTTATGATAACCACGGTAGATACGTCGTCGGTGGATAGTTCTGTGGTTCTCAGGAAGAGCCGCATGTCACATATTTTCACTTTCGAGATATTGCCGTTTAAAGTTTTGATCACTAATGCTTTGACATAGAACATCGGTTAAATTGAATTATTTTTTTGAACCTTTCAAATTTGTTTTCACAACTTTTTTCTGGTAAATACATAAATCCTGTAGTGTAAAGCTCAATTAATCCAGAAACTCAAATTTTTTGAAATTGTGAGATGCGGCGTTTTTCCTTGCAGCCACAGAGTTTACCTGAATTCGGACTTGCGTTTGTTCCTTCGCACGGAGAGTTTTACGACGGAACGTATTTATATTGTTTACACTTAACTAATTTAGGTGACTGTGCTTCTTGAGGGTTCTGAGGTAGGTGGCACGCAGTTCCTTTTTATTTGGGACATCCTTTACATTGGAAAAACCGAAAAAATACCGGTACTTTAACGATTTCGGTTACGTTTCGATAACGGTTTCGGTTTTCATCCATTTCGGTATTACTTCGCTTTCGGTGCAGCCTCTTGGCATAATACCGGTATGAAAATTTTTACCGGTATCGAGTCCCTGATTCAATACATATAGCGTACAAGTTGCTCAAACAAATGTGATTATTCGTTCTAATGATATTGTTATATAAAAATAATGTTACTTAACTTATTGTTACTTTAGTGATCTTACTGTGGAAACGAAATTTTTGCTATTTTTGTAGAAACCTTAAGGAAATTTCCTTCTGGGGCTCTAATTCTGCGGAGAACAACGCGTGAATACACTTTTGATACTTTGAAATTTACATTACCTAAACAGACCAATGTGTGGATTCCAAGTTTTGCACTACAACGAGATCCTGAAATTTATCCAGATCCTGAGAAATTCGACCCTGAAAGGTTTAACGAAGAACAAGCAGCAACTCGACCTGCTGCACACTACCTACCTTTTGGTGATGGACCAAGAAATTG
Source organism: Lasioglossum figueresi (assembly GCA_028455805.1). Taxonomy (NCBI): domain Eukaryota; kingdom Metazoa; phylum Arthropoda; class Insecta; order Hymenoptera; family Halictidae; genus Lasioglossum; species Lasioglossum figueresi. Next base: position 13,167,082 of record CM052190.1, on the reverse strand, counting down.
TATTGGTATGTACAGGCATATTGCAACCATATTTCTGAAAATCTACCATTGTTTCTTAATTGTTGAAAAGAAAGTTTAGTTCAGTCATACAAATCTAATGCAAGGTGGATTTCAACAAGGATTTCATGTAAGTTAAGTGTTTGTAATAAAATCTATGTTGGAGGACACGAACTACAGCAATGTCCTATTCTAAGTCAATGCTCTGTTCTGTGTTGTGACATACATATAGATCGGGACCGGACAATAAATTTTTGTGGCCTCGTCAATTGCGTCGAACGTAAGGCGTGACAGAAAATAGCGTATCGGTGAGACAATACTAGTGCAATACTGAAACTTCTTTATTTTTTACTTATTTTTAATGATATTTTACCAATACCTCGTACTTGCGACATTTTTCTGATTAAAATGACACCAAACCAGATACAATTTCACCCATATTTACTATACATGTGAAGCATAATTTATAATTTATCATATATTTAACGTATGCTATATATAGCATATGTTTAAATAAACGGCTTAACATCTCGAAAATTATCTTCTCAAAGAATTAGACTAGAATTTTGCAAATTAACGGAACTACAGCCTGTTGGAGGTTTTCAAATGACTCATTTTAATCAGAAAAATGTGACAAATATCTTGAGAAAGGTTGTATAAGAAGAAAGTTGAAAATAAAAAAGTTAGCATCGCATTGGTATTTTAAACAATACAATAAGTGTTGAATTCTTGTTGACCTCCGACGGTCACTGTTTCTCTTTCTTTTTCACTCGATATTCTCTTTCTATGTCCTAAAGTTACTCCATACCATCAATTAAACAACTAAATACAGTTGAAATTATATCGTGTTTAGTGTCGTTTTAATCAGAAAAATGCTACAAATAAGTTGTTCAAAGTTCCATAAAAAAACAATAAAAAATAAAGAAGTTTTGTAATTGGATTAGTAGTGGTTCACACCGATATACCCGGGCTGGTATCGGACTTTGCGGCATGTTTACACTGCTCGGCGACCGAGGCAGCTTGAGATTCTGGGCCCCTCGCGGGGAATGTCCCCCAGTGGAATGGGTAAGCGAAGTGACACAGAACGGTCTCCTCCGCGGGACTTAGAATGGGACATTAATGTACTAAATTATTGTACTAATGTAATTTTTAAAATATTCAACAAGTTTTGCCGGAGTGGTAAAAAATTTACATCGAGAAATTCAACTTTAGTTTTTCTTGACATTTTAATTATCTATATAATTATATAAGAATATTCAGGAATTTCCAAATTCTGGGTCCGCAAATTTCAATTATAAATTCATTTATAATATGTTTGTTTATATTTATAGCTATTATTTTTTAATATGTATTTTACAGGTTCTCGTTTCGCCGTTTTGCAAGCCAAGCTTGGACTGATGAAAATGCTTCGAAATCACAAAGTGGACGTCTGCGAAAAAACTATGATTCCATATGAATTTGACTGTCGCGCAATGAACTTACAACCGAAAGGTGGAATATACTTAAAGATAACAAAAATGGAATAATGTTGCGTTTACATGGAAATGTAATACTATGTTACTTATGTAACTGCAATAACAAGTTTGAAGGATAGAATAGTTTGAGTGCCAGAGCGCCCAGAGTTTATAAATATTTAATGAAATGGCGAAATCGCTAGAAAACTTGGTGCTTCTCTAGAATGCGAAAGTATGAGAATACCAGTCGCTGAAAAGGCTAGAAATAAAAAAGAAGAACTACTGGAAAGTCTGAAGAATTGCGTACGTGTCACAGAATAAATTATTTTGCTATTAACGTTTGACTTGTTGATGAAAATAATAATATTCAAATCCGAACATTGGGAGTAAAAGATACTGAGGCACATCACGCGAACGAATATCTCCAAAAGTTAGTGCAATCAGTGTTAGACGATTTTCAAATAAAAAAAGAGCAGATTCTGCGTATTGTGTCCAATAATGCTTCAAACGTATTGTTGGCTGAAGTGTGCCATGTATGCCGTATGGTCGATGTGTGCAGCCTAATAAATGTACGAGTAGTAATGTGTGCATGGTTAAAACGTTGTTATTGTCGTTTGATTGATTACTTCTGTTATTCTTCATGAAACCTCGTTTCTTAATTCGATACAATAAAAATATAAAAAGATACTTATCTTGCCTTTTTAATAAACAAATTCAGCTGTCAGCATTCCGTACCTCAGATCATGTCGAATGACCGGTTCCAGGTTTTCTTGTTTTACAATTAGAAAAATAATCAAACTGATTGTATAGACATCTTTAGTAGTGCACGTATTACAATAGGAGCCGCACAAAGCCTAAATGAAATCAATCTTGTCATTTTTATAAGGGAACATGTACCAGTTACTTTTAAGGCTCAAGGTGAGACAAGACAAACGTCTTATTTCAGACGTTCAAACGACGTTTAGTTGGAGACGTCTTCAACCCTTCCGACCCGAATACGACCTCAGTGACCTCACGATGCTATCTGCGATATCGAAGGAGGTGGCACGAATTTCAGTAGTACTACTCAACGACACTTCAGTGGTCCGAAAGTTGTCGAAAATTTTCGAAAATCTCGAAAATTGAATTTTGTATTAGGAGAACATGATATCGAACATGATATGCTTTCTTATTACATTGTCTTCATTTATTCATTATAGATTCATACTTAATACAGAATCATAAATAGATTCATATTTAAACACAGTGCTTGTCGACATCGTTGGCAAAATGAATTATTATAAACATTAAACAGCTAGAATTAATAAATTTATCATAGTATTACGTTGAATAAATTAATGCGTGCGAATGTTTATGGTTCAAAAGTTATTCCGTATCTCGAATACCATTAGCCACTTTTACTAAAAAATTAGGTGGTCAGATAGACAAAGGAGTGCTTGTCGACATCGGTGTAAAATGAAATTTTTATAAACATTAATCAGCCAGAAATAATAAATTTATCTATGAATTGTATCGAATAAATTAACGCGTGCGAATGTACATGGTTTAAAAGTTATTCCGTATCTCGAATACCATTAGCCACTTTTACTAAAAAATTAGGTGGTCAGATAGACAAAGGAGTGCTTGTCGACATCGGTGTAAAATGGAATTTTTATAAACATTAATCAGCCAGAAATAATAAATTTATCTATGAATTGTATCGAATAAATTAACGCGTGCGAATGTACGTGGTTTAAAAGTTATTACGTATCTCGAATACCATTAGTCACTTTTACTAAACAATTAGGTGGTCAGATAGCCAAAGGAGTGCTTGTCGACATCGCTGTAAAATGGAATTGTTATAAACATTAACCAGCAAGAAATAATAAATTTATCAATAATTGCTGTCACAGCGATCGACATCGATCGATATTCGATGGGGTGGGGATGATCGCGCATCGCTGCACTCATGCCGCCCGTGGTTGGCGAGAGCACTTCGTCAGTCAGTTACTCGTGGTTACTCGTGTGCGTCGGATGTGTGACGTGTGTCACGTGTGTCGCGTGTTTCGCTTGTGTCGCGTGTGTCGTTGTGTGTCGTGTGTGTCGCGTGTGTCGTGTGTGTCGTGTGTGAAGTGGCGGTGTCGGTTGGAGCGGTTGTGTTCTGAAACCAGGAGAACCAGAGACTTCCCAGGAGTGACCAGGGGCCTACCAGAGGTGGACCAGGGTCATCTATTCCCACGTCAGACCTACTTTCAACAGCAGATCAACGAAAACCGGTAAGTAATATTCTATTATTCTTCAATGCTTCCTTTGTTCTATCGTGACCAACTGTCAAAATAAAATAAACTTTGCTGTCCTTCAACTATTCTTTCAACGTACACCATCAATTATTATTTCTAATGTTCTAATTGGAATTTCCATCGGAACTTTCAATCTTCAATGCTCTATTATAAAAATATATATTTCTGATTTCGAATTGATATTTCTCGCGGATGAAACTGTGAGACAGTACGGGTGTTGTTGCGTTGACATTTAACTAGATTTAAGTTGGGCTTGAGATCTTTCACCTCGATCTTTTGGTGAAATTGACACTCTTGTGCGAACTTGGCTGGTTTGATTCGCACTTATATATCTAATTTATATATTTGGTTTACAATTGGTATTCCTCCGATCGGATAACCTTCTGCTCTGGTTCGCTTTAGTTTTTCTATTTGAAAGAATCAGTCCCTTCTGTCTGATTCGCCCTTGACCGCCCGTGGATCGAAGACTTCTTCTCCGATTCACATCTTTTGCTCCGCAATAGTTACTCGGCATGCGTAATTTAGTCTAAGTCCGTTTTTGTACGAAAGGAAGACAGAAGGAATATTGCATTCGTTGATCCCCTTTCGGGTCTCTTGTGCAGCAACCTCCTTGTGGTGAGACCTGGGCAATCGGCATTATCCTCTATTTGTAAGAACTTATAATAGCTTACAAGTAGTGAATACTATCGAGCTAATAGCTGCACATTTACAATTTTCGATGACTATATGTAGTAGAATTTAAGACTTGTCAAATATGATAAAATGTATATATCATTGAATTCTGCATGAATGTACCGACAGCTAGCTTGCAATCGGCTAAGGGTTCATCAATTCTTTCTTCGTTTACCCTTGGCCAAACTTCCGTTCGTTATTTCGAAGTATCTATTCAGTCAGTGAAAACGACAATTTTGATTTCTGAAGTTCAAATTCGTCACTTTGGAACTTTCACACGTCCCTCTTCTGAAAATTTTCATGTTATTTAAAATTGGTATTCCTCCGATCGGAGCTCCCTCAGGGGCTCACTCACGGATGGGGCCGTGATTGAGTGCGGGGAGTCGCGTCCCCGGGGCAACCCGAATCGCCTATACGCTGCAATCGTGAGCTGGTTGTTGGTTTGCTCTCTTCATTTTGTAGTACTCGCTCTCGTCTGCGGGATTTTGTTTGGCTTTCATCATCTTGCTGTATTCGCACTCGTCTACAGGATTTTGTTTTGCTTTCATCATCTTGTTCTATTCACACTCGTCTGCAGGATTTTCGTTTCCTTTCATCCTCATATCGTTATCGCACTCTTGTGTAAGGATATGTATTGTGTCTAATAATTATTAGTCTGCGTCAGCTAAAACACGTCAAACGAAGAGAATACATCGAACGAAGAGGATGCATCGAACGAAGAGGATGCATCGAATGAAGAAGACAGACCACACAGCCTGACATGTATTTTTAAGCTTCGTCTTGCGTGCGTTAGTTATTAACATTCTATATCATCGTTGTTAATATGTCGAGTAATAATTGCCATAACTTCATTTTATACGTATTTTTGAAGCCGGCACAGCCTTCTACTGTGTCGGACCTTGATCGTATCAGATTGGTTGGTACGGGAATTCGCGGTAGATAATATTAATGAGGGGGTTGAGAGACGTTCATGCTCGCGGTATCCCAGTATCTTCGTAAATTTGCCACCCACGTCCGTCTCTGGCGGCAGGCGGTTGGGAGAAAAGGTATTGCAGTGTGGATTTATCTTGGCCACTGCTCGCGTCACCCACGAACCAAAGCCTTCTGCTCTGGTTCTCTTTAGTTTTACTCTCTGAAAGAATCAGTGCCTTCTGCCTGATTCGCCTATGGTCCTCCGAGGATCAGAGACTTCTTCTCCGATTCTCACCTTTTACTCCGTGATAATTACTCGACATATCTGCGAAATTTAGCATAAGTCCGTTGTTGTCAGAAAGGGAGCCAGGAGGAATATTGAAATCGTTCTCACTTCCTTTCGGGTCTCTCGTGCAGCAACCTCCTCGTGGTGAGACCTGGGCAATCGGTATTATCCACTATCCGTAAGAACTTTTAGTATCTTAACAATAAAGGATAACATCGAGCTAATAGCTGCACTTTTAATAAATATGTTGATTTTCAATAAATTTTATTCCTATTTCTATTCTCTTACATAACATTTTGCAATTTCACCATTCCTCAGAACAAAATATATGTATAATTCAACCTGGTTCACCCAGGGCCTGAACACTGTCACATATTCTCTGGTTCTATTTAGGTAAAGAGCGCGGAACCACCTTACAATTTTTATTTCCGAAATTCAAATTGTTCACTTCGGAACTTTCACAAGTTCCCCTTCTAAAAATTGTCATATCTCGTTTGAAATTGGTATTCCTCCGATCGGAGGTCCCTCAGGGGCTCACTCACGAATAGGATCGTGAGTGAGTACGGGGAGTCGCGTCCCTGGGGCAACCCGAATCGCCTATAGGCTGCACTCGTGTGCGGGGTTAGTTGGGCTCTCGTGAGCTGGTGTTAGGTTGGCTCTCGTGAGCTGGTTAGATTCGCACTCGTGTGCGTGGTTAGTTTGGCTCTCGTGAGCTGTTGTTAGGTTTTCTCTCGTGATCAGGTATTAAGTTTGCACTCGTATGCGTAAAATTTACGTTTACTCTTGTGAAGTTGTTATATTCGTACTCGTGTGCGGGATTATGTGTTCTATCTAATTATTATAAGTATGTTTCACCTAGAATACATCAAGAAGAGGACACGCGAGGAACAGAACACACCAAGAAGAGGGCACGCGAAGAACAGGACACAGCAAGAACAGGACACAGCAAGAAGAGGACACATTAAGAAGTCTGCGGCGTAGTCTTAAGTTACTTTTACTTGCCGGGCAATATTTTCTTAGCGTCGCCCCAGAACTAGAGCCTTCTGCTCTGACTCAAGTTTGTTCTTTGGAAATCAAAGCCATCTGCTTCGATTCTTGCCTCTGTTTGCGGTATAGTCTTTTGGCCCACAATCATTGCTCGGCTTGCGTACGTGCGTGCGTTAATTTTTAAGATCGTATATCTGGTTGTTCTAAATATGTCGAATAATTATTGCCGTAACTTCACTTTGTTCGTTTTTTTGACTCCGGCACAGTCTTCTACTGTGTCGGACCTTGTTCGTATGTAGTTTGTATCAGATTGGTTGGTACGGGAATTCGCGGTAGATAATATTAATGGGGGGGTTGAGAGACGTTCATGCTCGCGGTATCCCAGTATCTTCGTAAATTTGCCACCCACGTCCGTCTCTGGCGGCAGGCGGTTGGGAGAAAAGGTATTGCAGTGTGGATTTATCTTGGCCACTGCTCGCGTCACCCACGAACCAGAGCCTTCTGCTCTGGTTCTCTTTAGTTCTACTCTGTGAAAGAATCAGTGCCTTCTGCCTGATTCGCCTTTGGCCCTCCGTGGATCGGAGACTTCTTCTTCGATTCTCACCTTTCACTCCGTGATAATTACTCGACATGCATAATTTAGTATAAGTTCGCCATTGTAAGAAAGGGAGCCAGGAGAAATATTGAATTCGTGCTGATTCCCTTTCGGGTCTCTTGTGCGGCAACCTCCTCGTGGTGAGACCTGGGCAATCGGTATTGTCCACTATTCGTAAGAACTTCTAGTATCTTATGAATACAGGATAACATCGAACTAATAGCTGCACTTTTAATAAAGATGCTGATTTTCAATAAATTTTATTCCTATTCCTATTCTCTCCCATAACGTTTTGCAATTCCACCTTTCTTCAGATCAAAATATATGTATTATTCAAGCTGGTTCACCCAGGGCCTGAACACTGTCACATATTCTCTGGTTCTATTTAGGTAAAGAGCACCACCTTACAATTTTTATTTCTGAAATTCAAATTGTTCACTACGGAACTTTCACAAATTTTAGATTTTATTTTTTCCAGGTTAAAAAACGTTCGTACCACAATCTCCATAATTATTTCATATTCTGCAAAGTTTCAGCTTTCATTTTTTTTAAATTTCATGTCTCTATCTCATTTCTGTTGAAAGTTTTTTGATTTGATACAGAATTCATCGGTTTGGCCCATAATGCGTCGCGCCGAACGGCGAACGGAATGGATTTTTGCTATTTCAAGAATTTTTTGCGAATAACTATAGAAGCTGCAGTGGTGTATACTACACAAAGAAATTCAGAACATGTATTTATAATATTATTTGTAAAATGCCTATTTAATAATTCTATGTATTATAAATGTTTAGGATATGCTCTATCTGCCCTGCAAACACATTTGCAAGTACATACTACTCATTCGCTTTCGTGCGCGCCCAAATGTTCTTCAAAATGTTCGTCCATTTATGTCAAAATTTGAAAAATTTACAATTTTCTTTGCTGCGCGTCACTTTCCCATGATCCAATCGGCCCCAAATTTTTTCCACGTCATTTTCTCAACAGTTGTCACAATTCTGGTATACGGGACCAAAAAAATTTCATGGTCGAAAAATAAGATCCACCCTACTGTATACATACATACATATAACGAATTTGCGTTCAAAGCTGGACTATGTAGTTTTTACTAAGTTATTAAAACATGTGTTTTGTAATGTTCATGAAAATTTTCATAAAAACCACTTGCTATATAATGCACATATGATTTAATTAACGATACTCTTGTTTATTTATTTCTCTTCTTATTGTTCAAAGCAACGTAGTTAATCATTAATAACAGGAACAAATTAAATTATGTCATCCTATAAAATAACAATACAGTTCCAAACATTACATTTATGTAATTACATTTGTGTATATAATTACATATACATTACATTTATAAAATACATATGAATATTTGGCTGTTTACAACATTTCGAATTTTGCAGTTAAACATATTCTTTATTGTACGTACAGTAATCATTCGTTTATTATTTATTCCAAATATAAGGATTAACTAATTAAAACAATATTCTATGTATTCGCGAGACTTCAGTGACTACAGCTATTTTTAATTTTAATTCCTATCACCACAGACGGGATGTAAACTCGTCTGTGCTACCACTAAGAAAACTGTCAGCACAAACGAGGTATAGGAATCCTATTCCTATATGTCAGCCTATTTTAGAGCGCCAGCACCACCGACGAAACCCTGTTTGTGGCCCTAAACCGAGTTGGTAATACAGGAAATGACAAGAAAAACGGGCCAAGTGGCCCTGGCAAACGTGGCCACCGAAATACATTGGATGATAGGTCTATTCTATATCTAGTCGGTGTTCAAGGTACCCCACTTTATCTAGAATTTTACTTTACTGAGGCTACAATCGCCGCACATGCGTGAGAAATCTTGCACAATATCTCACCGCTGGGTTCAAATCTTCCAATTTATGAAGTCTATGGAAAATATCTGCTCAACAAAAGTCCATGCACGCGCCTAACCTAAATTATGAATTTAACATTCTAAATAAGTAACTAAGTATCTATGCAATAAATATGAATTACACGTGTAGCGAATATTTAATATGAATAAACCGTATGTGTTATAAAAACCACGCAATCATAAAATTTGATACATAAAAGTGAAATTCTTTCTTGGCGGCATAAAATTGTTTTGATAAGTAAAATATGGGTTTAACGAAGCAATATTTAAGATATGTCCCAGCCGGGAATATAAATATAATACTTAATCGTGCTTGTAATATTGTTTTTGTAACATTAGAAGGACAGGAAGGTAGATTTGTAGCAGTTGGAGCATGTGAACATGTCTTCATATGGGATTTACGTTTAGGGGAGAAGGTAAAGTGGAAACTATTTAATTCTATTACAAAAAAATATGTTATTATTCTTAATTATATTTCAGGCCCAAGTATTATCAGGAGATAAAGTGAATGTTACAAGCTTAGCTGCATCTCCGAATCAACGCCATATAGCTGTTGGTTATATGGATGGTACTATAAAGACATTTGATTTAAGATCAGGTGAAAATATAAGTATATTTGTTGGTCATCGATCCGAGATCACTACCCTTGCATATGACAAACAAGGGCATAGATTATCTTCCGGTTCACAGGTAAGATATCTTAGGTATCAATTTTAATTTATTTCATGCGAGAGTTTCTAATTCTAAAGCAGTGCTTCCCAAACTTTTTTTACTCATGGCACACTTTATAGCAAATGAAAAAATTGGGGCACACCTATTATATATATATGCATATATTTTCGTAGCTAATGATTTTAATAATTTATATTGAGAATAATATTATTTCATATGTTACTCATTGTTTATCTAATTTTAATTATTTTGCGGCGCCGGTTTGGAAAGCACTGTTCTAAAATATTCACTTTCATTTTTCTTTTCTAGGATACAGATATTATTGTATGGGATGTAGTAGCAGAAACAGGAATATGTCGCTTATGCGGACATAAATCTGTAATAACCAAATTAGTATTTATGAAAGACCACAATATTATCATTAGCGCCAGTAAAGATACTTTCGTAAAGTTTTGGGACTTAGACACAGAACATAACTTTAGGACTCTTGTTAATCATAGATCAGAGGTAAATATTAGATATACAGTGACTCTCACTAATATTCGGACATTCTTAAAAAGATGACAACTTTTTTAATATTGGATTATACAATTTGAACTTTTTAATCTAGGTTTGGTCTTTGGCATTAGTTAAAAATGATCAATATCTAATTACTGGTTGCAATGACAATGAATTACAAATATGGAAAATACGTTTTTCTGATGCTGCAGCTGTAGACTTTGAAACTAATTTACAAGATTTAACCATTACAGATGATGTTGAAGTTAGCGATCTGGTAAATATTTGTTAAGCAATATTTTTTCTCGATTTGTCATAGACTTATGTTCCTTTTGTTCAATATACATTTTCTATTTCAATAGAAATATCCTCTGAAATGTGAAAAGACTGGTAGTATTTTGAGAAGCGGTCATGGGAGAGTTGTATCCCTCGAAGTAGATTCAACGCAAACTGTCATTGGCTGTCATGGTGTAGATAATACTGTAGAATTATTTCAAATGTTACCTGATAACAAAGTAGCAGAAAATGTAGATAAACGATTGAAAAAAGAAACAAAAAAGATGGAAAAGTATGTAAAACCCCTTAACTACTATAAGATTATCAATACATTTAGATACTTTATAATTGAAAATGTGAATATGTTTTGATGTTACAAGTAGAACTGGAAATACTACAGATGTAAATTTATCTGGAGTACCAACAATAAAAGAAGAAATGAAACGCTTACCTGCAATTGAAGTATCTGCTCGACCTGAAGGACTAAGTATGGTAATGGGTAGAGGAGGCGAACTCAGGGTAAGCGATGATGGAAAGATTTGATCTTCTTTCTATAATCCATTTAAAAATGTACAATTGAAATTAACTTTGTCATCATGTTTACAGATGTGTATTGGATTACATAATAATTCTATTGAATTATATTCTATATTGACAAATGAAAAAGATGCTGAACCAACACTCTTAAGACTTGTAACAAAACATGGTCACCGATCGGATGTCCGAGCTGTTTGCTTTAGTTCTGATAATTTAGCTTTTGCAACAGCAAGTGGAGATTCTATAAAGTTATGGAATAGGTATGCAAGTATATTCTTAGTGCAGCTCGAATAAACTATTAATACTACTTCATTTGTTTTTGAATTTTAGACCAACTTTAGCATGTATACGTACTGTAGAATGCGGTTACGCTTTAACAGCGACGTTTATACCAGGTGACAGACACTTAATAGTGGGTTTAAAGAATGGTAAAATGTTAATTGTGGATATTGTGTCGGGTGAAATATTAGAAGAAGTACCTGCACATTCTAGAGAACTTTGGAGCATTACTCTATTTCCCAATAGGGTAATTTGAAATATTATATTTTCTAATTTCAAATCATTTTCAAATTATACAAACTATGTTTTTTACATTTTTATAGAGAGGAGTAGCAAGTGGCGGAGGAGATCAAACAGTGAAATTTTGGGATTTTGCACAAACTTTCAAATCTGAAGATACTGACAATGTAAAAGCAAAAGTATTATCCGTTTTGCATACAAGAACTTTGAAACTAGAAGATAGCGTATTATGCGTAAGAATAAGTCCTAACAATCAATTTGTTGCTGTCGCATTACTTGATTCTACAGTAAAAATCTTCTTTCTTGACACATTTAAGGTAATTCTTTATATATAACATAATATATTTAATAACTGCGTTATATGAAAAAGAAGAGAACAATGTATAATTTTCTTTTAGTTTTTCATTTCACTTTATGGACATAAATTGCCAGTCTTGTGCATGGATATATCTAGTGACTCAACATTGATTGCTACTGGTTCTGCTGACAGAAATATTAAAATTTGGGGTTTAGACTACGGAGATTGTCATAAATCATTATTCGCTCACGATGATTCTGTAACAGGATTGTCCTTTGTTCCGGGAACTCATTATATTTTTACTTGTGGAAAAGATGGAAAAGTAAAAGAGTGGGATGTTGACATTTTTAAAAAAATTATTACATTACAGGTAACTTACTACAAAAAAAAAATAATGTGTGCTTAAAAATTGTGTAAAATTTTAATATAAAAATTTACTTAGGGACATGCGGGAGAAGCATGGAGTTGTGCTATTTCACCAAATGGTATTTACGTTGTATCGTGTGGCTCTGATAAAGTCGTTAGAATGTATGAGCGAACGTTAGAGCCTTTAGTTCTGCAAGATGAAGAGGAAGAAGAAAGGGAACGCCAAGAAAATGAGTTAGCTACTGGTGAAACTACTGTTGTTCGAGGACGGAAAGAACAATCTCTACCTTCTAGAAAAACTGTTTCCAGCGAGAAAGGAGTAAATATTAATAAATCGCATCACAAATCGAATAACATTATTATGCTATGTGTAAATTACAAATATAAATTTTTAGGCTGAATTAATATTGGAATGTTTGGAAATATCTAAAGCATATAGTGAACAATTATCAAAAATAACAGAAACGGATAAAATACTCGCTATTCCTTTACAAATGCAAGCTTACAATTGTACAACCATAGAAGATTACTTATTGGAAACATTTAAACGAATCAGAGCAAGGTTGGAATAGTATTAAAACAGTAATTACTAAATAAATTATATTATAAATAATAGAAGTAAGTAAACACGGTACTTGCACTGAAAAAGCTACTGCTAGGGTAGAGGTGCCAGTTACCGAATATTTAGTGATGATTTGAAAGGATTTTTGTTAATTTCAAGGCATTTTCTGTAATTTATTTTGCATTATTTATGATAAACGATTAATTATCACCTTTTTTTCTTTATCGTCAAATTTTTCTGGACGATTCTGTTAAAAAGTAAAAGATATATTAACGAAGTTTTAATCCGAAATTTTCGTCCTATTTACCGGACACAAGAAATTTGTGCACATAGTACAATAAAATCATCATTTTATTATCCTTTGGCGTATCAAAGTTTACTTGCTTGTATATGTAAGACAAATAAATGGTATTCTACAATTTTTAGTGACATGGAAGAAACATTGCTATTGTTACCGTATTCGGCTGCTTGTGACATTCTTAAAATGCTACCCAAGCTGTTAGAATCTGATCATCGCACAGAATTAATAGCAAGATTGGCATTGTGTTTGGTAGAAACACATAATGGTCCAATTATATCGAACCCGGAACTTCTACATACAATAGAAGCTGTGAAAACCTTAGCTATTAAAAAAGTTTCTCAGCTGAGAGTAAGAAAATATTTTTATACAAATTATAGCTATAAAATTCTACGATATATATGTATAAAAAATTGTTATGAAATTTATTCTTCTCTAGGATATGATGGGATTCAATTTACATGGAATGTTACACATTCAACGGATTATAGAAGAAAAGGAAGGAATTCAACTTTTTAAAGACGCAACTAAAGCCAGTAAACATAGAAAGAAGATTAAGAAAAATAAAGAGAAAGCAGTGAAAAGAGCAATCATGTCTTTATAAAATTTTTACTTGACACTTTGAAAAAATATCTTATCTCATTCTAAGAAAGCATTAATGGTCTAGTGTCTCTATGCATTCTTCTTAATACACAAAATTTTATTTTTATAACTTACCGAGTGCACAAAACATTGTCTTGTGTATACCACCTAGATTCCTTGAACTTTTAATTGAAAGAAATATTGTATATATACATGTACATACATAATCAATAAATTTGGAAATATTATTATGTAAGTATTTCGCGTTACACTATTCAGATGATGGATAATGAATCGACCAATATATTAATAAATAAAAGTACAAACTTTATTTACATCTATTTTTAACCCTTGTACCTTGACTGTGAACAACGGAAATAGGTCATTTTTACACTCCGCCTTATATGGCAAGCTTACCATAAATTTGTACGCATATCAGCGTTAAATATTAGGTTGGAACAAAAGTTCGTAGCGTTTTTAAATCCAAATTCAAAGATAAAATTAAGATATTTATTCATAGGTTTATTGAATAACATGATAAGTCACGTAAAACATGGCAAAAAGTATAATAGAAGAGAATGGAAAATATGTTATTGAACAAATCTATGCATAAATATCCTAATTTTATCTTTGAGTTTTAATTTAAAAACGTCGTTGGCAAGTTCACTAATTAACAGAAATGCTGCACACAATAAAAGTAAATCTTCAATTGAAAATCAACAAACAGCCAGGGCATAGAACTGACTCACTGGGCGATGATTGAGGAATTACACATTTACCTTTAGGTCTTCTTATTTTGATAACTTCAGCGATTCATATACTTTATTACATCGAATTTGCATACACAAATCTGTCATAAACGATGTTACGTGAGATTCTTTATCCCTCTGCTTACCACTTTCGAATACAGTGACCAGCGTCATTTTAGGATCAGTATTATACGCAGCGTATACACACGGATCCTGTAAAAATATATATTATACCATTTATACACAGTTTATCGCTAAGAACTTTAAAACGTACTTTCACATTTTTACAATAAACAATTTTGTCCATAGTTAGAAGTTCTGCTTGCCGTTCTTTGATTCGTTTTTGTATGTTATCCACATGAATTAATGATTGCTGTGCAAACGTCTGAAATAAATACAATAATACATATATATAATATATTTTTATGTATATGTTAGATATAGTACTGTGAAAAGTAATATATCTTATACAGGGTGATTCAGGCAACTGTAACAAGGCAATACCCTTTGTTTTGGTTGAAATTAGAAAAAAAATTTAGAGGAAAAAGGTGAATGGTTCAAAGTAGACTACATATTTGCATTCATAGTATTTTCGTAAGTGTAATAATGCATGTGCATTTAGCAGTTGTATTATTTTTTTAAATAAAAACCTTCGTCTTTCTTGCATACATCGAATCCTCTTGATATTTTACATCAAATAATATTAAGATAAGATGATCGAAAAATTATTTATTAAAGGAGATTGATCTAAATCGCAGATTCTCACGATTTTTGCCATTTTTAATTATTTATAGCTCATAACAACCTTAAGTGATCTTTTATATACATTATCTAGTAAACTAATCCTTCTAACATCTCAAAAAAAACTCATATTGTTTAGTCTAATTTTAAAAAAGTTATTAACTTTTAAACCAACATATAGGATTCAACATCACCCTTTCATTTCTACATTCTGCAATAATTTGTAACATATTTAAACTTACACTAGGACAACTGAGGACAATAGGAAAATGTTCAGAAGTACTTGGCTCCCTACAAGGATGTCTGTAACCTGGGCCTGAATCATCAACTCCTCTAGAATCAAATATTATTAGAACTGCTAAAACGTCATGTTTCCGTTGAAAACTCTGTATTCTAAAATTAAAATAAATTAGTTCTTACCTAACAATAATCTCAACAAGTATCGCCATTTATAATATATATATAATGAAATATATTACTTGTGATAATAATCCATATTTTGTTTGCTCATAATACTTTTCATTTCACCTGGACTAGCCTGCTGACTCAGGGTAGTATGAAAATATAGAGAACACTTAGCTAATATGCTGCTGCGTAGTTTAACTAGCCATTGGTACAATGCAGGCTGTTGATTTGCTTTTAGAAAAGTTGCACTGAAACCCAACTTCCATGACTAAAAGCATTACATTTGAAAAACACGTGTTATTACTTTCCTCTTGAATTTCTACCTGTACTACTGACCTCTTTACTTTGTAAAGTTCTTTCCCAAGCTGACATTCGTGTTTGCGCACCATACAGACACATCAATGTTGATAAAAACCTCCAATGTTGGAGCTCAACTTGTGCTTTCGTCAATTGTACCAATATTTCACATTCTAAACTAATCAAAATAAAAGTTTTTAAAACATATGATATATTCCAAACATTAATCATGCAATAGTAACACTGTTTTCATGAAATATGTGTGACAATAAATACAAGAGAAGAATGCTTACGTTAAACTGGCCTTAACCGCAGTTAAAGCTAAATGTGAACAGGACATCGAATGACTTTCTACTATTCCTTCAATGCACTGTAATAATTCTTGATATTTCATGACTTTACTGCTTATACTCATATGGTACATTTTCTCATAGCTGTAACGCAATGAAATTAACTGTTTTAGCACTAGGGATCATTTAACACTAAACTCACCACTGTCAGTCAAATGACCGATTTTATATGTTCCATTTCACAATTATTGAAATTATGAAGTTCCTTACATGGAAATTGATTCGATCAATTTCTTTATCCAAGCACATATTGTAATAAAAGTTGCACAAAATCTAAATAAATAGAGCCTTGTCATTTTTACAAGGTAAAACATTTTAATCGCTTAAAAGTAACTGGAACATATTCCCTTATAAAAATGACAAGATTGATTTTATTTAGACTTTGTGCTGCTCCTATTATAATGTGTGCTCTACTAAAGATATCTATACAATCATTTCTTATGAAATCATTTTTATTATTTCAATAATTGTAAAATAAAAAATCTGGTACCAGTCTTTTTGACCGGTGGTAGTAGATTTCTGTTAATAAATGCCAAGCAGCAGGATTGCACTATTTTCTGAACTATTCTCATAATTTTTGCACTACCAATTGAGCATTGCAACCAAACGCTGTGGTATTATTTGACATAAAAATAAAACGATTAAGTAAAATCTGTAATATTGAATTAAATAAATTTATACTAACAAATCTATCAATTGTATTTTGGCTGTAATATATTGACACAGTTGATTAGAAACTTCTGCAACTGTTGCTCCAATAGGATTAGTTCCCCTGGTCATTTCTTCTACCCTTTTGAGGTCTGATTTTAACGATTCGTATACTGTCTTTAATGAATTCTATATGAATGAGAAGTAAACATTAGATAAATCTAATAGTACAACAAATAATTATATGTTTATTATAATAGCAATGTATCGTATTTACATCTTTCCTTAGAAATCCTTTATTTTTAGTATGAAGAAAACCCAAGTCTGCATACGAATGTTCTGCTACAGCTATTTGTGGTAGATGCATAAGTAACATTCCCCATGGGCCTAACTGTGTTTGACGAGATGATCCACGTTCTCTTTCCTGAACAAATATGCCATAATTTTACTAGATATTCATCCAAATCAAATCAAATCATAAAATCTGTTTGTTACTATTTGGTTCTTTATATGGTTCTTAAATATTCCCTTACAACTAATTCCTTTGCTTTATCAATACATAATTGGGCAACATGATTAAAGAATGTGTTAAGAAATTCTTCTTCGTGATCCATTTTTCACTTTAATCTTATTATAGTAGCAGTAAGAATTTAATTTTTATGTTGAACATTATCATCTCAAGGGGTTATCTCAAAATATTATGAATCTTGGAATTGGAAGCACTTCAAATCGCAGATTGTACAATATGAGAGACACGTGCGAGTGCGAAAGGCTATTCAAGGCTATTGCAGGCTATTGTCAGCAATTGTATATTATAACGTATATAAGAGACTATGTATTGTCAGAGAGGATATGGTATACTTTTATCACTGATATCTGATACATATACCAGTCTCTGTATATACTATCACAGCCTGTCACAGTTTACTCTTACAGTAGGCTGTGATACGTGATACTATGAGAGTGCTCACGCCCGAGTTTTCGATGCCACCGGTATAGTGCTGCCCCTACAAAGAATCCTAGCCTGGATCAGATCCCACACCCACGGTAGAGCGGATTTTCCCATCCCACTTTTAACCTGGATCAGATCCCTCACCCATGGTAGAGCGGATTTCCTCCTCGGATTTTAAGATTTTAGATTTCCACGGACTAGTAAAGGTTCTGTTTCATGCTAAAACATGCTGCTGGATGGTGTGGTCTCTGTTTCGTGGGAAAAGTGGCTCTACCGTGGGTGTGGGATCTGTTCTGTGCTAAGCGTGAGCGTGCCAAAAAATGGTGGCAACTTATACCCGGGCGTGAGCACTCTCCTATATCAGTGGTCACACTACACTATATTTTATAGAACTGTGGCACGCATGCGCAACTGGAAAGGCATCTCGAAAAACGCTGGAGATTCATCTCTAGTCAAGTACTTACTTTGTATCACAGAGCGACAGAGCTTGTGTTGTGTCAGTTATGATGTAAGGTTAATCTAATCAAAATCACAATGAATTTTAGTCGATTTTTATTAAAGGAAAAATACCTTTTAAGTATATGTGCAATGGGCACGTTACTTCTATCAATCGTATCGGGTGAAAGCGAACCCCGGTATGATGATAAATATCAAATATTATTAACATCACCTGTAAGTATGTTATCTCGTGTCTTATATTACGTTTCCTTTGTTCTATAGTAATGTCGTTTGTAACAAATTTTAGAAACCCGATGGTGCGATGGTATCGCAAGCCAACGATAACCTTGGCTTTTTACATGCATTTTTAGCTTCTTTGTCAGTGATTGTCGTTTCTGAACTAGGTGACAAAACCTTTTTCATTGCCGCAATTATGGCAATGAAACATCCACGAATGATTGTCTTTGTAGGCGCAATTTGTGCTTTAGCTCTTATGACTGTTCTTTCAGGTATTTTTATTTCAAAAATCTCTACTATATGGAAAAATTATTTCGAGAAATATTTTGTGGTATAGAGAAATCAATTACATGAAGACATATATTTGGGTACTTCTGACTTGTATTTGAAGTTTACAAGAAATTTGAAATGTTCGTTGCATAAATAGTATCAAATAATATACCCAATGGTGTATTTATAATATTTATATTATTATGCATCTTTTTCTTTGGCGTATAAATGCTCGTTTTGATTTTGAAATTAATGCTTTGCAGACGAAGATTTTTTAAATATTAAGAATATATTGCTCAGAGAAAAAGTAGATCATGTATCAAAGTATTGAGTGCTAGGAAAAATGGAAGACATACTAATAAATATTGGGTTGGCAAGAAAGTAATTTCAGTATTTTAAGGTGAAGTAAAACCGAATTTTTTTAATCAAGCGATCAACTTTAATCAATCAAATATTTTCTTACTTATTCTTTTTGACAAAATATCATCGAACAAAAGGGAAAATATCGTATTCATTAAAGTTCATTACTTGAATAAAAAATTGGGCTCTATTTCACCTTAAAATACCAAAATTACGTTCTTGCCAATTAATTATTTTATTATTAATGTAATTAAATTATTTATCTGCAAATTTAAGAGTTGAATCATAGAAAAATAGCATAGTCACAATGTAATTGTGACTTATTTCTCCATAACGGATTGTCAGATTTTCATTTTTTCCACCATAGGGTTGGATAATCCTACGAAATATCAGTGTTATCGAACTTTCATACCAAACAAATATGAAAAATACCTACTTTCAGGAAGCAATGGACTTCCAAAAGAATGGTATCATAATTTTAGTCGTCAGCCCAATTAGGAATTGTTTACAACTAATTCTTCGTATTTGCAAGGTACATTAGATTCAGCACATCCATGGAGCAACTTTATTAAAGCACTAAATATTGGGAAAAAAAAATTAAACATATCAAGTATTTGTTTATAGCTTCCAACATTAACAGTGTATTGGCCAAGTTCTTTAGCGAAAGACAATGTCTTATTACCAGGTTATTCAATGTAATTATTTAATCTCTTCAAATTGTTAAATTATAGATAAAATGATATGTCTAGAATGGACGATATATCAATATATACACTACCATCCATAAGTATTTGACCACCTTCAGTTTATTGAAAATATACAAAATATATTTAAAATAGGGTATCCCAATGTAACTTTTGCCACAGTATTTCTTTTATACACTCATATAAAAGTAATAATTAATAATACAGATAATATTCAACATCAATTACTGTAAATAAAAAGATAATAAGAAAAATTGAACAAAAACTGATTGAGCGAATACACTTAAGTATGGTAGTTTCAAGTGTCTCTCCGCTCTATCTGTATACTATTTCCAGGAAGAAACATTAAAAAAGGTTTTTTCTAAATTGCCTTAAATTGTAAACACCATCATTGCCCAGCGAGGTGGATATATTGATGAACAAAATATTTAATAACTTTCATCTATTTACTGGTAAAATCCTTAACATGTAATGCATTATAATGCTTCTATGTCAATCATATACATTTATATTCATTCTACTTCAAAGTAATTTAAGTTATAATGTTGATATAAAATTTTTAATTCAATTCCGCCAAGTGGTCAAATACTTATGGACATGGTAGTGTAGATAGTATATAAAAATAGTCTATATAATATTACCTGCAACTTTATGAGTTGAATTATAGAAAAATAGCATAGTCGATGTGACGATATTCGTCCCCAAAGGGTTAATAAAAACATCTAACTACACTATGATTGATTCATGGAGTATATAATATGCTATCAAAAATAACAATGTCAAACAGAACAAAAATATCTGTCTTCATTAAGAAAAGAGAAAAATAAATACAAAAATGATATATTTTCATTTGGCACTGATATATCATATCTTTCTTGATTAAAAAGCGTGTAGTTTATGGTTTAGGCGCTGTAATATTATATGCACAAAATTATCAATACCGATCTCAGTAATTTTTTCAATGAAAGAAATCACGAAAGTGATTGGAACAGTAATATTCGTATTTATTTTCCAGTAATTTTTGGGTATGCTGTGACTATAATTCCTCGAGCTTATACATATTATATTTCTACAGTCCTTTTTGCTATATTCGGTTTAAAAATGCTACGAGATGGTTATTATATGTCGGCGGTAGAAGGACAGGAAGAATTAGAAGAAGTACAATCCGATTTGCAAAAGCGAGAGGACGAGGTATTACAACCTCTTTTAAAACCTCTCCTAACCCTTGGCACTCGAAACAATTTTAACTTGAAAATTAAACATTTCCTCCGACCTAAATTTTATGGATATAAAATAGGTATAATACCTCGTACAATACCTAAATGTTTAGATAATGTAAACGATATTTTGAATAATGGTACAGCAATTTTTAGTGGTGCCTCAGAGTCACCATTCGAGTGCTAAGGGTTAATATAGTTCTTGTTGGAGCAATCGGTTTGTAGTTATTCCTATGTCATTCTTGTAGAAATTAAATGATCTTTAAATAATATTACTTTCAGTATGAAAGAGAAACGGTAAGCACATTAGTGCAGGATCCAGAAACTGGTGTGATTAGAAAAACTGCAAAAATTAATGCACTGATGCTGCTTTTTAGGATATTTTTTCAATCATTTACACTAACGTTTTTAGCAGAATGGGGAGATCGTTCTCAACTTACAACTATTATACTTGCAGCAAGAGAGGTGATAAATAACTAACTGATTTCTTTTAAATATTTAACTGGTATTGTTTAGTATCAAGATAATAGAGCAATGACATGATTTCAGAATGTTTATGGAGTAATATTAGGCGGAATATTAGGACATGTATTCTGTACAGGACTAGCAGTATTAGGGGGTAGAATGATAGCTCAAAAAATTTCAATACGGACAGGTAAAATGATATATTTTTACGTGCCATAATAATGCTTTACCAAACTATATTATTATTATACTGCGGTTCTTTATAAGATCAAAATTTTAAACGTCAATTATAAGAAACAGGAGCCAAGTAAAAAGTTTTTTCTATCTTTGATGATGTTAATAATTTGGAAATAATACGACAATGTTTCAAAATTCCCTTAATATCTTTGCATCGATGCATAAAGTCTGCAGTCTAATCGTTACATATAGTTATTTGTGTTGTTCATATGTCGTGTCGAAAAGCATTATTGTATCAAAATAATATTCATCTGATAACATGTTGAAATTCGAGAATAATATATTCTTATATGGTATAAAATATGGTTTTTCGACATGGAATGAAACGAGCACAATGCAGATTAGCATTTTTGCGGTTGACGTACATTACTGAGCAAAAGAAAGAAGCACCCAGCCATATTTAATGGAAAATCATAAAAAATCAAATAAGAACACAGTAAGTTTTGGAAAAGGATTCTGCTGTTTAATTGAATAGTTCTGAGAATATATGTGTTATTGCGGATTATCTAATACTTTAAATGCAATAAATTAATCAATGTACAATACAATTTCTACATGAAGATATTGTTTATCATTATATCTTATAATTATTCTGGGTGCTTCTTTCTTTTGCACAATAGATAGATTATATCGATATAAAAATTGAAAATTTTCTCTATCATTTCTAGTTACCATAATTGGAGGATTAGTGTTCCTATTATTTGCCTTAACAGCACTGTTCATAAGTCCCGCAGAGAATATGTAAATATATATTTACAGTATTTATATTTTATAAAAGTGGCCTTCGTTGGAGGGTGTGCATATGTGTAAAAGGACTGCAATATAACGTAAGAATTTATATATGTTATATACAGTAAACTTTTGTATTTTATAAAATTTAATTTGTCTACTCGAACTAAGATTGTATTTGAGATACGTTATCAGTTTTTCAAATACTTGGTACAAACGTTCTTCTTTTATTAAATGTTTATATGAAGAGATTATGCTACAAAATGGTAAGAATGTATATACTTGGAGGTAATAATATATCCATTTGGAAACTCAAAGGAACCTGAAAACTTCCTTTCAGGTTCGGTCTTGCTATGTTCCGTTATTCCAAAATAATAAAATAATTCAGAATTTATCTATTACTAAACGAAAATTTTATCTTGCCTTATCACTAAACGAAAATCTATATTCTACTGGATTTACTATTTCACTATATCTTTACCTCCAATTAGTGACATTCATCACTGAATAAAATCAGGCCTATAGCTGTGTATTGCGGATGTAGAAATAACTGTTCAATTAGGGTTTCAAAGAGAGAAGATTTGGTTCGATTCTTTTGATCACGGGAAATTTTTCTCTTGCCCACTTCTTTATTTAATTTCTTAATTATCAGAGTTAGTTAAGGATAAGCCTCTCAATGGTTTTCCCTAAAAATGTTTCATAGGCCATTATGTATTAAGAGACTTTTACCTATCGGTCGTCAACCTATTCAAAAATCAGCAAACTGAAGAGGAACAACAGTTTCACAATTTCTTACAATTAACATACCTTAGTCTTTCAATATACTCGCAATACAGTTTGAGTTTATGCCGAATAAATTAAACGAGGATTATCTTCTTTGGAATACAAATTAGCAGAAACGGAACAAATTTATTGACTGACGCTTGTGTAAATGCATTACCTAACTGATGTATCTATCAGAGGGACTTGTTATCTAATTTTTACCTCCAAGTATATTGTAAAAATTTTGAAGAAACACTTATTTCCACAAATAAATAGACATTAGTTTTGTTAAAAAAGTATTTTAGACTATTTCAATTATTATTAGTAGTTTACACAGAATTATAAATAAATAAAGAAAGTTTTGTTTCATACGAATTTCACATATACCATTTTTCCATAGAATTCACATTTATTTTTAATTACTTTAAATAATTATTATAGATACTGTAATTTAAATACTTCGAAAGCTCATAAATATTCCATGTTTTCTGTTAAACATAGCGATTAGTGTAAATGGCACCTAAGACCAAACATTTCTTTACACCCTGTACATTAACATGCAATTAGGTAGATATTACATTATTTAGATATGTGAAGATTTTTTCTATCGGTTCTAAGGAAAATGTGAAGTTAATAATTGATTGTAAATAGCGATACGAGATAATGGATGTATATATATCGAGTATGAATTGTTATAGCAACAACTTTATTATTGTATTCACATTTGTCGTTATATAAAATAAATATTAATTATATTTTTAATGTAAAAGAAGTATACAAAGTTTATTATCACCCCCATTCATCATCATTCGTCCACAACGGGCGTACATTACGTTTCAGCCAACCCTCGTAAAAACGAAACTATCGCATTTCATGAACTAATAATAAAATATTTTGCGAGATAGTAATTGTAAGAGTTAATATTTTCGTCTGTAAAGCTTATTCTTTTGAATTTATTTTATAATTTCTGTATTTAATTTTGTATCTCTTATAGAATACATAGAAACGTTATTTTCAGTTATATAAAATTTCAACAATTTCTCTTCATTATTAATTTAAAGTGTTGTAATATCGCAAGTTTCTACAAATCCTTTGGCTAAAATTAAAACAGTAAATTATAAAAGAATGATTACTAGTTGTTACCATGCAAATATAATCAATAGACTCCGGATTTTATGCATTTATAGCAAAAATGAGCAAGTGCAATTTAAAACAGTGAAAATATTAAAAAACATTAAGAGTGTTAATATATTATTTTCACCACAATAAAATTATTAATGAATATAAATTTATATTTAGTTCCTGTGTCTTGCAATTGATGCACAAACTTTTTACATATTTTGCATAAACATCCGGAGTATAATAATCAACAATAATATTGTAAGACATATTTATTGAATATTCGAATATATACACAATCTATTTACACTACGTAAAGTGTTCTAGAATTTCCTGAAGACATTCATATTCAATTATTATATGATATATTTTCCTAATACTAGATACTACTTTACCATGAAAAGTTAACGTAATAAATCTCATTCGTATTATTCGTATACCTGGATATAAATATGGATAATAGTATTTCTCATAGTACGATTCAATTTTTAAAGATGGTTTATTTAAGAGAAATAACGAAATGTAAATCGACTGTGAAAATCAGTCTAAAGAGAGCATAATACTTCCTTCTTATAGCTTAATTATTATAAAATTCGCATAAATATGAGTAATATAACACGTATCATAGTTTCATCGAATATTGTAACACAGAAACTTGATGCAGTTAGTAGCAGCATAATCTATATGTAACTACTGAAAAATTCGAACCTAAATGCTACAGTTATTTTTGCACTGAACAGCATAACATTACATTGGGTATTTTTGTTAACATTCGTTATCTATGTACTATGTACGTTAGTCAATATTGTGTTATATATATTGTTGGTTCTTCGTCCATTCATTTTAAGCACTGCAGTTCTGCGAGACAGAATTTATTATGCACGTATAAATAATAAATGCATGGAATATACACAAATATCTACGTTTGTCAAATTTTAAAAAGATTTTGAACTTATGTTTTTCCTTTCTTAGCACATTACCGACCGGTAATTATTGCATAATTTTTAAAAATCTATAGTACATGGCTAAACACTTTTTAATGGAACCTTCAATAGCAACAGCAATTTTCATTGTGAATTAACAAGTCACCCTCAATAACGTCATCTAATAGTTTCATTTAAGATTGCAATGTAAAAGAAAATTTTTATGCTTTCTTTTGGTACAGCACAATTATTGGAAATTCTATTAATAGGCTTCCGGTAGGTAAAGTGCTAAAATAAATTTTCGCTTTTATCGATTCAAGTTTTATCTTACCTAATTAATATCGAGGAGGATTAATTCATGTTGTACTTGGTTGAGTGTTAGATTTACATTGTGCTTCGTTTGTTCTAAGTTTTTCGAGCCTGTGCAACGGATCCATTAGGCTTTTTCCGTCACGTCCAGCAGGATCATCTACAATATATAACGTATATAAACGCAAATGACAATGTGGATAATAAACATAAATAATAAATTCGTTTCAATATTTTGCATACATTATTTACCTATCGAATATTCATTATTAGTTTGTGATATAAGATTTTGATTTTTTCTTGCTTGATCGATATTTCTTAATCCTTGTTCTATAAAATCTTGGAAGAATTGGTGAGATTTGATCAAGAATGGTTGTACGTCAGCTTCAGGATATTGAAGTTTAAAATCATACAACTGTATTAAACCCTGTTTAGAAAACCGTTTAAATACTACATCGCACTAAATATTAACAATAAAATAATACATAAAATAAATGATTCCACATACTTCTTGCGTGTGTTCCTTTGATCCAATCTTCTTAAATATTTCGGATAATTGTTGGTGTGTCAACTTTGATAAATGTTCTTGTGTCTTACCACTATTACTTGATTTTATCGTTGTTCTTGGATTATTAATTTCATCGGGTTTAAAGGTCTGTTAAATTTTGGTATGTTAGAATTTTTGCATAGCGGAACGTAATAGTCATTACTGCACGAATAATTAATTGGACTAACCGTGATTAACCTTATGAGATAGGTATGCAATTCTGATTCATTAGTGTTGTTGATTCGAGTCAAATGACTGAGAATTGTACTGCCTTTTATGCGTGTCATACTGTGAAGAATTGTCTTAATTGTCCGTAATGGGGTGTCAGATTTTCGTTTTTTCCACCATAGGGTTGGATAATCCTATGAAATATCAGTGTTATCAAATTTTCGTACCAAACAAATAAGAGAAATACGTACTTTCAAAGGAAGGAAAAGAAACTGTAGGAATTATCGAGGCTCTAAAGGAGAGGAATAGCCAACGCAGGGACAGTGGCAATACGGTAAAATAATGGCATCTAGGCTCTGTGATAGATGTAAATATATATATGAAGTAAGGGTACCAAGGTATTTAGAGGAAAAAGGAGAAAGGAGACAGTCAGAGCCTGATGCCTAGAGTAAGATATGGAAATATGGAAGAAGGGAATACATATTAGAGAAAGGAGGAAGAAAGAATGTGCATGATATACAAGAGACACCTGGGGAAGCTAAAGCATCTGGCAAAGGACTGTGAAGGTGTAGAGAGAATAAATATAAGTATAAAAAAGATAGTACAGGATAAAAGAGTGGGAGAAATAGTAGACTGGCTTAGGAGTATCGAAAGAAAAAGGAAAGAAATAACTAAAAGGAGAGAAGGAGAGGCAATATTAGTGTAAGGCATTAGATTAGATTAACATCGATTATAAACAATAAGACATAGGGTATGGCATGGGATATGGATGGATGGATGGAGGGATGAGTGACATAAAGAAAAAATCTGTAAACCAAATCCAATTACTTGACCGCGAGGCCGAAATAAATAAATACTACTACACTACTACTACTACTACGTACTTTCAAGAAACGATGGACTTCCAAAAGAATGGTATCATAATTTAAGTCGTCAGCCCAGTTAGGAATTGTTTTTACTATTTTCCACAAACATTTCATAACTAATTCTTCGTATTTGGAAGGTTCATTGGATTCAGCACATCCATGGAGCAATTTTATTAAAGCACTAAACATTGGGGGAAAAATATTAAATGTATTAAGTATTTGTTTATAGCTTCCAACATTAACAGTTTATTGGTCAAGTTCTTCAACGAAAAACAATGTCCTGCTACCAGGTTATTCAATGTATGTAATTATTTAATCACTTCAAATTGTTAAAATATGGATAAAATGATATGTCTAGAAAGAACGATATATCTATATATAGATAGTATATAAAGATAGTCAATGTATTTGTAACATCTATTCTTCTCTTAGCCAATCAAATGTTAATGAAAATATTAATATCTAGAATATTACCATATAATCGTGGTATGGTTAGAATTATCTATTATTTTGCAAACAATGCTGTTAATCACACGATAATATACTTCAGCTTGATGTAAATGGTGTAACTTATGCTCGGCTAACAAACTGATCATTTGATCCACGAGTTCCTTTAAGTGAATCAATGGAACGTTTTTTCCAAGAACTCCACTGTCGTAGAACTACAATATCAGAATAGAAAAAGTTTACATATTACGTGCTATGAAAGTTTACATAATTCTCATACAATTCTGACCAAAAATTAGTAAATCTTGTTTTTTATAAATTTATACAATTCAATTTTTCCTGAAATATTAGGTTGTTGCATATGAAATGTCCGATTTTAGAACGCAATTCTTAAAAAACGAAACGAAACTCTTTGAAAAGTTTCGATTAAGAAATTCTATTAGAGTCTATAGGTTTATTACATAAAACTTTGAGATGCAAAACTAATCTTTAATACTAAACGCATCACGACCGGTCAAATAACCGGTTAATAAATGATTTAATCAATATCTTTATTAGAGCACGTATTATAATAAGAATCGCGCAAAATCTAAATAAATTCGTTCTTGTCATTTTTGTAAGGCAACCACGTGCTTGTTACTTTTATATTTATTGTATAATTTAACTTTTAAATAAAGTTAATTTCAACAACGCGACTGTCGCGTGTTCCTTTTATATGTCTGGAAAAATAACTTATTGACGATAGAGTTATGTGATTTCTGGACAAAATGTGGTGAAGAATTACAAAATCAAGATAACAATCTTGTAAATGAAAAACGTGAATGACCATAATATCTTATTTTTATCGTAATATAATAAAAAAACTTCAAATTTGTAGATAGAATGGATTGGGTACAAAATTGCGTTTGTTCAATGTCACTGCTAAAAATCGGACCATTCATATGCAACAACCTAATATTTGAATACTTTTTTGCGTGTTTTAGAAACGTGTAGTATAAAGTTTATCATTTTCTTTACCCCTTATTTAATCGTATTAATCAGTTTAGTTTTGAGAGATATTTATGTACATATGTATGCATTTATTCTTACCGCTAAAATAACCATAAATGTGTTCCTAAAACCTTTGGAGATATCTGTTCCTCCTTGTTGTAAAGGATACGTTTGCAAAAGTTTCAATTGCATGTTTATCGAACCAATAAATTTATCTTCTTTGGATTGTAAATTCAGAACCTGATGGGATTTTATCAACTACAAAAAGTAAAATAAATCTATGTAGAACAAGTTAAAGTAAACAATATAAGTAAGTAAAACACTCAGTATAAATACAAACATTGTCTATACTGTTCATCGATTGTATCGCAACAGCTAAGTCCAAGCTAGACATTGCAAGAATTTTGCGTTCAAGACTATCTTCTTTGCTTGCGTTAGCCGTATTCAATTGTTGCGTTACCATTGTTGATTTTGATACCAGCAATCTCGGTGGGGAAATTGGTATCATTCTGAAATATACGCCGTACGATAATAGTATTATCATTGTAAATTAACATATCAAATTGATATGTGTGATCGGTATGAACGACAATTTTTTCTTTACATAATGGACCGACTACTTAACAAGTAAATAGTACGTAAATAATTACTTACGGTACTTTAAGTAGATTCATTGTATTTGGACATTCGAGTAGAGCTTCGAGCTCATTTAGATTCACTTCCACAAGAACAGGGTTGCTGAATTTTACAGGAGCCTCTAATTCAATCTTTTGCAAATAATCCATATCAAGTCCAAATGGGCCTGTGACTTTTTTTTGTGGTGACGATGAATTACATCTAAATGATTAAATTGTATATAAGTTACTGTAATAGAAGAAAGCGAACTAAAAAACATTTTACGATGTTAAAAGATATTTTAAAGAAACATAGACATCAATCTGCATGATACCACCTATTTCGATTTATCACTTTTAAGCTATAAAATATTGACCTTAGAGTCCAAAGAAAAAAATTTGTAATCATATGTATCCTAACATGATACGTCCCAATGGTATGTACAAATAGTATGTCAAATAGTTGAAAAAATGAACATAGAACAAACGCAATTTGAAGTGCAATATTAAGAAGAAATAATTTAATTTATGAGAATGTTGGATATTTTTATCAGTGTTATATTATACACTACTGTTAAAAAGAAAGAAGCACCCAGTAATAATTATAAGATATAATGACAAACAATATCTGTATGTAGAAATTGTATTGTACAATGATTGATTTATTGCATTTAAAGTATTAGATAATCCGCAATAACATATATTCTCAGAACTATTCAATTAAACAGCAGAATCCTTTTCCAAAACTTACTGTGTTCTTATTTGATTTTTTACGCTTTTCTATTAAATATGGCCGGGTGTTTCTTTCTTTTGTACAGCAGTGTATATATTTCTCATAAATTAAATAAAGTAATATTTGAAAAAAAGAGAAGAACGAAAGATTAGAAAAAAATAAATAGATAATGTATGTGTAATTGTATGTGTTCCCACCACCATAGCGTGTATGACACACTGCAAACGAATACATAAGAAGCACGAACGTTTTAGTATTATCTTCATGATCACTTTGAGGCGAGATGATGGTAAGTTTTACTGGCGATGTTTTTGAAGCTTTTTCAAGAGTGATAGAATACATCTGTATTTCGTCGGCGGTGCTTTCTACTGTTACTGCTTCTGTGTCTGTTACATTTTCCCTGAAGAAGCATTAAAAAGCAAAGACGTGCCAACATAAATAAAATAAACAAATTTATATGAAAAAATAAAATTATATAAATATGGTATTAGCATAGTATAGTGCAGGAACTTACAACCCAGTATGATTTTGATACCGGTATTGCACTAGAAATGTATGAATACTGAAACTGAATTAAAGCCGGTATTTTTTCGGTTTCCCTTTTTCTTCCAAATCGTAGCGTAGCTGCGGCCGCAAGATTAGTATTGATATCACAACATTCTATGTATAAGATATGTCAACTATTGTAAATTGTAATATCGTATTCATCTCCACTCGCAAACATAGTTGTACATATATTATCATAAACATGCTAGCAATTACTCTAATTTAAGTATCATGGAAATTGTGGTACTCCATATTAGTTTCGGTATTTGCTAAATAATATCAATGATAAAATAATACTGGTTCTAAATCTGTGCTTAAAGATATTTTGGAAATTATAGTAAATTTTATTATAATCATAAGAAAACCGAAAAAATTACCGACAGCTATACTGGTATTTTACATTTCGGTAGAAGACCTTGGTATAGTCAATATACAGGGTGTCGAAACTTTTTGTTTCGAGAGGGTGTATCCAGTGCCGCTATTTAAAATGTATGAATTTATTTATGTCAAAAAACTATTACTTTGGGAGATATTTTAATTTTTAAGAAAATATGGTAAATCTATTATTATTAATTAAGTGTATTCACACGTATTATTAACACGTAGTATTCTATGACACGTGGCATTTTTGTTTTTAGGATGTAGAGCATAATGTTATATTTTGTAACATGAATGCATTATATCTTGCAATACTCATGAATGTGTCAACCTGATATTAAGCGACATATTCATAAATGTATTAATATGCAGGAGAACGTATTCGAGCAATTGACGCATTATGAATGTTTGCTGCTCGACTGTTTTTTTTCTAAATAAAATATTGTAAGATATAGGTTGTCGAAATTACATCATTATCCTTTACATCCTTAAAACAAAAATACTACGTGTCATATAATACTACGTGAATGTATATTTGCGTACTAATAATAGAGATTTGCGACATTAAAGTTAAATAATCTCACAAAATAATGATTTTTCAATCACATTAAACATTATTTTCAGACATTAAAAGAAATAAAGATGACCATCATGTGACTTTCATGCATACACTCGCAAACAAAATAGCGGCACTGGATTACATCCCCACAAACTAATCGCATTTACTGATTAAAATGGGATACCTTGTATATGCTTGCAATTAAAACCTTGATTAGGATTGTACAGGAAAATAATATATTATACGTACAGTTCATTTTGCGTCTGCGGTGGTGGTGAAGCAGGTTGTGGCTCAAGTATTTCCTCATTTTCTTCTTCGTATTCTGCCTTAACGTCTTCGTTGGAAGCAATAGGAGTTGTACTTATAGGCGGAGCAAGTTTGTTTGCTGATGCTGATTTTATTGGGCGATTTTTAGCTGCCCTTTTGATACGTTCGTCTAATAAGGACTGATCTTTTTCGGATATCTACACATGCAAAGTTAAGAAAATTGAATACACGTTCTCGAAATATATTTAACGCTAAACCTACCAACCATCAAAAGTGACTGGTGTGTATAGTATTATAAAAACAACAAGATTAAATTTATTTATAATTTGAGCGATTTTTACTATAATATACACTGGCTACACTACCATGAAAACAACTTGACAATTTCAATAATTGTCAAATAAAAAATCTAAAATGAGTCATTTGACCCCTTGTGGTAGGTTTAGTGTTAATAATTCGTAAAAGAACTAATTATTGTAATTCTGCATTAATGTATTTTGTAATAATTGTTACCTGGCCGATAAGTTTATACACTCGTTCTCCTTGAAGGAAATATGCTTGAACTATACAATTCAAAGCAGCATTCCGAACAGAATTATCTCGATCAGCTATCTGCTTTGCTATTTCTTTCAACGCGACAGCTGGAGATGGTTGACAAACAGATAGTCCATAATTTTCTATAAGGGAACTTAGTTGATCCAAGCATTCTGAAAAAAATATAATTATTTAATACCGCTTGATTATCTTTTTTAAACTTCAGGTTAATATATATGGTATTACCTGTTCTTTGCCGAGCATTTTTAGATTTTAAACCTTCCATTGTATATGAAAATAACTTGCTTACTGGATATACCAGCGCAATTTGTTTAAATAATGCACGAACTCCATTGCGCACTGCGTCTTTCGGATCGCCAATCTAACAAAAGTGTTTACATTATATGTACAAGTTACTGAGAAAAATATTCAATCAACAAGAACAATATAAAGGAAATTTTACTTTAATAATGAGGTATGGAATAAATGATGCTGCTTCATTCTCTAACATATGATACTGATCCTCTATTAGTAGATTAAATACCACTCGTAAATATTCCAGACCTTTCAATAATACCGAAGGATTTGTGTCGAAAAATCGTAACGTTAGCCACTTGAGGATTAGGTCTAAATTAGACACTAATGCTTTGCTATTGTTCGGCAAATCCTAAAATTTATAAAAGTATTTCATATGTTGAAGTTTATTAAAAACATTATTTGATATTATTGTATGATACCAGTTACTCTTCACAGTCATGAAGCAGTCGCAAATGTATAAAAAATTGAACATTGTTATAATATTGATAAATTTTGTAATCCTAACATTTGTGTTCTATGTTCATTGAAACGTTACGAAGGAAATTATTACATTCATTTACACTTGGAGGCCCAAGCGGGGCTATTTGGGAGATTTCAAGAACATGATCGGCAATTATTTGTACTGAATAGTATATATGTGGGTCTATATTGATCCGTTACAGTTACAAATTGTCAGTACCCTTAGCATTAAAGTGTGTTTGTATTCAAGAGATTTAAATGATTTGACCATTTACCTCTGTTAATGCCTCGATAGCTTTAAGATGATATCGGAAATCTGAATGAAACATATTTGATAACAAAGTTTTGTTTACATTCGCAGCAGTCATAAGCTCCTTCAAGAGTTCGACAAATTCTTCTCTTGGTGTAGTAAAATTCCATTTTAGAACTTTTAACTTTTGCTCGTCAATTACTCTCTGATGTTTGAGATTATTCGTGACCAGTAAAGGACTCGTGTCTGTATCATCATCCTTTTTACGTGCACTGCCAGGTTTTGCTGCAGCTTGATTCTGTTTTGGTTTTACTATTCCTTTTGCTGCTTTCACAGCTCCAGCACTCTTAACAACTTTTTGATTGCTTTCTTCCGCCGGCTGCTTCTTGGGTAATGGTTTCATAGGTAAACTCGGTCGAGCTTTATCTAACGCAGTAAGTACCACTGTCCTAGACCCAGGCTTCAATTTCTCTGTGTTCCTAGCCATCGCTTCATACGAAAGATGGATCATATAACCCAAAACTGCTTCCTGAGCGTTTTTGCGAACATCTGAATTACGATCCTCTAAATTATTATACAAGTATGGAAGACATACAAGAAGTTCTTCTTTCGGTACTTGCTTAACGGGAATCAGTGGTAATTTTTGTGCTAACCAATTCCACAATTCAGCTCGGAGCACTGGTGATCCAGACTTTAATGCGTCACCTATTATTTCTCCATCAAAAAATTCTTTATAGCCGCACTGGTCTCCCCATGTGTTTATGCACGATATCGCCGCTGTTCTAATCCAATTTTTACTGTCGCCCAAACATTGTATAAAGCCGGGAAATAGAACTCGAATATGCTGCTTTGCTGGTGGACCTATAGCCACTGCCAATACTTGACATAGGCCTAGGGTCGATTGTGCTATTTTACTGTTACTATCAACCAATCGCAGAGCCAATCCTTGAGGCAAATCGCCAATAGAGCCCTTTATAAATTTCGCTTCAGAAATGATAGCATTCACTTTTTGCAAGCCCTCATTCCGCACCTAGCATTCAAAGAAAATTTCAGTTAGCAAATATTCATAGAGGTGTGCGAGAACCCGAAAAATTTTGGGATTCCCGAATACATCGAGAGATTCTCAAAAATTTATCGTAGCTAATGTAAGACTTACTTTCCAATTTTTATCGGATAATTCATTCAAAAGACCCTCTGTGATTTGATTACTGACATCGACTCGTGGAATAAGATTATTAATATCGAGCTCGCTATTACTAGAAGATTTCTTATCCACTTCGGCATCGTCGTCATCGTCGTCACTTATTTTGCCTTTTTTGCTTTTTACTCCACGAATCGGTGCTGGAGGACTTTCACCGTTGTGCTACGAAATAATTATCTTGTTAAGTGAGTACAATTTCTACAAAGATGTAACTAGAGTAGCAGACGTTACCTTCTCGCATTCTTGCTCGATTTGTTGACGTAGGGCAGGTTTCTCATTTTCAAAGAACATAAGCAAAGGTTTCCCCATAAACATATATAACGTACCTAGCAACGTAATGGCTGAAGTACGAACACCAGGATTAGTTGCTGCAACTGCTTTTTTCATATTATCCATTAATGATTTAACATTGATACTAAAACACACACACACACACATATATATATATATATATACATACTAGAACATTATAACACTTCTTTACTCCGGTTATAGTCTTTAAACGAATTAAATACTTACACACAGCCAAATTCTACGAGACCCCTACATACTAACGATAACGTCTCTTGTTGAACTTTTGGATTCTTCTGATTGAAAGCAAACGATACTATCTCATTTGTCACGTATTCGAAACTAGTTGCTTCCGAAATTGATAGAAGACATTCGGCTGCGACTGTACTATTTTTCGCATCTCCCAATTTCTCTGTTATGTCCATAAGACAATATTCGCAAACGGTACTGCAAAAAAATAGTTAATTAATATGAACACTTCGTTCAAACATAGAATTAAATACACGAATCTTACTTTGAAAACGGGAAATTCTCTGCCAGATACTTTACTATTTCTAACCGCAATTTCAAAACTTGGAAATTTGTGTCTTTGAAACCGGGTTTCTTTGCTAACGTCCGTACAATCACTTGTGTAGGTACTTCTGATGGATTCATTTGTTTTACATTCTGAAATATAATTATATTATAGAAACATCAATGTACTATAGAACTTACTGGATTGTCAAATATAATTCCTGTCTTTTTTCATACGCTAATTAATTAACATCTTGAGTCTGCAGCACGTAAACGTCACTCAAATCTAACATAAAAGAAACTCAGACTTCTTTACGACATCCTAATTAAATTAAACTTATAGTATATGCTTTTGCTTCATACTATCAATCTTGTTGTAAAAGTATACATATAAAATGTGTAATAAATAAAATGTATTTGTATTATTTATATTGTTTACTGTCCCGTTTAAGCCGGTTGAACGGGGTTCCACTGAACCAATAATTTAACGACATTTAATAATTTAACTATTTTTATAAATGTTAGAGAAAAAGTATATCTTTTACCTCTAGAAGTTGTTCGACTGCAGATAAGCGGGTCTTCCAATTAGTATCAACGAGACCCGAAAGAATATCTCCTGGTAAATACTGTATAGCCATTTCGTCTATTTCTTCGGCACTATAATTTTTTTCTGTCTGACTTTTTGTAGCAGATGACTTTTTGGAAGCAGCTGAAAAAAGAAATTAAGTGTTATTTAGTGTGACCTTAGTATTTATTATCAATCTTTAATGTTTGAATACCTAAGTTTGTCAACGATGAACCAGATGGCTTCTTAGCTAAAGGTTTCTTATTTATGCCTGTTGCCGGCCTCTTAGGAGCTTTGAAATCTGACTCTTTAGCTTTCGCTGCCGATTCAATTTTACTCGGCGCCGTATTTGGTCTATCAACAACCATTTTTGGCGTGTTTTGAACTTTAACGTGTATTACAGCTTTGTCTGCGCATTCTTTAATCTAGCAAACAAAAACGAATGCAGGTGAATAAATTCTCTTCACAATGTACTTCGTTCCTTAATATACGATGTGTCTGTACTGAATTGTAGAGAATGAATGGTCTTTTAAATGAATAATGCAAAACAAATTTTTTCACGTCTTCAATCGTTTAAAAGATAATGGTCTATCTGAACGCTGAATCGCGAACAGAATGTTAATTTATTTAAACGAATTAAAATTAACAGTTGTTATTTAAAAAGTACCTTTGTCATCTTCAGATTATCAATATCTGTAATAAATGGTGTCATGGCTTTCTCACCAACTAATTTCATTGCTGTACCAAGAGCATCTGCAGAAGCATCTCGAACAATCGGATCTAAAAGACATTTATTCAGCATTACATTATTGCGTACATTTCAATTACTTAATACGTTAGAAAAAGGAACAATCCTATGTAAAAATTCCATTATAAGATATACCTGATTCATTTAATGTTTTTAAAAGTGCACCGGTGTACGCCTTTAATAACCTCTTATTTAAGCTTTGCGGTGGTGTATGAGAAAAACATCTTGCTAAATATGCAGCTGTTTCTGATTTGACTGCAGGATTTTTATTTTCTAAAGCTGCAAGTGTGTCCTCCAGTAAAACATCAATAGAAATCTAATTCAAACGGAAAGTACAATATCATTATTTACAATGTCTAATAAATATAGTGAGGTACAATTACATATTATCAGAGATTTGTTCTTTTTTCATTTTCACTAGATTTTGGTAATGAAAAAAAACTAGAAATTAACGTATTTTTACAAAACATGCGTGCTTTTAATGTTCAAGCGTCCAAATCAATAGCTACTGCTGTTTCACAAATCCCTAGTTGCAACGAAATAT
Source organism: Lasioglossum figueresi (assembly GCA_028455805.1). NCBI lineage: Eukaryota > Metazoa > Arthropoda > Insecta > Hymenoptera > Halictidae > Lasioglossum > Lasioglossum figueresi. The sequence goes on along the minus strand of CM052190.1, from coordinate 13,129,939 downwards.
GAAAAAAATATTTGATAGATCGAATTTGAAATACTTTTTTTCAAACTTACACTAAGAAAGATAGCATCAGCAGCTTCTCTGAGTGCTTGTACAACGTTCTGTTTCTTTTCTCGGAATTTCTCTAAAATTGATGAAAGACAAGCAGTCGCATAAGGTTGAAATCGCCTTTTAAGACCTATAGCTAGGCCAGTTAGACATTTCCCAGCGAATGCAACCACTAATACGTTAGTGTCCTTAGATATAACCTGTTCATAATATTTTAAATATTAAGTATCATATTCGTAACGCATTTTAATGCGTGATTAAATTACGAATTATTATTCAATTACCTTTTTTAGAGCTCTTACTACGTCTCCGTAATCACCATTTTCTAGCTTGGGACTTTTTACAAGAGCCTCTAAAGCTTCTAAAGCATCTTTCCTCTCTTGCCATTTCTTAGCCTCAAGTTTTTCATAAAAATCTTTTGGAAGCTTAGAAAGAATATCTACTGGCTCTAATGATTCATAAGGATCAACATCTGGCACAGAAGCACCATCGCCATCATCTTTGCCATCTTAATCAGAAAATGTTTTACGTTACAAATAAAAACACAAAAATGTTTGTACAAAAAAATCATTTTACATTTTGTTCACCTTCAACGATATCAGTTGTAGAACTTGTAGCACATATTTGCTTTGGTTTGTGAGATTTCAGGAAACGAATTGGCACAACTTTCTCTTCTTTTAAATTATTAAACTCTGCTTCTAATTCTGTGATTTGTACTGGCTTCAATGTATTCAATTGTTGTTTCAATGGAGCGCCTATCCACCTAAATAAAAAAATAGAAATTGTGTTACACAAACAATTATGCTTTTCCAAGATAATTTCACAATATTAATCAAATATACCTATAAATCTCAATGACCATGAATTTTCCTTCGTCTCTAACTAATTTATCTCTGTCCTCAAGAAATCCAGGAATCTTTTTTAGTAGAGGCTTTATATTAATCACTTTTGGACCGAATTGCCTGTGTAAACAAAATAATCGAGAAATATTGTCATAATACACGTACAGTAATATTTAGACTGCGGATGTTTACGCATTTATGAAGAAATTAGTTAGGTGGAATATAAAACAGTAAAAGATTTAAAAAATTCAAGAATGTTGTAATGTTGCTTTTAATGTAACAAAATTGTTAAGAGATGTAATCAACTTTTATGTTATTCCTGCTTTCCACAATCAATGTAAAACATTTTTCTTTTGCATAAAGATCCACTGTCTAGTAATATTTTACACTTTACCTTATTTTAGTCGTAAAAATCAATAATATTTCGTTACCTTAATGCGAGTGTTAAGGTGTTGATACATGCAGCAACAATTTTTGGATTTTTAGCTTCTGTTCCCTTTAACAGTTCTTCCTGAACAGCTTCGTGTTTCTCAATTTCAATGTACATCAATGTTATTTGCACTGCCAACTCTTTCGTCTTAACTTTCGGGGCTGCAATACATTTAGTAACTATTCCATTCATAACTTCGCCAACAGTCCTATAAAATTATAAAGAATGTTTTATCTAGAACTTTAGAACTATTCTGTAGCATACAAATATGTATATGTGTTAGTAGAAGCTATTAGATTCATTTTGATGAATAAAACTTACTTTCCAGCTACCGCAGCATTTTCAATAAATGCTAATGTTGCTTCCAGTCCTTTTTCTTGGACTATAGCGTTACTGTCAACTACAAACTTTTTTATAAATCCTAGGAACTTGTTCCACTCGGGTGATTTTTCATCGTCAATACATTGAAATGTAGTTACACATTCGTTATAACCATGCAAACGTGCTCTCCATAGCTGTGTAATATCAATATAAGAAATTATTGTAAATATAAATGTATTGTGTTCAAATTAAAAGATTAAACTATAGGACATGTTACCTTGTGTGCACATCGTTCCTCTAACGGTAGCTTAATATATTCTGTATCTTGTTCCATATTTTAAAAACTGTGAAAATGACTAGTTTACATGAAACTTGAATAACATTAACAAATATTACATATGGCTTAAGTTATGAGTAGACTGTGAAAGTTTATGCAATTTTCAATTTTTCGAGACCATTTTTAAGAAGGGAAAACAAAATAGAATATTATTTTCAGTGGTAGCAACCTTTGTAGATCTGAAATATATCAAAATTTGACTAAATTCTGTCAAAGGACAGAATGGATTCTGGATGTTTTTGAAAATTTTCAGAAGCCATAAATGCATAAAGATCCGCAGTCTAGTTATGAGTAATAAACAATACAAATACAAGCGACACATTATGATGATAGCCTCTAATGGTAGCTTAATGTATTCTGTATCTTGTTCCATATTTTAAAAACTATGAAAATGACTAATTTACATGAAACTTGAATAACATTGACAAATATTAAAGTTGTAAGTAAGAAACAATACAAATACAAGCGATATATTGTGAATATAGATGTAGCCCATCAAATAATTAACAGAGAACTTTGTTATATACTCGTTAACCGTAGCGTATCTTTAAAGAAACAATTTTCAAATAAACAGAGCTATAGTTAGAAGTGTCATAAGTTACAACTTGACGTTATTTCCAAACCTTATAAGGCAGTAACTGAAAACCTAGATTTCATGACTACATTCGGAAAACGAGCACATTTGGACGACACTAATCATTTCCGTCACAGAAACGTTCAAATCGTGATGAAAAAATCCCTTTTGTTCTACAAAAATATGTTGCACGTCGATATGTTCTGAATACTAACGATTCATACATTTCGTTAAATGTTGAAAGTAGTAGCAATTTGTTGTTGCAGATGTTCCGTGCTGGGACGATCGAGCAAAGCCAATGACGACTTGTGACAGTTGGACATTTCGAATATTAATCGAAAGGATTCGTAATGAAAAATTCGAACTTACCTCACAAAACGAGGGTATACGAGAATAATTTCCGACAGGACAGTCAACGTTCGTAGAAAAATCGTTGACTCAATACATTAGAACCGTTCGAGCAGTCAGGCTAAGTTTCACTATGACCTTTCGGCAACCGTTGGGTGTTTACATTTAATTTTCGGACGGTCTTCAAAATCCTCGTTGCAACCGCCAAGACTAAACGTAAACGAAAAGACAAACAAAACAATCTTTCGAAACTATGAATTTTGCGAACCCGGTCAATGTTGCAGTTCACCGGTTGCGTCGGTAGATGGTACTAAAAGCAAATTTCTTTTGTCCCGAAGCTGGTTTCGTTCCTTTACCGTTATTTCCAAATTTTGCAAAACAAAAAGTGTAAGATTTGTTTTTGTAACTTCTTGTCCGATGTTTAGAAACTATAGTACTAAAAATATTGCTGTTAATTAATTTTGTACAAATTTCTTTCTTGCAAATGATTGATATAAAAGTCTCAGAAACGAATAAACTTAAATAGAATATTGTACAGACACGATGGCTGTCTTCTTTTAGAGTATTGGTATATACATGTGCAAGAAAGTAAATACCTCCAAATTTACCTGCATCGTTGATCTATAGATAGCTTACTAATAATACTATAGTGATAGGAGTCTTTTAAGTACTTCTTCAAACTATATATATAATGTAGTATATTGATCCCATATATATAGTAAAATAAATGCATATAATAAATTTTGACCCTACGAATGCAATTGGAAGATAGACTTTTACGATTTCTTAATTTATAGATTATTTTCCACATTATTTGTAATCATTTCTTTAAGTAAAATAAATCCAGAAAAGAAAAATGTTGCCCGTACAAATGCAATTAGACGCTAGACTTTTATGTAATTTCTTAATTTATTATAAGTAGACTGTGGATCTTTATGCAAAATAAAAATTTCTTACCTGATTTGCAACTAACTTGAGTGCAATAGAAATTTAGTTTCGTTCCTATTATGTTTAGCAGGTTGAGAATAATGTAATAGTATGTTTAAATTTTTTAAATATTTTTGCTGTTTTAAATTATACCTACTCATTTTTGTTATAAATGCATAAAATCCGCAGTCTAATTATACATGTTCCACATATTTATACACATATCTTTTTTCTAAGTAACATTTAAATTGGGAACCTGCTAATGTTGTTACCTACCATACATAGTATGCAATATTTTATTTTCATTTTAGAATGTGATTTCAAAAGTAATATAGTACTAACTCCCTATAATATAGGTATATTTATTATATGGATTATACATACATTGTACATAGAGGTAATTCATTTAGAATATTGACTTGAAATAAAAGATAATTGGGTCTTGGAATTCTATAAACTAAAAAAATGCTCGAACTGAACATGTATATTAATAGTTTAAGAATTTGCAAGTACTGTAATAAAACCATGATAAAAGATGATTTAATATGTTTGATAAGTAAAAAGTATACATTTGATTACTAACTAAATATGCAACAATAAATTTTGTGTGTACGTTTCGATTGCTAGTTTATTACAATGGAATTATATAAAACAAGCGAGTATTACCCGTTACATGTACGAATGTGTTATGTTCGTTAAATCATGAATTGCGGCTACAAGATACTAAATTGTTCTAATTGATATACAAACCAAAAATTTTATATTATAACAATTATCGATTTATTGTTAGAAATACTACGTCAAGGGGGTACATTTACAATCTAAGGTAATGCTTATAAAATAATAGAAAATCGTTCGAACCTATGCAATACATATAAAAAAGTTACAGTAATGTCCTTTTTGCGCTGAAGCATATAATGTGTATAACATGAAATAAGTTAACACATTACTTCCAGGTTTGCATTATCTGCTAATTCTTATGTAATTAGCGTCAGTATAAATTTGTAAGATACGAATGTTATCATTCATATTACAAGAAAGCAGCAGTGTGAAAGAAGATAGTTCATGTCATAAACAAATGGCCATAGTATATACTTACTTTTATACAAATATCGTAACTGTTAGTACTCTAAGTCTAGTACTGCTTTCGGAATCAAATATTTCGGACATGTATATATGTTTAGAAACAGGTTTGGAGCAGTACCAGAAACATATTCACAAATTTTTTGAAAAGTTTATTTATCCTAAGTGATATACAAAACAACCATCTCTTTTATAACTGTTATAATTCCCCTATAATAATACAGAAAATTCTGTCGTAATTTTCAATATCTTTTTATTAATTATCTCCATCAATTGGATACCTTCGTATCAGTACAATTCATTTTAACCAGCTATGTTAAAATTATGCACATCTGCAAATCAGTATTAAAATATTACAATTTCATATTTTACAGTATTCGTCCTCTAGCTCCCTCTAAAACAGGTTTTATTTTTGCTTATATAATCACACAATTATCCATTATATGACAATGTGCAGGGGAGATGAAAAGCTTTATGTCAAAAAGTAGTGGTTACCTGCTGAGCCAAATCAAGGTGCAAGTCAGTCTGACTGTAACAAAGCCTCTTGTATATTCGATTTGCATACCAATTCTTGGCCACGAAATTCACATCTGCATTACCTAGCCGGTTTTGTTTGGTATGCTTCTTACACAGTTGGCTCTAATCTCAATTATTAAGATCTGTACATACTAAGATCTAGGAATGTTAATATTACAAGAAACCACAATAATTTATTATAATACAGCCTGCTGTACACCAGATGACTCGAGGTAGTACAAGACACGCCCTATCTTACTTTCTTAAACAATGAACGGAATCACATAATTCTGAAAGGATTCAAACGTATTTCCTTTATTGGAAAAATGAATATGAGAGGGAGGATGACGATGGTAAGGGCAGGGACTACTTCAATTAGATAAAACTCAAAAATACATTTCTAGTTTGGTATGCCTTTGAAGACTGTCAATTGATTTCAATAAGAACAAAAATTTATCATTATATTTTTAGGTAATTCTAAAAAAGATTGAGATTATAACGTTTATTAAGACAACGTGATTATAAATTTATTATCAGTTTTATAAAATAAATCGGATGGATCCGACAATCAAAAAACTTACGAACAAAAAAAGATTCATTTTTATGTAATTATAATAGGACTTCAAAATATACCACTGCTCCATGGCTGGGTTGTTGTCCCAATATTTTTTTTGATTTCAAAAAGTTGTCAATCAGAGATATTTGTTTCGATTCCAATTACTTATAAGCTATATAAGGCTCAATCTCCTGGTTTAGAATACATTGTTAGTGGAAACTATCACATGTTGACGCAGATGTAGAATCGAAATTGCATTTAAAATATACTTATCCTAATACTTACAACTATACGACACGTACTTAAATCAATTACATTCATACAAAGCAGCCCCATGCCCCACCTGCGACAGATTTGATTTAAAGAAATGTTCTGTACAAGGATATACAATAAGTCTTCTTACACTGACAACGAATGAACTGAACTGATAAATATCAAACTATATCGAATGATACCGCCCAACTATGGAGCCGCCATATCCTGTATTACGATTTGCAACTACGTTAGCTTTTAACATAGTCTGGAGACAATGTCAACAATGATTGAGCCCCTGCGCCTTCCACCTGATACAAAGTGGGCACCATATTCTTTCCATTCTGCTATCCTACGCCATTTTACATGTTACTATCAATATGTTAAAATACAAATATCACTCACACGATCTTCTCTCGCACCTCGCATACATACAATTTTAAAATAATTATTATAATCGCGGGTATTTTAATTATTATTGTAAATAATCGAGGACTGGTGATTAGTTATTCGTTTCCCTAGTGGTGTAAGTACGCTCACGCTAAGGTCAATGGTACGTACAGTAGGTGAGGTATGCTTTCAGGATCAAGGACACGGGGTGATAGATGAAATTTTGTCGTGTATCCGCTATTCATCGTCTTCTTTATACTCTTCTTCACTGTCGCTTTTTACAGCATTTACTGGATTTGCTACAACCGGTGCGCCATCCTTTATTTTCTTTTTGTACGCAGTCATTTCCTAAATAATACAGATCATAATATATCTTTTTGCGAAAATGTTATAAGTAATTCTAATATTAAAGTTTCCTTTAACACATGCAATGCTGAATTTTTCGACAGCAACAAAATCATATTTATATATCATTTACTCAAACAATTACTACAATATATCAATGTAGTTAACGGGAAAACATTGTTGTGTAACAATGTAACTTCGAAAAATGCCAACATTGTTGTGTAACAATGTAACTTCGAAAAATGCCATACCTTTTCATATCGAGCTTTGTCTTTCTCTGCCATAGCTTCATACTTCGATTTAGTTTCAGGGTCTGCATCGGACCACTTCTTGCCAAGTTCTTTAGCAATATCTCCTACACCAAACTCAGGATTCAGCATCTTAACCTTTCCACGCTCATCATTACAGAACCAGAAGAAGGCTGACCTAAAACATACAATAATGTACAATTTTTAAACAAGTAATTTACATTGTACATTAATTCATATGTAGATATTTTTATATCATTTAGGTACGAAGAATTGTGTCTTTCTAATAGGACACATTGAAAACTATTTATGTTAAACACGTCCGGTTTGATTACATCGTTCAGTAAGGACTTTCTATCACAACAAGTACTTACAGTGACCTCTTCGGAGCATTATGATCTTTGATGTGTTTGCGTTTCTTGCCTCTGCCTTTACTTTCGCCTTTAGGTGGTGTGTAATTCTGCATTTCAGTATCATATCTCTTCTTGTCCTTTTCTGCCATTTCATGGAAACGTTTCTTCTCCTTATCTGACATAGTCTAGAAACACAAGATACATCAAATTAGTCTTATAATAAATTATGGGTCATTCCACGCGAAATCAGATACTTTTCGGAATACTGTTTCGGATTTCGTTCAAATTCGAATAGGTTGTAGTGTTTAGTGACATGAGAACGTATCTCAATGGATTTTTCAAAATCTTAAAAATGATTGGTTTTAAAGACAACTAAAACAGCTAACTTCTTTTCATTAAATTCTAACAGTTGATCTAACGAACCGATGAAAATTAGTTTTTGGGTGCTTATAGTGAAAACATAAGAGCATCTATTAAAATGATTTCAGTTGGAAACAAATGTTCTCCAGCATGTACTTTGCAATTCTTTGAAACAAATACAATTTTACAATAGCTGGGACTTACTGAAAAATTTGAAAAACTGAGAATACAGTCCCAAGAGTTTCCTTTACGGATTAACCTTTAAAAATACAAGCACTTTAAAATTAGTGAAATGGAAATTTCAAATAACTGAAAACTTTAAATGATTTCCATCAATTTTAAAGTGTCAGTATTTTTAACAATTGGTCCGTAAAGAGGATTCTTCAAATTCTTTAATATGTCCCTGCTATTGTAAAGTTGCATTTGTTTAAAACAGTTGCAAAATAAATTGTGAAAAACATTTGTTTTCAACTGAAATAATTTGGATTAGATACTTTTACGTTTTCACTATAAGCACCCAAAAACTGAAGTTTGTTGATTCAACTGTTATAATTTAATGAAGAAAGGTTGACACCTTATTATGGACGTCTGTAAAACCAACAATTTTTAAGATTTCGAAAAATCCTTTGAGTTACGTATATATGTCACTAAAGGCTACAACAGTATCCTGAAAAGTGCCGGATTTCGTGTGAAATGACCCTTATGCTTAATATAAGAAATATCACGTACACAAGAGTTTACGATTGTTCAATTTTCATTAAATAAACCAGCGATTTCCAAACTGGGAGGCTTATACTTGCAAATAAACTTTCATAACATAATATTGAATTTCAAAAAGGATTTCTCTCAAACCACTGAAATAAACTATAACGTATTTGTGCGAATTTCTTTAGAATATAAAAATATTATTACGCATTTTTTGTTTTTGAAATAAAGAAAACCTATATATTGCATTGAAATAGATACGTTCGCGTGCAATAAATTATGTAAACATTAGTAAACCGAGAACAAAAATTAATTAAATAACCTATATTTATTTATGTGTAGCACATACATATTTGTATTGGTTCAAATATGTACAATACACATAAATTTCAGTCTCTTGATATCTTTGTAGAATTTTTTTATCACTTCATGTTTGTATTTGAGGTAAATAATATTGCATAATACTAGTCTTTTGTTGCGATTATCAATAGAATCAAAGTGTATTTTTACCGTCTTTGTTGTGCCATGATTGCTTATAAAATTGATTATCGTTGGATATCGGAGATTGATAGTGTGTTAGTGGATTTGTAATAAACGAACTTGGAGTTGGTTTTCATACGATGAGTCGGGGAGGTTCGGGAAGGGAGAGACATTGGTTCGGGAGGGTAGGTCGATAAAGGTGGAGTAAAGCGTAGACGCAATCTGAAAATGGTTGAAGTTCATTTTACACACTATTTTGTTATAAAAATGTAAATCTGTTTGGATAATAAGATACCACATTTTTATGCATTCATATAACAAAAAATGTACAGGGCGAGAAACTGAATAAATTATTATACTAAATATTCCGTCAGATTCAAAAAATAAAATCAAGATCATATTAAATTATATCAAATTTTGTTTACCTCACTATACAATAATGCTCTCCTGCATATTATAAGTAGGAAAAATTCACAGTGATTCATTACCACATTTTGAATAGGTAAAATAACTTTAAGGTATTTTCATATTGTGAAAATTATATTATAAACATGGCGAAATTAAATGGTACCGTTAATAGGTATATTTGTAACATGATAAAAGTACTAATGAAGACGCTAATCGTTTGATCAATGCCTGCTTTTGTGAGTCATGTTACAATGCCTTAGACTTTCATTGATAATACACACGATTTTCGCTTGTACGTAACTGTAAAAGTACAAGTATTGTTTTTATTATTTTTTCTGACACTATAATATTCCTGCATAAAATAAATTTATTATTAAGTTATTACACAATTGTTACAATATATAATGAAGCTTGAACGATTAATACGTTTTTAAATAACATAACTATGAATTTTCCAATTCGAATATCATGATAGAGCATTCAACAATATTTTAGATACTCGTTTATACTAAAAATTTGTTATCATGCCAGAACTTTATTTTATGCTTAAAAAAAGTAATAACACGTTCAAAAAACATTATATTTCATTATATTTTATCAATAGTACTTTCCTTGAAAAGGAGTACGTTTGTGATGGTAAATAATTTTTGTATATTAAATACAATAGCATAAAACGTATTCGGCTACCTTACTTTCCGCGTGTTCCCACTTTCGTTTAAAGGAATATCACTAAAATACAGTCAGGGTCAAAGTATAAATGGAGGGTTTATTCGATTACTTCACAGTTTCCTTTCTCTTTTATTCCAAGAACACACGTCGAATTATATTGGAAAACAAAAGGTCCCACGAGAAATCACTCTGAGAGTGATGAAATTATTGCATATTTCAAAATAGTACCAGTACTACTATCCTTGGCAGAGAATATCGAAACAAAATTGTTGATGTAATCGTTGAAGAAATTGTTCGCATGTGTTACATACGAAAAGAATGCATCACTTGTATTCTGAAAACGAAATACAGCAGCTGATGATATTGAATGGAAGTAATTAAAACAAGAAATAAATATTCTTGTTCCTTCGGCAAAGATAACAATGAGATCTATTTACTAAAAAGTGAAAATAATAAAAATAAGAGACTACATAAATAATTTATCTCTTTCATAGAAATGTCTTCATGTAAATATGCATTTCCTTAGATAAGTTAATTTTTGTGATTGCATATTTAGAAATTACACGTTTACATTAACCCTCTGGTGCATGGGCTAAGTTTGTGGGATCCATGACGAAAATTCGTTTCCTTTGTTTGTAGTAGTATTTGCGATAAAGCGACAACCTCACTACAATCAGAAAGAACCATTTTTATCTGGACATTGCGAGGAGCTCTATTCATCCGTGCCACTATAAGAATAATTTTTGTAAACAGATATTAATTTATCCAATTAAACTGCTTCTGGTGGTAATAGTAAACTGAATTTTCCATTAGGAATCATTCCACTTGTACTTATGACCGCTGACAAAAATGATCTGAAAACGTGCATTCGGCGGGGAAGCATTTCACGAAAGGTCGGGCTAAAAGTTTGCAGCTGCTCAAGCTAACATTTCGCCACGATAACTGGAAGGTCAACGCCTTTAATCCTTCTAAGGACCATGTGGCCCCTGGAGTCCATAAGAAAAGTACGCGGCAGAAAGTATCTCCCACCCTTTTTCGAGGAGTAGGATGGCCAGATGTTAGTGTGGCACCTGTTCATAATGACGACGTTGTTTCACATTTCCAAGTTCTTTCTCCGAAAAATATGTCCGACGTTTTCTTTTTCAACCGTCTTGCTGCTTCATGACACACGCATCTGTTATACGGGAGTACTTATCGCTAGACTGCAGATGCATATGCAAATTCACACATTTGCTATCCAAATAACAAAAAGTAGCATCAACCCTTTACACGAGAATTTATTTTAACGCCAGAATAATCAGACATCTCATCCGACTTTAATATATCCATTTTACAGTGCATTTTACAGTGGATAGCTTCAGTTGATTAAAAAAAGATAGTACAAGAATATACCTGAACTCGTTTTAAAACTTAAACCTTCTACTTTTTCCATTCGTCGTTCATTTTGATCCAAGATACTTTTACATGATACGGCGACTGGGAAAAGCTGAAGACACTTCTCTGATCAAAAATATTTCAAATTGAAACATCTACGAAAATGTTGAGAAATTTTTCTCGTGACTGAAACAATCGTAGATTTCAAAATTGAAGCTTCCCTTTTACAACGAATGTTTAAAACTTGATCTTCGATTTTTTCTAGTTGATTTATTGAGCTTTAAATGAAAGATATACTACCATCTTTGCAATAATATAAGGTACAGTGTGAACGCCTTGAATGATCAAACTTGTTCCACATTTTTTAGCTACAAAACAGCCAAAAACAATTGTAAATTAAGTTTTAAGCAGTCGCTGTATCGGGGAAACTGTAATCTTCATATCAGTAATAGATTCGTTAAGACAAAATATTTTGATGTGTTTTTATAGACGATTCAATTTGGAGCATTCGGCTTCGACCAATCACCTGTTGTATCATGCGAAAATATCCTAGAAAAAAATTAATGATAATCTGCAAAAGTATAAAGAATCTAAACTTTAAAATGAGTCCAAAAGTTTATTGTCGTACTATTATTTTTTACAAAATTATCACAGTTCAAACATAGGATGATTTATTATATTTCACTTTTTGGATCTACTGCATATATAAATTTTCAATTTATACCCGGATCTCAATATAATTTGCGAACTGTTGGGGATTATTATCAAAAGCTGTCTACGTAGAAGGCAGACAATTTGAAAATTTAAATGATTTAAAAATCTGCACTATAGAAGAATGGAAAAATTGATCACAATCTTCAATTAAAGTATTGTATAAATCCTTACCAAAAAGGATGATAGAAGTAATTGAGAACCACGGAGGTTCCACACATTATTAAACACAGTTACAGTTATATCATTTTCATATTTGTCTATTTTCAATTTATATAATATAGAGAATGAAAAGTCAATTAAAGTTATGTTTACGTATTAGTAGACGGTATTCTTTATGTATCATTTGCACCTTCCCTATGCCATAATTACAACGCGAGAAATTAAAGATAGCACACGTGTACTATCTTTTTCTTTGAAGTGAATACACAACTTTGGGAGTGAATACAAGATTGGTCGGTACAAAAGTAAGTAAACGCACGGTTTAATATCTACAGTGATAGCCTTTTCTTTGCGACATTTTTGATATTCTATCTGGAACAGATAGAGCATATTTTTCGCAATCTTCTACAGAAAAATTTTCCCAAATTTCTATGATAAAAAGTTCCAATTCATGAATATTTTTTGGTTCTTTCTCTGCTATTCCTAATTTGAGTATAGCCCACATATTTTCTGTCGGTACTTTGTGGTGGCCATTCTAATAGATTAATATTCTTATCTTTAATATAATTCATAACAATTTTTGCTTTGTGGATAGGTGCATTATCCTGCTGGTGAATAAAATCGTCTCCAATTAGACGCTTTCCTTCGGGTATTATAACTTCTTGTACAAGGTTTAAGTAAACCTTCGAATTCACTCTACCTCAGAACATAATTCATTGTTCAATAGATTTTTCTTTCAATACAAGGATCATTGATTCGTCAGTCCATAATATTTTTTTTCAAAAGTCATGTGTTTTTAATACATGTCTTCCATAAAATTCCATACGTTTTTTCACATTTACTTTACTTACATATGGCAATTTTCTTGCGACACTTCCCGCTGCGTGTAATCGTCTTCTAATAGTTTGCGTAGACGGAACTATTTTACCTTCTTCTATTAACTTTGCTCGTATTTTTGATGCCGACATGTGTGGAGAGACTATCGAAATATTTTTGATTCTCTTATCCGTACGATTAGTAGTGACCTTCGGACGCCCTGATCTGCCTAGTGCAAAAACTCGCCCGTCTTTGTTATACGCAGTTATAATTTTGAAAATGGCAGCCGGTGTTTTCTCAAAAACTTTTGCAATTGTTCGGAACGAATCACCTTCTTCGCGCATTTTAATAACTATTCTCCGTTCCTCAGTAGTCAACTGCTTGAATTTTGACATTTTTTCTATAATAAAATCAAATAAACGTAATAAACATAACTGGAACGCGTTTACGATTTAAAATATACAATAAAATGCACATACTTAAACATGAATTTCCGCGGTAATTATTTAGAAAAAGGTACTCCTCTCCGATTTTGATGAAATTTAAATATGTTATAGATTTCGACATTTTGAACAAGTTTTTCCTTTTCACATATAGAGGGGTCGCTTTTAGTTTTAGAAATATTCACAAAAAACTGTTGCTGATACTGTATTGAATTTTCCGTATTCTTGCACGCTCCGAAGCAACGTAACCCTGCTTCGTCCGCGGCGTCTGTTTACTCTTTTTTGTAAACTGGCTGTGGAGATGAGAGAGAAAACAGGGTCTCACTCTGTTCATACATATATAACATGAGCTTTCAATTTTGAAAGACTACTCTATTGAATTTTCGTATGCCTCTCCCCCCACTCCACGACCTAACCGCAACTCATTCTATTCGCATGATCTTTCCATTACAAGTTCAAATACTGGATGACAGCTACAATGCAATGATTATGCGAATAGAATGAGTTGTGGTTAAGTCATGGAGAGGGCGGGTAATACGAAAATCCAAGAGTAGTCTGTCAAAATTGAAAGCTCACCTTCTACAGAGTGAGTCACCTAAAACAAGCCTGAATAACTACATTTTTTGAGATAACAAGCAATGCTGCAGACAAAAGTTGTTTGGTTTCTAAGGACCCGTTACGTGGTCTACATAACGTTTTTTCAATTGGAGGTGTTTAGGAGATTAGAAGGTCAACTTAGTTTTTTTTTAAATAGAACCACATATTTTTGAACTCCTACGATTGTGGCCCTTTTCGAGACAATTTCAACAATACAGTCATTCTGGTCATTCTGGTCATTCAAGGTCGTAAACTTTTAAATTGATGAAAAACAAAAATTTATTGTAAATGCTTATGAACGAAAATCCAAGAGTAGTCTCACCTTATATATGCATGACCAGAGTGAGACCCTGTTTTCTCTTTTATCTCCACAGCATGTTTACAAAAAAAGAAGTAAACTGACGTCGGAGCAGGCTTACGTTGCCACGGAGCGTGCAAGAATACTGAAAATTCAATACAGTATTGGCAATAGTTTTTTGCGAATATCTCGAACACTAAAAGCGACACCCCTATATGTGAAAAGGAAAAAGTTTCTTCAAAATGTGTAGCTTCATAATATATTTAAATTTCATCAAAATCGGAGAGGAGCCGAGAGGAGAAGATTTACCATTTTCGCACATACCTTGCTTTGAAATGTTTAAATGCAGTTATGCTAGTGACATTTTGTGAATATACACGAGAAATAATGCACTTGTACAACAAATACTTTAAAAAACTATTACCGTTAACATACTTTTGGAATGCTTATTCCTGTGTCACTACAGAAAGAACGCGTTTGACGTTAATACCTCAACGAACTTAGCAAGACTGAAATATTCACAATGTACAAGAAGACCGGGCACTTAAATATATGTAAACATCATCACAATTTCTTCGGTCGTTTTGCTACAGTGGCTGTATCGCCAAATCGACCGAAACTGGCCGATTTTTCCTCTCCTCCTTTTCCCCTTCCACTATTCCATTCCAGCAACATGGGCATAACTTCAGCATCCCCCACTAAGACCGTAGACTGGTCACGTATTAATCTGGTTATCAGAGAGGGGGTAAACTGTATTCCCCTCGACTTATACATACTCGCATTACGTTTTTAGAAATTTATTAACACTAGCACTAGGAAGTAATAAATGCAACTGATGTATATTACTTTGTAATAAGGCTGCATCTATTCAGACTTCATAATTTTTATTCTTATATGTGCTTCTAAAGCGAGCTTTGATAAAGAAGTTCATTCAAAAATCTTTGATGAAAAACATTTTTACAATTTCAGTAAGGAAGACAAAATTAAGACCAGTCGTTTCTATTGTAGTCCTAGTGTTAAATATAAACAAATTTAGTAATATAAAAATTGTCTCGAATTATGGAATAATAATATTTGAGCCACCTTTCGAATGCAAAGGGTTACGAGTGTCTTCTAATCTAGAATCATATTTTTAGTCTAATTTCTGAACTGTTGCTTCAAAGAATCCAATGAACACTTCATAATTAAACTTTCGTGTATATGTCTATGAATCCTTAATATTATAAGAATACGGATAAGAATACATGGATTGCTCAAATCAAAGCTACCAGCCTACAAAAATTCATCCAACAAGAAATGTGAACATGTAATTAAAGTGAAGTTCAATTGTTGAATTTCTTTTACTAAAAACTTCAGTTAGTAAAACGAAAATAGAAGTTTTTATTATATTGCGATAATCCCAATTTCAACAGAAGCTGCTACGAGTATGTATAATATAGTTATGAAGACGATTCTAGGTCAACTAGCGAGGAATTTATAGTACTTATTCTAATCTGACATTTCAGGACTGTAAAGTGGACCTTTGTCTTTATGAAACAGATCACAAAATACCTTCATTTTTTCAGTTTGAGAATTTGTTGGTCAGAAAGATTGATGCTCACACAGTGGTACAAACATCCTTACAATTTTTCGGTTAATTAAAATTGCAGCAGAGAAAAGAGAACCTACCTACAAAAAGCCTGTTAGTATGAAGGGTGAGTAACCTGAGAGTCGAGGTAAAGAAACACAATTATCAGTAGAAACTTTATAAGAACAGTTTAGAGCAACTAGAGCATAAATGTATTATAACCTGCATGCTATCAACCACGCTAAGTCCATTAACACTAGAACTACTAGAGCCCTAGATGAGACTCATTTATATTCCTTTATAATAGTAACAGGATTGAATTTATTCAGATTGTTGTGGTAACATGTACCTGACTAAAGTATACTAAAAAAATTTCAAGAAAATATTGCTGTATCTTCACAAATTGTAAAAGAAAACAGTAAAATGTTCATTATTTAGTAGATCCTCTATGTAACCATCAAGTTACATAGACTGAGCCATTCAAGACCTTCAGTCTAAAACTTACAATAAAATAATTATTTCAACCTTAATCTTTTCGCTTTCTGTAACGGCATGATTCCTAAAGAAGATGATTTAACTATGTTCACCATAAGTGTGTTTAAGAAATTTGATTTAAGTATATAACTTAACTAGTTAGTTTACTTACAGTTAAGTAACTGATTCAAGTATATTTCGATTAACTTTCCACTCACGCAGAGCGCACTGTACATTAGGGTGGTCCTTAGTGTCAAACATTTTTTCGTCTTAACTCCCTAAATTGTGAGACGTGGTGGGAGAGTGATGTGTGCAAAATTTTCAAAATTGTAAAGATTCACGTCATTTTCGCCCATAACTGTATTATGTTATTTTGAAAAAATAGTTAAAATTATTGAAGAGCCGACAATGCTTAGATGAAAAATTATGAGATTTATGTGTTACCTTAAAAAAACATGCAAAATCTTTAAGTTTGATGTACCACTAAATACAGTGTGTGATGCACAATCTGGTAAAGAGGAATATGTATATCAAATCTGGACACACCAATTTTGATGAAATTTCTGTGAGAGGCATTTTTGGAAAAGTATTTAATATGTATTTTTTCGGCCACCATCCATGTTGAAAGGGCGAAAACAGTTGTTAAACTTGTTGATTTTCACAGATTTCGCCTAACTTCAAGGACTGTTTTCAAGACAGACTCTTTCAAGATGGATACTGGCCGAAAAAATACGTATCAAAGCTCTTTTCGAAAACTACCGCTTACAGAAATTTGATAAAAATCGATATGTTCAGATTAGATGCATTCCCCTTCACATTTTTTCATGTTTTTTGAAAGTAGCACAGTAACATATTTTTATCTTATTACATGAAATTAACATATTTTGAAAACAACGAAATACAGTTATGGGTAAAAATTACATGAAATCTTGAATCTGGAAAATCTGAAAATCCCACTGTTTAAGGTGGTAAGACCAGAAAAAATCGAAAGTTGAAAAATAAAGACCACACTACTGTATATTTTAAGAGAAGTTATGCTGCTGATATACTCAAATCATGTTTAAAACATTGCTACATGGTATTAACATTTTTGCTATTATTAAAAGTAGTTAACATCTAGCAACAATGAATAATTACATATTATATATCGTTGGTATCTAACGCGGCGTGAGAGGAAAGTTCTACGTCAATCTCCGATGGCTGACGCACAATGAATGTGTTAATAACAAATACATATATATACCTGACGTTCATAGTTTTCTCGTTACGTGTTTTTCCTAAACTCTTATGTGACTAAAATAAATAGAAAATCACACAGGAAAATAATGCAGTATCTTGTTTTGAGCTAGGCGAACCGTTCGATCGATAAAATTAATTTTCAAGGCGATTTAAACGTTTTTGAAATACTAATCGAAAACAAAAGTATTCTTGCAACTTGTAAGAATATTCCTACTTGTTATAAATGTAGAATATTTATCAGAACTTGAGTCGTTATTAAAAAAGAAATTAAAAGGTTGTAGAAATAATTCTTACAGGCTAACAACACGAACAATGTGTAAATTTTCAAATTCTATTGAAACTATTAACCTTTCAACTGGAGACGATTGGTTCTTTAAATTTAAAATTTTTTTCTTATTCAACAAGTAATTCTCTTACTTAATTGTGTCCTAGTATAATCCTAGTAAAATTTTGGTTATCTCAGTTTTATCTGTTTTTCACACTTTGTAAGTGTTCATAATTGAAAATTCGCCCAGGTATAAGGTTAAAAAAATTTTACAACTTGAATATTTAACGGCCGCTTTTCTTGCATATTATAATTAGACTGCGGATCTTCAGGTAAAATTTAAATTCCCCTTATCTGTTACAGAGTAGTAGAACCAAATAAAAGTAGTTCTTAATGTAATAATGTTAATAAGTTCATGATACTATTTTATAATCTTAAATTTGTCAGTTTTACCAATTATTTAATCCGCGTAACTGCATTTGATAACATTGGAATTAAGATGAAGATCGGTGTTTCTCAAATCTTTTACTTATTTTTGCCACAAATGCATAAAATCCACAGTCTGAATATAATTATAATAATTTCTCGCGTGTAACAATTGTGTCTACGAAAAAATACTATATAAGTATGTATCTTTTATGTTGTGGAGAATCTCGCTTTCTCGCTCTTTCAGAAATGTAAATATTGCATAAATACTGCAGCTGGCAGATAAGATAAACTGCAAATTAGTGACATTTCAACGAACAAGGCTAGAAGCCGTTTTCATTGTCTAAAGTACGTTGAATGAACTAATTACAGGAAAATTGCATTTGCCGGAGTTAAATTATACATTGACAGTGAACATGTGTATAAATAGCATGATAACGTAATTGCTTACCTTCCACCTCATTGCACACTTTTTGGAGAACTCCCGGAAAACGATCTTCTCCTCGGGATGTTTCTTTTTGTGCTCCTGGCGGCATGTCTGCACGAAGAACGCGTACGCTGTCATCCGTCCCCTAGGCTTCGAGTCTTTTCCCCTCGGCATATTGTCTCGCTGTTGTAAGCCTTGAGCGTTATTCTGCTGAAGATTATTTTGTTGCTGCGTTAACTGTAGCTGGTGCTGCAATCGAACAAACGACGAAATTATTAACGTGACCAACCACTCTGCGTAAAAGACATCTTGAAAACAACTTCACGTCCGTTCTCAGTGAAACAATGGAACAAAGGGACGTGGTCAGTGTTCCTTTCTCTACGAAAATACCGTCACATTGGTGCAAAATATACAACCTACAAACATGTTCGAACTTTACCAAATTCCCACTATTATATCAATCAACTTAGTCATCCTAGTGACAATGTTTCAATTTCTCACAGTCATAATCGTATCTTTCTTAACGTCCACACGTGAGCTACCTTTAAGCAAGTTAGCAGTTTGGACAACATTTTTGAGTGTTCGAAACTGTTAATGTTTAGTTAGTCTGGGACACGGTCATCGTATGAACGAAGAAACACATCGTTTCAGGTGAAGAATTGTGAGAAGACACAATAGAAAACTGTGTATCAGAAATGGAACAACGGTACTCAACAGGAAAACAGTAACGATGTTGAACGTGTTTTCAGTGGCCATTTGTTCCCTGAATCCACAGAGAGGTGAATTCGGTGTTTAAAATGTCAAGTTTAAGCCTGCGTTATATGTGTCGGATATGAAGACAAAGACTCTGAACAACACGAAACCTTATTCTCGAGTTCAAATTACTTTGCTGTATTCTCTGCTCAACATAATTAATATCTTGTATTAATTATAAACGTATCAATAATTAGAATGATCTACAGTAATTGTGTTTAGGCATCTTGTGTTGTAGCCACTGTAATTATTTTACTTTGTTACGTTTAAATATTCTTCTCTTCATCTTTATAAACTGTTACAAAGTTAGCTGTTGCTTTGTCGCAACGTGTTGTGCAGCGTACATACAATATATCAAATCCACTGTAGTAACTTTCTTGGAGTCTTTTGAAGTAGTCTGGCAGACAAAATCTTATTAGCATTAAGTTGAATAAAAAGATTGAAATAAAAATTGAACGATCTGTAGCAATTTTAGATACCAAGAGGTTCCCTTTATATAAATGTGTATAAATAATAAAAAATTAGACATCTTAAAAATAAAAATATCTCGGATGAATTGTGTTTTCTGCACATAATTCAAATAGTTTCCTTTCTTTTTTGTGTCCCGTCTGCAATATTTACACGTGCGTGCACTAAATTCATTTTTAACAATTCCCCAGGGTGCTATCTAAGTCTACTCCCAAGCCATTGACACTCGAGACTTATTGCCTAATCGCACAAAGTACACTTGGGCTCCTCGTCATCCTGAGCAAACATTTCTTATTACTTTCTTTATTCTGGTTTCGTAGCGAAGTACAGCTGGTTACAGCTGATTTTAGTATTTAAAAATCAGTTTTCCATAATAAACGGGAACATTGATGTAGTAGGACAAAGATATCACTATGTTTCTGCATAAATCGATAACGTTGTCCTACGATAATTACATAAGGCTATTATTCAAAGCTATTTTGGATAGTGACCCTTACAGCAGTGATTTTCAAGTAGTGCAAAATTAATGTATCAAAGACATAGGGGACATTGAGGGAAGTTACTTGTGAAATATAAAAAAAGTGTGCCAAACTTGAAGACGTAGGTTGCAGATTAATATGATTTAAAAATAATCAAAATTGTGTAATTTTTTAGTGGACGTGATCAACGAAACTTGATACTGCACGTGATGATTGAACTAGACCTTGACATCTGGCAGCAATGCAAAATGTTCACGGACGTGCACGAGCAGTGTGTATTCTCTTAAATTAAATATCTTCGGATTTTGAGCTTCTGATGAGCACAGCCTGCGCTACGTCGAATGACGTGGAACAACTTTCTCACCGAGGGGTTGGGCATAAGCTTCTACATCAACATTATTTATAGCCCTTTTGAGTCAAAGTAAAATTGTTTAATTACTTTAATATTGTGGTAAAGTAGTCCTACAATTTTAAAAAGATTCTGTCGATACATTGCCTAAAATCAATTTATAAAGGCTCGTTGAGACTCGAAGAAAGAGTCAGGACAAGAGTGGACAAATTTATTTAATAATTTCCCACAAAAGATAGGGCTGTAGCCGTCCTTCAAGTTTAGTAGAAAGAAGGCAATTGTTGCAAACTTTTCTAAAGAAAAATATACATGCACCACTTCATGTCAAGAGTTAAAGCGTATGCAAAATGAATCAGTGTTGTACAATATGTAATTAATTTAATCGGCAATATTTCAAAATAAAGGAGAAAGAATTAGCTAATTTTATAACTCGTAAAGATCCAATCTCTTCTACTGTAACTGAAACCTAGTTGCCAGTTAAACAATTATTGTTTAAATAGAAATACATTTAACTATTGTATTATCAAGGTGTAGGATTATAAGAAATTTTTTTAAAAATTCAATACTCACAATTGTCAAACTGGCAGACCTTTCAATATTCAATATTCAAAAATTGGAGATGATTGAACAGATTAGAAGATGCGCAGTACGAGAATTACAATATTTCCAGAATAGAAGTCTACTGTATAAAGGGTGTGTTTGGAGTCGCCATGAAAATCCATGACTTCCCTTGAACTTTATAAAAAATTGCGTCAGACAAAGGTTGAACTATATTTAAATCCTAACTCTCATAAATCATTTTATATAACTTTTATATATTATATCAGATTTTTTCATCTACATCCTTTATGAGGATATGAACAATATCTTTTATTTCATTTTTTTTTTAAGAAATATAATATTTTTCAAGCATGTTTCATTAAAAAAAATTCTAACAAGTCCGAAAAACAAAAGAATATCGATAAATACAAATGAAATATGCAAAATTATTAAAATTGAACATAGAATTTTCAGAGCCAAATTCTATTACTAAGAAAATCCTGATTTTACATGCGAAGCGTTACGTACAACATTAAGATATTACGGCATGAGTGCATGGCGTGCAAGTATTTTATAATGCGTATGTAGATTTATATTAAATGTGTATGCAAAGTAGATCTGAACTACATTCGTGCACATGTACCCGTCTAAATAAATTTGCAAATTTTTAAACAACTTCAACATATTAAAAAGTATTTCACATAAACATATTGATCTGCGGCAGTGTTATTAAACATTTTATAGAACTGATTGTGTTAAATAAAAGCAGCGTCGATTATAGGATTTGAATTTTATCTTTTTTATATGGAATTATATATAATCTTTATGATTCTGATTCTGTCTTAAACAATAAACTATTTCGCTATTTACTATGATGAGAAACTGTTTATTATTTACATTGGGTTAATACAGCATAATGCTCAATGTTCGTGTATGAACGAAAGTAATTGGAAATTTAAGTATTATACAAAATATATGATATTATCTGCTGGATAGAAAAAGTACATTAATGTGAACTAAAACTCTTTCTTCTCACTGTGTACGAGCAGAGAATATTACAAAAGAAATAAAGCACAAGAATCTATTACCTCACACTTGATTGAATAAACATGAGATTTGTAATCATGAAAATAAGCAGATTTATCAATGAGTAGATCTTAGTATTCAAACTGATTTTTTTTAAACGACAGCACGAAACTATTTAACAAATTCCAATATGAACAAACACGTTATAAATACGTTGTTGTAGCGAATGTATTAACACTTTATAGAAATGTAATATAAACACGTCTTCTCTAATGTTTGAACAACGATAATTTCAGTAATTTAAATATAGCTTCATCAGCGCAGACTTTAAAAAATCATCGAGATTCGGATTCATTAAGTTCGATTAAATCTGGTGGATGTACATAAAATTAGATCGCATGTTAGCAGCTAACGAACGATCAGATAGAAATTGGATGTCTAGATCTTAGATATAGAATTTCATTGAACTATCATACACACGCGAACTAAAATGCGAAAAATAAAAAGTAAATAAGAGATTAAATACAACGATAATTTACAGTAAAAGAGGAAACAAGATAATTTTGAAACATAATTTTCTAAATAATTTGGCGAAACCTAAACGTTATCATCATTTTTGCTATTCCATAAATTTCTAAATGAAACAAATATATTGCGATTGTAATTGTAAATTAGTCTACAGAAATCCTGAAATAATAAATCTTTAATTGGTAACTTTTGTAGTAGTTTATAAAAATAAGAAATATTGTATAAGCATTTACTATGCGTTACTAAATTTTTCATTTCATACTTCAGGTTTACTTTTATTAGCCTAATTTAATAACGAACATCTGCTAGCATTTCACAAACTCCATTTTATCGTTCCAATTTTTTTTTAATCCACTCGGAAATAGGAATTACTGTATTCTATTGTAGAAAATTAAAACCAAAATGGAATTCCACGATGAACAAAAATATCGTATAATATGAATGCAAATTCGCAATTTGCCAGTTAACTCGGTTGTGCGCATCATCTCTGTTTTATGCGGTGACTAATGAATTCTTCCTCATTGTTTTCGTGTTTGAGAATGCTAATAAAAAGAATGATTAATTATTGATTTTTAAATATAAGTTTTATATTAATTATTTTATTAATTTTCTGCAATTATGAATATTCTGTAGAACAAAGCGATGGCTTTACACATCTTGTCATACTTTAAAATGATATATTTTGAAACAACAATTACGTAGCACTGCGAACTCAAAGATTGTAACGATAAAATAATTTTAAAATTTAAGTATTCACATTAAAAAATTCATGCTATGATAAGTAGGTATAGAAGAAATCATTTTTCTATGTAAATTTATATAAAGCAAACTTTAAAGAAAAGTGATACAATTTAATGAAATTGCAATTAACATAATTATTTTCTAAGCAACGAAAAACACTTCGAACCACTTCACGAACTAATTAAAGTCAACAAAATTAATTAAAATCAAAGGAATCAATAACTCGAAATAAATGAAGAACTGATATAAATTTATACATCCGTGTTATCTTATAATTTAAGAAGTGATCTCTTTATATAATTTTTCTTTAACTTGAATCTCGTACAAGTCCATGAAACTTAATCGTTCTCGGAATCAATTGAAATGAACTGTTCGAACGTCAGTCTACGAGCACAAAAGGAAACACACGCATTCAGGAATAGTTTCAACGCATGGTTGATTTCTATAAACGATTGCTACATTTCTTTTGTGTTTCAAGCCTTATTCGCAAATATTTAAAATATCCTACAATTAAGAAACACGTTATAATATTGCTTAATTTGTTGCACGCTGGAAAAATAATTAAAAGCTGTTTTCAATTTACTGAAATAATTGAAAATTCTGATCTCTCAATGTTTTATCTGAAGGTAACCATTAAGCACAAATCATTGTTTTCTGTTCCCCCATTTTTTTAAATTTCTTTCAACAGTTTTATTCACAGTTAACATTATACGATTATCATTTAATAATTTTTCAACACAAGGAGAAACATACGAGTTCAACCAATGAAAAATTAATATAAAGTTTTTAAAGAATGCCGAGTTTGTCCATATTCTGGATTAAATAAATGGAAATATCTGTTGCCATTGAAACATTATTGCATACATGCCTTTCATTGCCCTTAACTGTTTGAACGTATAGAATGATAATATTTTCAAAAGAAACATTCACATTTATAGTCCTTCTATTGAGCAATTTATTTACTAAAACGTAGATTTCATCGTCAAGTTGAAATATAATATTAAATTTTCAAATTGAAATTGATTTCATACATTTAGTTGAATTTGATATGAATTTATCATTTTGTTTGATTAATTTTGAATGACTACATACGGTCATGATTGAACATAGCAATTAATAAAGTATGCAATTTTACGAGAAATAGAAGAAAACGTTTGTGATAGAAATTTCTGAGAAAACCTTGCCCGGTATCCTAGATTTTTGAGGAACAGATGAATTTCTTGAAAACCTAACTAAAGAAAAAAGAAACAGAAAAATTGATAATGTTATAGGTATTACACAGTGAATCGTGTAAACTTTGGTTCCTGAAAATTATAAGATTCGATACAACAAAGTACAACGCATAATAATACATTTCTGAAAAATATCAAAAGTCAGACATTTATGAAAAATCGATTCTTCATTACTTGAGTGAATATTTAAACGTCCGATAGAAAAACGCATTAAATTATCCAAACAAAGTTAAATAATACCTTTATATTTAGCAGCAAGTAATGTAATCTTCAGAAAGTAGAACATTATTAAAAAGTTTAAATACTCTTTGTTTGAAAAGTTGAACTGAAATTTGATCAGTCTACAAACAAAGTAAATCTTTATTATCTCGTTTGAAATATTTTGCCTCCTCATATAGAAATTAATTAAATTTCTTAAGAAGAAAATTAAGAGTAGAAAAAAGGAATAGAAAATCCTAGCTGAATTTTTCAAAAAATTCTTACGCGGCTTTACACGTGTACATGTGGAGGAACACAAGTCTGGCCTCTTCCATTTACCTCTATCACCATAATCTTGAATTTTCGGACCACTTTCCGACTTTCTCTTCGTCTGATAGATACGGACTTCAATCTTAACTTTCATTTCAGTCCCGGTTTTAATATTGCTCCAAATACATTTTCGATACTCTTTGATATACGAGGTATAAACTTTTTAATGTGAAATCAAATACGAGAAACTCAACAGAAATTAGAAGAGTTTATAGAAAAAGATTAAAAAAGAATTTATCTAAATACATATTGCTAAACACATTCAAATATTTTATGAATTTCTGTGAACTAATTCTAATCGAATATTCCGTATCAATGATTATCAATCCCTTTTTTCGAACTTAATTATCACATGCAAGACAAATGTTTAAACTATTTTAAAAGACAATTTCTGTTTATATGCCTGTATATCTAACCCTTGTTTCCATAAAACCCAATAATATACTAGTTAATCAATAATTCTAACATCCTCTTTCAATTTCAAATTTGCCAAATTGCGTCTCAAAAATACGTCTGCTTACATTGGCTTCCTATTTGTATATCATTCGGTCGATATTTTTAAAAGACAATTTCTGTTTATATGCCTGTATATCTGACCCTTGTTTCCATAAAACCCAATAATATACTAGTTAATCAATAATTCTAACATTCTCTTTCAATTTCAAATTTGCCAAATTACGTCTCAAAAATACGACTGTTTACACTGGCTTCCTATTTGTATATCATTCGGTCGATATTCTCGTTCGGGTAAATTAAAAAAATGTTGTGACCAAGGACTTGTACCGAAATACAAAATACAACTACTGTACCGATATTTTCCGATTACATCCAGATAGCCATTGCCGAAACAGAGATGTGTACCAGACCTGTACATAAATTATCCGATGTAACATATTAAAATACATGAAGTAAACATAAAACATTGAAATATATAAAATAAATGGAAAATAGAAAATATTTCAAATAAATGTAAAGTAACAGTACTTGAAATAAATAAAATATAAAAAAATTTTAAATAAACGCGTAATGTTTCAAACTTTCGGTTCTTTTCATTAATAATCAATTAATAATTAACTATACCGCATGTTATATTATGTATTTTAAGATATAGAACATTTCCATTTTCTTGTAAAGTATTGAATTTTATACTTTGTAAAATTACTGTCTAGATACAGTTATAATGAAAATGTAACTATCGATGTAGTAAATTAAAGTATAAAATGCGTATGTTGAGACAAAAATACAGAATAATTCAAAAGCGAACCGTTTTCGCAGAATGGCCGAAATATAATTATTCAAAATCCTGTGAGTTTTCATTAAATATAATAATTGACATTGTGAAATAAACTACTATTTTACGAATATTGCCCAGATCTGGTATGTCTCGGTTTCTTTCTATTGTTGCAACTAATTTTATCTTAGCGTTAAATAATTCATATTTGTTTCCACGAGAAAGAATTGTAAATCATTATATAACTCGAATTGTATGCATAATATCGTAACGCTGGTAGTTAAGGTGCAAAAAAATCAGAAAAACATGGAATGTATAATGTCTAAAAATATTCAGTCACTATTAAACGCAAAACAGATTCTAATTTCTTAAACATTCGAATAGCAACTAGTTTATATGTTTTGCAAATACTCGGAGTTCCTTAATTTCGTTGGAAATAGAACAAAAGGAATCGCTGAACAACAAATTTCCAGTTTGTGTATCTCTGAATAAAATAAACGATCGTTGATTGTAGACAATTTTCATTTACAGTCATGGAAGTGAACGGCACGAACAGAAATGCCTTAAATTGAATTTTCAGGCAGCCAGAAACCCGGGGAAATAAAATTCTTTCTTCTTCACCGGAGGTAAAACATGCCCCTTTCATAGCAAATAGGGAGACTATTGATCGAAACTTTTGTATCTAATTACGAAGGACTGAATTACTGGTCGTAAAATGAATACATCCGCGCATTTATAATCACCGTGCAAGTTAATGAAATTTCTTTCCTTTTCAGAAACAAAAGCAATTCTAAAAGACTCTTTATCAAAATTTCCTTTGTTCACTATGCACGAGTAAAACGTAACTTGATACGATCAAATTAGTTATGGCTAAATTCAAGAAATTAATATCAGAATACGTATCTAACCGTAAGAGAGTAAAAACGAGTAGAAAAAGTATTAACCGAATATTGCAAGTTATTGAAAGAAATCATTTTTAAGTAGATAATAGTATCAATATTTCAACAGTGAAGTAAATATTTAGACAACAATACAATCATTATATCTGAAGTCGATACTTTGAATTAATATAAAAACCGAGTAGTAAGAATACGTTGCACCATATTGTAGAATAATCTACAGATAGAAAACGAAGAACTGTTTATTTTCTTATGTAAGATTGTTTAAATATTGCTAGAACAATTGACGAATGCGGCTAAACCTTTACAAAACTGTGTTAACTAAATTTTTAGTTGAATTTATAAACTATCCAAGTATTGTGTAACCTTCATCATTTTCTTATTTAAGTAACTTTACATTATAAACAATCAGTTCTTAAAATTTTGGCTGTTTGTATAGTATACTGCAATATGGTGCAAAATATTTTTATTACTCGCTGTATATTTGTTCAAAATATAAATGAAAGTTGTACCGTTGTCAAAACATTTTATAGAATGTTCGTTAATGCGTACGACGGGTTACAGTTAAACTTCAGGTCTCATTTTCCGAAACGGTGCTGAATGGCTAAAAACCGTTATTTTCACAAAATTTCAGGTTCCAGGTAGAATCGAGCACAAAAGAAAGGACAGCGAAGCGGCTTTCGAATGGTTTGAATTTTCATGGAAGCGACGTTCGATTTTCATAAAGAATTTACGCCAATACGGAAAAGTAGGCGTCAATTTTTAATAATAACCGAACAAGAGACGTGGAACGGCGTGATCGAAAAAAGGAAGGGAACCGGGCCCAGCGCGGCAAGAGCCGCTGTACGAACGTACATACGAAGAAGGCCGCACGAAACCCGGAATCAATAGCGGACAACGGTCGGTGGGGCAAGGGACGCGAGTCAGGATGAAACGCAGACGGTCGTGCGAAAGCAGCCACGATAGAATCGGTTATTAAGATTTTCTGAACGCTGGAGAACCGATCAACGTCGACTACTCTGAACATTTCAGCAACAACAAAATTATATTTGCTAGAAGAATAATTTACTATGAAAAATATCAATTTCGAAAGGAATGCTCCATGAAATTCCGTTCAGCCATTATTCAATATTTATGTTCGAATAGCATCAGGATACCCGGAAACGTAGATTCTTTTGGAATGTGGCGATATAAATGGTTTCCTCTAACCCTAGGTAAGCAAGGTTAAACGAATGTAAATATTTCACGAAAATGTATCACAGAAACGGTTTAAAAATGTGTATAATAAGAGGTCTTTTCAAACCGTAATATAATCTTACCAACATCTGCAAATCTAAATGAGTAATTATGATAGCAAAAGTTATTTCCTTATTTTTGTTATAAAAAAATACTTTCATCAATCTCGGTTGGTGATTTTCGAACCGAAAGTGTAGCGTCTGCATGTAACCAAGCACATCGCTAAACATTTTTTCATAAAACGTAGCAAATTAAAGCATATATATATATGTTCGATTTCGAGTAAATGCTAAAAAGTAGCGAATATTTGCATTAATCTACGCAAAGAAACAATAAATCATTAATAAGTAAGAACCACGATGTGGTACTAGTTGAGGAGCCTTAGGGTCCATTTCTTGAACAAGATCACGAAATATATCTATATGCAAGACGCGACAGTACCGATCCCGGTTCTTCATTCCAAATGCATAAAGGTTGTAATTCTGCTCAGTTCTTCCGTAACCGAAAAAAATAATATAGTGTACGGACAAGGTAAGAAAAGACAGAGCGAAATGAACAAAAAGAACAAGAAAATAAAACTGAAAAGCAGGCAAGAACGAGAAATGAAGAAGCATATAAAAAAGGGGGTCGATCGTGGTCGCAACATACCGAGGACATAACGGGGGGCGTGGACGTTTGTGTGGTAATGGGCGAGAGGTGCTGCTGTTGTTGGCCCTGCAATTGCTGATGCAGGTTGTTCTGTCCGGCGTCCATAACTCCACCTGGGTACCACCACTGTACGCCAGGCGGTGGTGCGGAAGGTGTACCTGGTACACCTCCGCCTGATCCGGGCCCCGTTCCTAATCTATAATCATAGCCTCCCCTCATGCAGGAGCCAACCGGCGTAGACGTCGAGACGGGATTCGACTGCGTGCCCGTGGTGGCTGGATTCTGAAAGCTGGAGGCCATCTTGTAGGAGAAAAGCTGCTGGGTAGCGGCAGCTGTACTTCTAACGATATCCTGATGATGTTGCTGCTGTTGAGCTTGCTGTTGCTGCGAGAGCTGCTGCTGTTGGTTCATCAGGTGTTGGTGTAAATTTTGTTGTTGTTGCTGCTGCTGCTGTTGTTGCTGTTGTTGTTGTTCAGCTGATACAGTATTTAAACCTGAAGACCACCAGGCGGTACCACCGGAGGCATCCTCGCGGTTTCCTGGGCTTGCTGTGCCCCAGCCACCGGCAACGCGGTGGTGTTCCGACATATCGTACACGCGGACGATCTGTCTGTCACTTCGGCCTCGTTTGCCGAACCGTCCCACCGACAACGAAAAGAAGAAGGACGCACGAAGAAAATTACACGACTCACGCACTCACACCACCAACACGCATACGCTCTTCTGTCTCCCTCGTACAGGACATACAGGCACGCACACGCTGCGCGCGCGCGTACGCACGCACGCACTCTCGCTCACTCGCTCTCTCTCACAAGGTGTATACGCGGACACCCCACATGCATGTATACGGGCATGTACCCTCACATTCGCACGGAGTCTTGTTCGTAGCCGTCGTGTGTATCGCGACACGCACCGCACGCGCTACCGTGTTCTCTTTCTTTCTCTCTCGCTCTCTCGCTCTCTCACTGTCGTCACACCACGTTTCTCTTGTCCAGCCGGCGCACTACACGATCACTACTAGTACTCCTGGTAGCACAGGCGGCTTCATACACGCTTTTTCCACGATGTATAGGAGAAGGTCCTCGTGAATACGTACGTTATACTTGGGATGCGGTCTCCTCGACGCTACGCTCAACCGTTCGTTAGCTCCGTGAGTAGGTACGGCGGGTAGAGGTGGAGGGCGGGCGGGTGGGTAGGGGAGGGCGCTCTCTCTCCCCTTCTAGCTCTTTCTTTTTCCCTCTGTCTCCCCACCATCGACAGATACAGAGCGTCTCTCCGTCTCTCTTTTTCTCCCTCTTTCTCTTGCCTGGTGTCTCTCCTCTCTTCGTTCTCCCTTCTCGCACACGGTCTGTCTGTCTGTCTGTCTCTCTTTCTCTAACGCGCGTTCGGTTGCCCTCGCTCTTTCTCTCTCTGTCTCTCTGTTTCCCTGCCTCTCTATCTCTCTTTCTCTTTTCTGCCCTCCCCTAAGTACTCATGGGAGCCTTTCATTCGAGAAACACAGCGTTTCTTCTCGATGATATTCTAATCAAAGTATTAGGCATACGAAATAGTATTCTCATTCATTTATACGCGCACACTGTTCTCTCCCGTACCCTTCGCAAAGGTTCTACGGAATATATAGATATATATATGTACGTTGGAGGTTTCTTCTTCGTAAACGTGACGTCCCTTTTACTTGCTTGTACACACGCCGCTAATTACGCACTCTATGCGACACCACGCGCGCGTAGAGACGCAATGCTTCTTTTACGTGTATATATGCACACCGATGCTGACTGCTGCACAGTGGTAGGGAAACGCGTAATAGCTTTTTCACATGGAGAAGCTTACGCGCGGATTGCTTCTCTCGTCACCGACTCTACACGCGATGCCGCACACACAGAGGGCGAACCTGGCGAGGACGGGCTGGCTGGACGCTTGTATATTCTCTCTTTCTCTTTCTCCAACTCGATCCCCTTCCATTCGACCTGAAGTCTCGCTCGCTACTTGTCTGTTTGTCTCTTTCTCTGCGTTTCGCCGTCCTTCTCCCTCTCACCCAAGCTTAGCCTTCCTTCCAGCGGACGCCGGCGAACTCGTACAGCGTTGCCAAGCCACGCTTTCACCCGCCCGCTCACAAAGGAAAACCCGAGCACGCCGACCAATCGAACTACATTACAGTGGTGGTGGGGATGGCGGGAGACTACCACTACTGACATCGAGGCAACGTCGCTTTCTCTCTTCCGTTCGTAGAGAATTCGAGAGCCATGGCTCGTAGTCCCTGGTAAGGTAGAGGGGTAAACGACTGCAAACCCTTCTCTACCCTTGAAACTCGAGGTCAACTTTTAGGCAGAGGAAGAGAGCGAAAGGGAGAGGAAGATACACCAACTCTGACTTGTCGCCGTGCGCTTTCTTCTCGCGCCTTTTTTTACCCTTCTTAGTTTCGTTACACTGCTACGGCTACTGGAATTTGCTCCACATTGGCACTTCCTGCTTTTCGCGCACCCTTTTTCCTGCGTGTCAAGTCGGCTTTACCGACCGAAGAACGCTCGCTTCTCTATGTTACTTGTCAGTCGATACAGAAGAACTTTTAAATTTCTCAAGAATCACGTGACAGAGGAATTCTTAATAATTTTTCTTTCAACGGAACGATACTATGCTTCCAGTCTTCGCACATTCCATTCAGATGTATAGAAAGTACACCTAGACGCGTGTACAATGCTACCTTAAAGTAAACCCCCACTATTTAATAACGTAATTGTTCAATTTAAATTTCTTATATGGCTTCGTTTAAAAATAGATTCGTTTCCAGAGTCTCGATAATTTCATGAATATATTTCATGGTTAATTAAACATCCCCCTCAATATTTATATGCTACTATTAGATACATGACTTAATCATCTCTGACGTGATCGAACAAACAAGTAACTAATCTATTATTAAATTAAATTATGCCTTACAAATAAAACTCATTTGTCCAGCAATTTCAGAAAAAATATCCTATTGCGAATGTAGTTAACAATTCACTGCTACGATAATAATTGCCTCGTCAATTAGAACCACTTTTGTACAACCTATCGATGCCCGAATCAACGTTACGTTACTGTTCCACACAGCGAAATGCACGTTAACAGTGACGTGGAATAAACTATAGCGTTATTCGATGCGAGTATTGTCGAATAAAGTAATTGTTGAAACTTTCAATCGATGTTAAAACGGATCAAATTCGTTAATGTGAAATCACGAGACGAATCCCTTCGCGTTACATGTTCAAAATGTCTGACGACGCTGGCGAAGCATCGCGAAATCATGGTGTAATTTGAAGTTCGAATTTTTTCGAATGACGCATAGACAAGAGAAAATGAAAATGTATATCATAGGATTTATACATCGGGCTTCCTTTCTTCCCACTCAACCCCCAATCAAGAGGCGGGTGAGTCGGAGGCAACCCGGCGAATCGAGATAGAGAGAGAGGAGAAGAGGAACCGGGTCCGGGTCAATAAGACGCATGAGCGAGTGAAACAGAGATGGAACGCGAGAGGGGGGAGAGAGAGAGAAAGAGAAACGACGGGAGGGAGCAGGCAAGTAAGCGGGAGAAAGAGAGAGGTACAGCGACCGCGCATTCCCAGGGCTAGGCAACGTAACGAACGAACGAACGAACGAACGAATGCAAGAAGGGGCACTACGGTGAACAAGGGAAATGGTAGAATGGCAAGAAAAAGAGAGGCGCCGATGACGAAAGGAAGGAGAAAGAGAGAGAGAAAAAGAAACATACGACGAAAGAGAAAAGGCACAGCAGGCAACGAGAGCCCTGGCTTCAAATTCTCCGGCTCGTGTTGGTACCGCGATGTTCGCTCGAGCGAAGCGAGCCGATTCCCACCGAAACGAACCGATCTCCCGCGAACACGCGATTCCGAAACTCCGTCATCGTGAGGACTAAACTAAACGGTTTGATGATACAATCTTCAATTTAGAAGCTTGTTATTATACTTATAAATCTGAAAAAACAGTTGCTTGCACAATTCACCGGATCATCCAGTATTTTTCCAAAAATTCATAAATACTACAATGATGAAATATTTCGTATGTACAGTGTACATGCACAAAATTGTCTTGAACGAAGAGATCAAGAGTAGATACAAAAATTCTTCGCTTACTTTGTCTGCCTAATATCTGTGGTTTTACAAGATAAAACAACCTATAGATTAAAAATGAAGTTGGGATTCATGGTTAAACGTCAAGAGTAATATTCTATTACACGATATAAGACATTTTGTGGAGTCTTTATCAATATACAATGTCCATGTTTCATTAAATCTCTGCAGAATAGTTTCTTTCTTCGTTAAGAGAGACCTGGTCTCGTATTTTTAGACGGTGAGTGTAAGCAGCGTGTAGAGTGGGAGACTTTATGCATTTATAGCATATAAAAATGTTCGAAAACTCGAAAATACATAGTTCGCCAGTATTTAATACAGCTTTTACAGAGTATTTTACTTAAAAGTACAACTTACTTAATGGTATTAAGAAAATAACGAATTTCTGAATTTGTAGACGACATTATTCCAGAGGAAGAAGTATTAAAACAGAAATATTATCGTATTTTGTCACAAAATAGTAGAAATATTTACCATTTCCCTTTTAAATGTTACATCCTTGAATATTCCGTAGTAATCGAAAATATTTTGATTACTCTGTTATATATCTGTATAATATCTTGATTATTTAAAACATTTAATGAATGCAGTATAAACTCAAGTAAACGAAACGGAAAAAGAAAATATATTTTTTACTGCATTTAAAAGGATCCATGCTTATAAAATTTCTAAACCACAAAAGGGAATGTTAAAACATCGTAAACTCCGTATCATTTACAATTTTTTGAAGAAAATATCTCAGACTCTACTAGCAAACTGCAGATGTTTATTCATTTGTGGCACACGTAAATGTATAAACTCCAATAAGATTTTCATGAAGTTTGATAACATTGTAACTTTATTTTCAGGTCAAGAGAGAATATATAATAGGAAGCTGAATTTGTACGTAATTCCCAGTATTATGTACATATATAAGCATTCAAACTTGTATAAATATCTGTTCTCAGTTCACTTCAGTGTCAGCTAAGAAAGCACTAAACAGTCAAACAACTGATTGTCAAATTAATTAACACGTCGACGTACTGAAACGAATTGATATACAAATTTTGTTTATATTGCTACATTTGTTGGGTTCAAACAATTGTAGGTGTTAGTCAAATAAGATTTTCTATATTTAGAATATCAAAGTATGTTCGATTGGCTTCATCATGATTTCAAAACGCATTGATATTGTAGAATTGTATTATACGGCAAGAAAAACTATGCGTTTTACCAGCTATGGACTACTGCCAAACGAATACATTTACATATTCTGCACTGTGAATGCAACAGCGTTATATTCCAGTTTATCGAATGCACCTGTACAAAGAGGTATGTAGTACGAAATATTTAATATTTTCTTTCATGCAAGTGTACTCGAATGGATTCGTATAGATGCCTATGCAACGTTCTCCTCCTATTTCTTGACAACGAATAAATGGTAATTGCGTGCTACATATATGTATATATATACGTATATAACGTTCAACATGCCTGTCAGTATTGCGCAACACCACTTTCAATTTTATTATTCCTATATTTGAGACCGCTTTTATGTTCAATTATTGTTCAAATGAAAAGTTTGTGTGCGTTCTATTAAATTCTTGACGACAAACATTTGAAACATTTATTTACTCGTTATGCACTGTTCCGGTCTATTGGATCTAAAAGAACATATTTTTTAATCAATTTATTGAACAACTAGCTCACAGTAATTTCATATTTAATTTATATGTTCCAATCGTATTTTTTATTGGAAAAGTACGCAAATTAATTTAATAGCCATAGTGTTCGTATATTCCAATCGAGTTATACACAAGTACTTCTCCTTAATTGGATGGTATCTCCGATCCAATTTAATTTGTAAGATACGAACGTAATAATTATTGAAACATTATACAAGAATAGGACTATTCGTTTTCTTTCATGTTTAAAATCAAATATTTATGTCAATTTAGAGATATCTCTTAAAGGAATAATAAACTGAGACGCTAGGCTTAAATTTTTCATCGTTTCCTTAAAATACGATAAATGTACTTTGTGTATATACTTTAACAGCTCTACCACAACATTCCTATATAAAAATATTGATTGAATTTACTGTTTGCTTTAACACAATTATTAATATACTCCCAATTGATTATAGCATTAGCTAAATTAATTAATTACTCCTCGATATACTAGATGAAATTATTCAAAAGATTAAACTAATCCCATACTTAACGTATAAACTGTATTATATTAAATTTGAAGTAGTTGGCCAGTCATTTCATAAACTATTTCATCATTAAAATAATTTCAAACAAATAATCAATATCTACAACTACTTACAATCATCGATACATGGACATTTTATAATTATGTTTAAGTATTATCCCATAAAATTGTTGTTTTTTCGTTCAGTTAGAATAATACTAGCGTTATATAAAGTAATTAAAGTGTATTTTAGTTTCTTTAGTGATTGAGAAATATTCTCCAGAAGAGTTATGAGCAAATATATGTATACTATTTATTTATTTTTGTAAACTATATATAATAGTATTACTCTAATTAAAATAAAAGCTTTCCTAATCAATTAATTGAAGTAAATTCATATGTTTCGAATTGTAGAAGTTACACGTGGACAAAGTATTACCAGGAAGTATTTCGCAAAACAGTTACGTAATAATACTACATTATACGTAATCTGAAGTTAATCTCTTACTTTTAGATGTCTATCCTGCGGGATATCCATATGCAATATAAAGTGCTATGGAATATTTCATTATAAATACGCTACAATGGGAAATATTACACAACGAATAAAGCGTCGTGTTTTTCGAACATGTTTTAGTCAAATAAATCTCATTAAAATGCTACAAATATAAAATGGGATATTATGTTGTACTAAGTGTCGTATAGGTTTAATGTAAACATACAATATTTACAAATATAGTTGTTTCTGTACACTGAGAAATGAATAAAGAAAACTACTGAAACGAGTTACTCGTATAATAGCTGTTTACAACTGTTACACGACTCATGAAATTCGTATAAGAAATGGTAAAAAAATATTATTATATGACACTACAAACTGCAAATCATAAAAAATATTTCTAAAATTTAACACGTAAAAATAGACGAGCCGAATTTTATTGAAGGAAACTTTCATTTAGCATTGCTTTTTCAAATTTAGGAGTGAAATTGAAAATTTATGCAAGGTTA
The DNA here is from genome assembly GCA_028455805.1 of Lasioglossum figueresi. Classification (NCBI taxonomy): domain Eukaryota; kingdom Metazoa; phylum Arthropoda; class Insecta; order Hymenoptera; family Halictidae; genus Lasioglossum; species Lasioglossum figueresi. Next base: position 13,092,979 of record CM052190.1, on the reverse strand, counting down.
ACATTAAAAGAAAGATTATAATTGTATAATCGCTTGCTATTTTTACATTGATAACAATAAATAAAATATAGTGGTTGATTTTGTATAATCAAATGTTTGTATAAAATATTCGGGATTCAATAATTAAATTCAATCAATGATACAAATATTCTCAAAATATTATTCGTGCATATATTCGCAAGAGCATAATGCATATCTTGTTGATCATTGATTGAATTCCGAATCTAAATATCTGAATTTCTTCGTTCTTATCAATTAATTCAGAACTTCGCTGCACAGAATGAAATTTGCTCGACTCGGTTCGTCAATCTAAACTGACTAAGCAGCTGGAATATTTGAATTTTAAATTCTGTTCTGCTCTGATCTTGAAGTAATTCAAACGTATGCAATTTCCTCAATTCATATGAAAGCAATTACTAGAGGGAATCCGCTATTTCGACGTCTAGTAAATGAATTTTAAACTTGAACTTTCATCATGTCACTGTTTATACTAACACTATCAATATCAATAATTTACATCATATTCAAATAATTAAAATATTGATTTTGCTATCAATACTATTCAGAATTAAATACTGCTTAAACCCCTCTTGTCTTCAGTTATTATTTACATATTTAATTAAATACAATTACTTTTACTAAATTTTGTACACAGTTATTCAGGTATAAATGCAGATAATGTATTCTGTGTCTTTTAAAAACGTTTTTTTAAAATCTAAATGCAAATCATATTAACTATAATTCGTAATTAATGCATTAATTTTTCAATGCATGCACATATTATTATAAACGTATAATTTCATACAACTTGTTAATAATAAGTAAGTGAAATACATTGAGGAAAATTCAACTGCATACATATTTTAGATCAGTTTACACAGAACAATGATTAAACGTTAAAACATTTTCTAGATAAAAATTTTAATTACAGATCACTTCAATAAGATCACTCATAAGTGGTTAAACAATAATATTTGTATATTAGTTTGCATTTTTGTAATTCATTTCCAAATACTGATTTGCCGTTATGGTGACATTCAAACAACATTGAAAATTTAACGCAGCTGCCTTTCGTACACTAATGTTCAATCGTTCTGTTATGAAAGCTCATTACCTCTCACATAGTAACAGATTCCTTCTGTTGTAAACATCGAATGTTTACATATAATCTACAGTTTCGTTCATTCGACCGAACAAATTCCGTTCATAGTGAATTTAAATGAAAAACTACGTTAGTATTTACACATTTTTTACATTCTACTTATTTCTGGAACAACGACTCAGCTATTCAAAGACTTCATTTACTCAAAAACACTGTGTGTTAATATAGTAAATAAATATTTGTACACGCAGATTCTTTGCAAAAACATTGTGCCAATATCAGGTTACAATCTCAGATTTGTTAGTATTTCATTGCAGACAAAAATAATTAAACATGTACCTGTTTAAAAACGTTAACAGTTTATCACCATAAAATAAGTTAACAACAATAAAAACTGTAATTAAGAAGGTATTTGAACATCGCCAACCGGTACAGTAATTGTTCACTTAAATTAATAGTGATCAACAAACTTCAAATACATTTTTTGCCACGAGATTTTCATTGTTTATACACTACTCTTTAATGATTAATTATATTAACGTTTTTAAATAAACTTTACAATTACACACTACAAAATCTAGCATGTATATTATGATTTTGGTAAAGTTTTTGAGGGAAAACATTGCACAGATATTTATTATTAACTTAATTTAATATTGTTTCATAAGTAGCCTCTAGATTTTATGCATGCTCAATATATACTTATATAAAAATGTTTCGAAGATTTTAATGTGACTTATTCTTTGTTTGAACTATGATAAAAACTCTAATAAGATACAGATATTGCATCCATAAAATATGGGTTCTCTAATTACAACTAACGTCATTAAATAAATTAATGCCTTCGACGACAAAAGAGTTTAAAAAAATCAAAGCTAGTAAATACATTTAACAAAACCTCAAACAGTGCCATAACGATGGCGAGCATTCATTTGATACGAGCCCACATAAGGAATCATACATTTGCCTTTCTTGGAATCATATAAAAGCGATTAACTTGTGAGAAGCCGCCATTTTGACGTCTATTGACGTTTTTTTGGAATGGATAATTACACAGTCGTACTATTCCTGCTGCACACCAATCGATGAACGTTTTACATCGTAAAGATAGGTTCGATTAGGCTCCGCAATTACCGTAAACATTCTTTCTAGCTTCACCCACATACCTGACGGGAATAATGCAACAAGATTGCCTAAATAAAAACTGGTCAAACAGGTAACTAGAAAAATGAGGGAAGGCAGGGAGGGCCGGTGCTTGAAAGAAACCGTAAACAATTACTTATATTCTCGTGTATTCCTATGCGTACCGTTCGCTCGAGTTAGGAGTGTTTTTGCCCAAGAAAGGAAAGCCTCTAGTTAGTTGCTTATATCCTATAGAGTTATCAAAATACATGTACAACTTTAATGGAACAAGTTCAAACGTTTTGTCCGACGAGCAAACTAAACGTAAGTGGATTAATGTTCCAATTTCCATACATTTTAAAAATTATTTGCATTATTACCCATTTGTACATCACCAATTATATACAGTATGTCCCACTTCAAAAAAGAAATTTTTTGGGAATCATATGTATAAAATATATTAACATACACACGAGAAATAATTTGTTCATAATTCTTCATTGTGTTGTAGATTAGTAAATACAAAAAAAGATTGCTAGTTATGCATTATTATATATTTTTTGTCCCCTGAAATAGAATAATACATTTTCTATGGTATATGTAATTAGAAAGAATATCTAATTCTCTGAGCAAAAATACATTAATGTTATTTGATGTATTCCATTATATGTTAATATACACTGGCTAGCAAGTAAGGTTAACAATCAATGAAATATTTGAATCATATTGGATCTCCACATAGCTGTTAAAAATTGTGTAAGAAACAAATTATCTCGAATAATATTCTATTTAAAAAATAAATATTCTCATGAAAACTTAGAGATTTTCATCGAAAATTTATTTCTCAAAGGCATAATTTTTTCATATCTTGTAACCTATAATGTCTGTGTATACTACCGCAAACGATAAATGTCCTATTATCACACGGTTGAATGGTATCAGTAAGAAATGTCGAACGATTTACAAATCGTCTAAGAACGTGCTCAAAAGCTTTCGTACAGAAATTGTGTTTATAATGAAGACTATTGTATACGTAACTTTGCAAGAAAACAGTACAATGATTTTTTTTCATGTGTGACTTCGTAACATTTGGAATATTGTTAACTGCGCCTTCGTATATAATTCCTAACCGCTGAAAAACACTAAATGCAAACCTATTAACATTTATATTCTGTTGTTAAAAAAGTACGATAAGATCACTAAAATGTTTAGCAATTATCAAATCAAATACGAACAGTTCGATGTATGTCTCCTATTGTTGTGGACTATTTTTATAATGTACAAACATTTGATAAGATATTATATAACTGTCTGAACATCTCTACTGCCAAATTTATATGTTAGAGTTATAGAAACATGTCTGTGTCCAAAATAAATTGCCTGTACACGTTCAATATAGAAAAAAATGAATTTAACTATTTAAGACATTGAATTCTGAATAAATATAATTGAATATTGTATTCACATTTTAATAAAAACAACAAAAATTCTACAATCTCATTGAAATAGAGTCGCTATACTTCATATACTGAAATATCACGTACTAGATTTCTCAAAAATCTCAAACTTGTTAAATTAAATGATACCAACATTTCGATAAAACTATTAAACCCGTGTAATCTAAGCCTACGTATAGATAACATTTTATTATTGATCAGTCATGGTTGGATCGTTTACTGTTGCTTTACCCTTTATACTACATATATCCAATAAGTTTACGTAAAATTTACATAACTTTTGTATCGCGGGTAGAGTATTAATAGTGGTCGGGTATAAGTTTTATAACATATAAACGTTAAATGAATGTTGACGCTCGATAATCGATTATTAATACACGTAACATGTAGAGGTACGTGTCACACTCGAGTGCTTTATATCGCACTGGTCTCGTGTAAAAGTGGGTAAGTAAATAATGGGACAATGGGGAACAAAACATATTTGATTATAACCAATCGTAGATTATATGTACTTCGTGGTTTCTATTATTCTATTCGTTGATTCTTCTTTTATATTGGCTCTTTTTCGTTTAATAGTCGTACAAGACAATTAAAAGAGATATAAACTAATTTATATAATAATTAATTACATCAATAAGTTAAGTAATAATATTGTGCAAATTAGTAATAGAATATATTATTTCATAATCTTTAAATATATATGAATAATGTATCTTCTATTAGTAATAGTTATACTACGTTAACTTCATATAATTAACTAATACATCAATTCATTCCTGTTTCTCTCAATTTTTTTGTAGAACGTAAAAGTGAAAATATAGAAAAGAATTGCTTACACACGAACAAATTGTTGGTGTATATAAATAATGTATACGAAACTGCATAAAACTAATACTGTACATAACATAAGTTTTTTGATAAAATTAATAAATATTTGGAGCATAGAATGAAATGTCCACAGTATTATAGTTCACAAAAAGAATGCAAAGAAAATCTATGGAAAATAGTATTTTATAAAATCAATTATTATAATTATATTTTTATGTAATCATATTAATTATTTATAAAATGATTAAGCTTTATTGACCATAGAATTTCAGAGCTTTGGGGTGTTGTATGAAATACTGGGGGAAGGGGAGGAGGCTAGAAACAGATTAAATGGAAAATGAGAAAATAACATTGTTACTCTTACTTAAAAAATTTAACAAAATGCCGTATATATACTTTTAATATTTCTATTAAATTTCCGACTTTTCGTTTCACAAAGAAGTTATTCAAAATATGGATAGAATGATCATATACGGTACGATCATATCTAGAAAAAACTATGAATAATATTAAAACACGTTTTAGACGAAAATCGTACTATGTCAAGGGGAACATCACAATCTCATTTATTCAACCTTGCAGCGACTCAGGAATGTCCTACAAATATATGTGTACTCTATCCATATTTTTAATAATAATTTTGTTAATTCAAAATCACTAATTAAATAGTAATCTTCCAGGTATACGTGACAAACAATTTTAGAATATTTTCAAAAGAAGAGAAATATTGTTTTCGTGACATTTTCCTTTCGTGGGTACTAGGGTCAAAGTGATAAAACAAATTTTTAATATTTTCTGAACTAATCTGTTGATAAAATTAAGAATCAAACCAGCAAACATAAATGATATTCAATAATTATAGTTTACTATAATTATAAATATAGTTTACTGAGATGATATTAAAATCGTAAATATCAGAGTATTTATCCCTGTAATATATTGCAACAATAGTTACACATTTAACATTGAGAAATGTAGTAAAATGTTATAATAGTTATACGGGCCCTATTTTCTATTTTAACTTCAACGACAATTTTTTATTATAGATTTCTAATATCCGTAATATAAAACGTCTCGAAAATAAAAAGGTGCCCTTTGTTTATTGAACTTTCCCGGGTTTTAATCAGTTTATTCAACAGTGTATAAACTTTCTCGAAATTTATCGAGCATATAGTAAAAAAAAATCGTATAAAAAGTTGAATTTAACGTGTTCTTCGGAGAATCAGATAAATATTTACAAAAACTCTATCCACAATGCAATAGGTATAGAATATCTATGTGTATACGTATATTCAGAGAAAATACGATATTGTCCCTACAATTAATTTTCTTCATTGTGCTAACATAGATCCGCTTGGGCTCTTAATGTAAATTCAATATTAAATGCACTCACGTAATACAAAATTGTATTTTGCATGTATGATTATATGGACGCCGGTAACATTATATTTCCCGCAGTATATGCCTGTATCTAATACGATTCTCCGTCGTATATGAACGAAATAGTGGTTGGCTCTCGATTTCATAATATTACGAACGATGTGTTGGCCGTATTACACGATGCATTAAATTCATCAATTTTCATATGATTCAATATTAATTTAAAATAATTGATGTAAGACCTTTTCATATTTAGCACATAAAAATATTTCTTAATTCTCATAAATTGTAATTTCTTACTCACACAATAGCAATTACGTTTTCACTGTAAAATCAATATTTATATATTACCTTCAAACAATTATATCGTAAACATAATCAATTAATTTGTACGTAAAACGGTGGAATATAAGCTATAAATGTAACTTGTATTTGTTTTTAAGTAAAAAGTACCTCGTTTTTACCAACTGCTGGTACAGGTCTTGGATATAGGAATCTTATCTGTGATTCGTAAGTCTCGAAACGTGGAAGAGTAATCCGAAATTAAGTATACATCGTTATAGTAATTATCAATGCATTTATGATTAGAAACGAGCTTTAACTATTTTTAACGTGCAGAATTTTAATTAGATAATTTCAGAAAAAAATATCTAAGATTACTACAGGACCATCGTGAAACACTTTTCGCTATTTATGTACAAAAATGTGTTTCGTAATTCTTACATAAAAGTCAGACGTAAAAATGAATAAGTTACCATAAGGCTTATAGCATTTATACATATATTATTTCCAAGAGTATTATTTCTGCTTTGTGTGGGTAGTTATAAATATAGTGCAGAATATCGAAATTGTTATGCGACCAATGCTTCCATTTCGTAAAATACCTCATCGTTAAATAATGAAAATATCATACAAATCAGCTACACTCACGTTTTCCAGAAAAAAATCACACTCCTGATAACTATTGGCAAATATCAGCAAAAAAGACAAGTATAAAATCACGTACATATCTTCACCGGACTACATATAACCTCATATTACGCACATACAGCGAGTACGGTGACGTTTGCGTATTGCAAACATGTCTTCCATCCATTGATTATATTCCCACCATTTTACGTATATAATCATCTTCACATATTATACACATAATCAACACAATACATATTTACATGAAAAATATACAAGGAGACCAGCGTCGACGAATTTCAGAGACTAACAATAAGGTTACACGGTATTTCCACAAATCGTGTACGATTTGGAGAAAATAAGTATTGTCATTCTGGCGCCTTGCAAACGTTGTATTTTCTGCGAAAGATATGGCGTACATAGTAAAAACAGACGCCCCAAGGGACGTTTACTGTGTACGTGCAAATACTATGAATGACACTACTCTTTTCTTCTTGTTTCTGTACATCGGTTCAATTACTTCACAATAATACAAACTGTTCGTGCTAGGTGTTTACTATCTGAAAATTTGTAATGGGACTGAACCGTGCATATATGTCACACTGCCGATTACGTACATATAACTTTCAATGCTGAAGAATTCGACGTGAGCGGGAAATCAAAAACATCACAATATGTTGTGAATCGGACCGTAAATATTAAACTGATGACTAAAAGTCTCTCTTATTTTTCATAAATTTTCGAAGTACGCAACGCTTGCTACCATAACCTACGCGTTAAGTGGTAAATTATTCGTTATAAAACCATAACGGGTGCTATAGTGCAAGATCCCATATATGCTAATGCATGGCGTAAGTAGCCAAACAGAGACCGATCGTACGCGGGCTATAGCCTTGACGGTTGATTTATGACGAAACACCCGTAATATAAGACACGCCGACATTTTTACGTTGCAAATTAGAATATCTATGTTTTCACGATAGTAAAAACTGTCACGCGAAATTTCTTCACGTATCAGCACATTACGATAACAAGGTACACGAGAACCTTCTTGCTAAACACATCTCCGGGCAGCCATTTGCTATGACGGTTGTGTAGAAATAAAAGGTATATGCACGATACGCAGCACAACAGCACTTCACCAAATGTTTGCCCGTATTACGCGTATCATACAACGGTGGTAGCCTAGTAATCAATTGTTAGTCGCTGAAATCTGTCAACGCTTGGAAAGAAAAATATTTCGATTTTTCTTACCTGGACGGTCCTCTACAGCTAAAAGGATTCTCAGCTTCGAATATCGCGACCCCACGCCACTTGTGCGGCATATGAAAGTGTATGGGGAAAATCTGTATTACCATTGGCTTATTTCAGATAAGCCGCAAAAAGTAAGCCAATCAGCATCAACCTTTTATGTTTTGAAGCGTTTCTTTTTACCCCCCCAATAAAATGTCTGCTGGTGAAAAGGGCGGGAAAAATCATGCATGGAAAATCGTCTACAGCATATCGTTAATTCCAATACAAACGATATTTAACTCACGAAACTAAATAAACAATTTTCTCACAATAAAATTTACTTACTAATTTTCATTTGACTAATGGTATATACTGACAGATAAATCGTTTAAATTATTAAGGTTAGAGTTTATCATTACAATAGATGGCGCTAGATTCCATAAGCTAAATGCAAATTACAGTATCGCCAACTTGATGCAAACATAAATGTTTTCCGCCGCTTAGACTTAGACGAATACGCATTTATGCAGGTATAGCATAAAAAGTATCAATACACCTTGTATATTATCTCCTTATTGCATTATCTGTTCTGCAGATTGTTTTACAAGTAATATATCTGAAGTATATATATATATATATTTAAACAGTCCTTTGTCCATCAAAATGAAGATATCATTTTATCTAGTATTGTAAGCTTTTTTATAATAATTCAGTATATAATATATGCTCCTATACCTAGTCAATACCAACGATTTTTAGAAAAATGATTTATGTTATCCAAAAGTGCAGTTATATAAAAGTAATTCATAGTCATAATGAATTTGTTGAAATTTTTATGATGTTGTTGCTGTACGTTAACCATCATATTTAAAAAACAATCCACGATTCATGTGTTGCAGCATGTATTCGAAAAATAAATAATTTTACAATTCTTATGCGAGCAAATATATATAAATGCATTGGTTTACTTTCATGGTTTACTTACACGTATAGTAAAAAACAACATATGAGTACGAAATAACTTGACTCGAGAATTCTGGTATTATTAAAATTACAATACAACCGCCTTTTTTTGTAACGTAATACGAAGCCTATTATTATAAATAATTTTGTTTCATTATAAGTTTTTACGTTTAAATTTACATATAAAAATTTAATAGAAAAAGAAATCTATTCAATTATGTTACAAGGAATGTAATAAGATGTTTGTAGTAACATCAAAATATATCTACAACCTGCTACAATTTGTACAAAATATAGGTATAAAACTATTTTATCGTCTGTCGATGATATTATTTAAAGTTGGTAGTACTGACTTTTTTAACAGAATGGCAATGATTCAAAGTTGAACCGTCTTGCATGTAACTATCTACCAGTGCTGCCAGAACGGGGAAATCGACAAAAATAACGTATCCCCTCTCTGATGACCAGACATCTTGCGCGACTGCGCGACCAATCTATGGCTTATTCTTAGTGAGGGACGCTGGAGTGTGCTAATGGTCAGTGATGATATGGGTGCAACTTTTCTCGCGCATGCGCGGCGATTTCAGCCTCAGTACCGCATAAAATGGGGTACTTTGAGCACCTCGCAGAAATTTAAAAAATTGATATGATTTGATTCTGAAAAATGAATGTATAACAAGTGTATTTGTATATATATCTGTATCCGTTGTATATATATCTCGTTCCGCGTCACGTCTCTCGTCCCGCTAATAGTACCGCTACATTCCCGCCAATATAACTGACACAGGGTTCTGCTACCTCATCATAGATACGTTACTGTTTTGGCCGCGCATGCGAGAGAAAAGTTGTATCTAATAACATCACTGCTCATGGTAGTGGAATAGGATAGTGGAAGAGGAAAAGGAGGAGAGGGAATGGTATCCATTTGGATTCCATCTGGCAGCACGCTATCTACATATGTCAGTACATATATCAAATATATACATGTATATACATATGCATCTTTACGCAGTATCGTGCTGTGATGCCAGAATCGAGAGACGTGGTATTTTTCCCCTCCGCTGGCTCAGCCGATTCGGCCTCCCACTCTGACGTACCATCGGCTTCTTACGTTGCTTCCACTGCGCACGCGCTACACACACAAGCGCACCTCTAGTCTGCCGCCGTGTCAGCTGCCTACTTGTGCCTATTCGAGTCGAAACGTTCCTTCGAAATTCACGTTTTACCGAAGTTTCGAATGCATGAATCGCAATCTGGAGATAGCGCGTTCGATTCCCGGCGCGGCGTGGTGCGGGGCACATTTTGCTATAACTTTTGATCTATAAAAGATATC
>CM052190.1:13003494-13081869 GCA_028455805.1 Lasioglossum figueresi | reverse complement strand
AGCAAAAGATTCTGTAGACTTTCCCGAATACAGTGATATCCACTACTCATACATTATGAATGTATAAACATGTTTAAACAATCGTTAAAGATGGAGAGACACTTTTGCGCCAACTTTTGAGGATCTTTTTCAGTTTATCGTAAAAAATAAGGGTCCAGCGTAAAATTGAACTATATCACGCGATAAAGCAGACTTTTATCTTGAGAAACCAACCTTTGAAGTTTCGAACGTCGACGTTTCTTTCGAACCAGAAAGCAAAATATCTTCGCCCGACATGAGTTCCCATCAGTGACGCTCACCACTAGCGCGGCCGTTCGCTGTGAAGTTGATTTTGATTTTTTTAACACCGATACAATTTATAAAAAATTCTGAAAAAAATTAAGGACAATTGTTCCAATAATATCCGACTACTGAATTTTTATAAAACTGGTATCTCTACAACTTCAATACGAAATATACATTTTCTTCTATTGTTTGAAGATTTTCAATTCTTTTAAACCTGTTTGCATAATCGGAAAAATCGGAAAAAATCTCAGTCATGTGTAGCATTAGGTAGAATATTCATGAATTTTTTCGTAATTGTTTATTGTGTGTGTGTGTGTGAGCATGGTTTGACTGAAAATCAATTTGTGTTTGGGGTCCGATGGACCATCTTAACCGGCTATACCTTAAAAATCAGCGAAAAAAATTATTTAAATAATAGAAAACATATTCTAAGATGGACCATTAAACACGGGTTTTAGAAAAAATTGAGTCGAAATTTCGCATCGATATCTTTTTTAGATCAAAAGTTATAACAAAATGTGCACCGCGCCGCGCCTGGAATCGAACGCGCTACCTCCAGATTGCGATTCATGCATTCGAAACTTCGGTAAAACGTGAATTTCGAGGGAACGCATCGAGCTGAATAGGCAGCTCACACGGACAAACTTGAGGTACGCTTGTGTGTGTAGCGCTTGCGCAGTAGAAGCAACATAAGAAGCCGATGGTACATCAGAGTGGGGGGCCGAGCCGGCTGAGCCAGCGGAGGGGACAAATACCACGTCCCACGATTCTGGCAATGCCTGGCATCACAGTATCGTGTGAATCAATGTAGTTGTGTAAATAACAAAACGCGGTGTAACTGGCAAAGAATTATAGCAAAGAACATGGCAGAAGTTTGTTAATTCGAAAACCCGTTGCAAAGGGAATAACAAGATTAACCGTATGTATTGTGACAAGATTCGCGAAATACTTGTTACAGTGAATATATAAAAATAACTCGCATGTTAAATCGTTTGAAGAAAAGAAAGTGAAACGTTATAGGACATCGCTCAACATTGAGGTGCCCGTAATACGCAAACTCTACTATTTAAATGATCGATTTATAAGGTTGAATCTTTCGATTAAATAACAGACTAGACACCGGTTGTCAAAGTTTACATTTATATCGTGAATAAAGAAGTGTAAATCTCATTAATGAATTGTGTTTAACAAATGGATTTCGACAGGAAATTATGAGTGTGAAAAGCAGACATCGCCGAGTGTATTTTGCTCTGGGACACGCCGTTTTTTGACGCAAACATATACATACGTCGTGACATTTCGAGGTTGTTAAAGTTCTACATACTCTTCATACCGTTTTAGTTGATGTTAAGAATAAAAAAAAATGAATGGATTCAGTACCGGTGAAGAAGATTCCAGAGGAGCTGCTGATCAAATTTGTTGCCTTGTAGATGAGGGTGAACGATGCACTCGGCCAGCTGGTAACGCTTCTTACAGCAAACGTATTCAAAAAACTGTAACTCAGCGGCGATTAAAACTTAATCTCGATCAAGTGGTAAGATTAACAATTACGAATAGTTCCAGTAAGATTATTGTTATCAATTACTTCTCAGTCCCGTTTCTTTTTCAATTTTTTTTCGTGTCATTGTCACATCATACGTGAATAATGACAGTTCAAATATTACATATACATATATGAAATGTAATGAAACTTTGATATCTAGAGAGAATAAATTTGAAAAAGTCATTGTGAAAGATTAAAGTTCATTTAATAGTAAACAACACTACGGATGTATCATCTAATGTTGTTTATCATTGAGTGTTACTAATTATGTGTGTATTATTGTATGTTTTTGTACTAATTATAGAATAAAATATGTACACCTATGTTGTACATCCAGCATTTGTAAATAATAATGGTTGGCAACATGAATAATCACGTTTTAAAATAAAATTCTTTAATATCGAAATATGAGTTTTTATGTTTAGATAAAAATTTGATATCGTTGTAAACCTGATTTGTCAATAGGCACGTCATACATACATTTGTGATTATCATAAACAAGTAATCCAATGTGCAAGATCAAAACAACAGCAACAGCGAAGACGTAAAGATTCCGAAGAAGATTCTGGGGAAACTGATAATGACCTTCCGGAGGTCGACCTTTTCCAATTACAAGTTGGTACGTTAAGGCGGTACAAGAGGCACTACAAAGTTTCTACACGTCCAGGTTTAAATAAAGCTCAATTAGCTGATGTAAGTATAGCAATCGATACTTTAAATAAAAGGAATGAGTTATGAAGATATCATAGCATACATTTTATCAATGAATCATGTATTTTTTTTCATTTCAGACACTTATGAAGCATTTTAAGACCATCCCCGTAGTTGAAAGAGAAGCATTAAGTTTTTTCATGTACACAGTAAAAACCAATGCAAACAAATTGGATCAAAAGAATGGTTTAAGTAACGATACCACATAGCCTAGGCTACATTTTATGAGTATGAGTTTTGTTATTGTAATGATATTTTACTAGTGAGATCAAAAGTATATCTATGGATTTTTACTTGTTAATAGGCATAGGTATTTTATAAAATCTATGTATAAAACATGCTAAAAAATATATTATGCATAACAATACATTTTGAACTTTCATTTATTTAATCTTACCGTTATTATATTAAGTGATACTCAAGAGAAATCATAGTAAGTACATTAACTTAGCAAAAAAAGTGATGGAATACTTTTGCTAGTTTTATCAATTCACATTTACTGCATTATATCTTTAGAGTCTAACATTTCAGTAGCTTCTTCTTCACTATCATCATTTATTTCTAAAACAATAATAATTGACATTATTAATAGATTGTAAATATGAAATAAATTAAAATTCTTGATAAAAAGTGCACTTTTTTAAAAGTATACCTATATCATCCAACACTTTCTTTTCCTTTTGTTCTACAGCTGTAATTTCTACGTCACTGGCTTCCTCCGATGATTCTGACATATTCCATGCACTGGGTCCACCTTCACCAACCGGTACACCCTGTAGAATTGACTTTGTTAAGTAAATTGGCATTAGTTCAATGATAATTCTACGAATACTTACAATATCTACTATTAATTCAGCTGAACCTTCTCCAGGTTTCAAAATTTTACATTCACTTTCTTCAGCGTCTTCTGAATACGCTTCTATAAAAGAAAGACTATATTAAATTTATATTCATTTTCATAGAACGAAAATAAATGATTAATAAGTGGTTATAAAAATATTACCTTCAGATTCTAATTTTTGTAATTCATCCCATTTACGTAATTTAATATTTATAGATTCACTGTTGATCGTAGTCAATTTTTTTAGTGTTATACACTCCTTAAATCGATTTGTATTACGATCGTCTTTCTTATACCTGCAAACATCATTAGATATATTTGTATATTGGAAATTAGGGCATGATAAAGTATTAAAAGATAAGTGTTTTAATATATATTTAAAGTTGAACCTTGCTTCCACATCATGAGTTACTGCTTCCCTAATCTCTTGTACTAATTTAGTTGCATAATTTGCTGCGTAATGAGAAACTGCTGATATTACATCCTGCACGGTCATAGTTTTCGTCAAATAATTAAAATGTAAACTACAAACTTCTCTGTAAGAATTTATGCCAAGTGTGAATTGAGCAACTCCAACTCTTTCTTCCAAATACGTGGGATCCATAATTGTATTGCCGCTAAAAATAAAATTTCATTGAAATACATTTAGCTTAAACGGAATTAGATCAATTAAAAGTACTGACCTTTCAAATGTTATAAAAGATACACAAACTGGATAATGATACACTGTTAAAGGAAGAGGGTCTTTTTCGGAGAAAGAATGAATTATAATATCTTCGCCAGTTGACGTTACATCTGGCCTATGAAAATGTAAAAGTGCTGCTAATGTAGCAATAGAAGCACAGTCAATTAAATTTCCGTCATGATTAATAATGTTTATGTCAACCCTTAAATTCCATACCTGTATCATATGAATTATTTAATTTAAATGAATTTTCATTTCGATAGTGGAGATGTACAGAGTGTCTTAAAACTTCCTGGATTGATTAAGATATTATTTTAAGCAGAAAAAATTGTCCTATGATGTGGATCAATAGTTTTAATCATGATATTTATAAAACCATGAAACAATAAATATCTATACTATTGAATATCAATAGAATAAACAGAAGAACTTTAGTGCAATATTTCCAGACTTTTTTCTATGACAAATTATAATTTTTAAAATATGTAATTTAAATTTAATTTTGAATACAACAAAGAATCTAATAATTAGCTTAGAATTATACCAATATAAAAGAATTAATCCTTCATTCTATCTGTAGATTACTTTTCCATACTTCAAATATAAGGGTAAACTATATGTGATACTGTGTTGATAATTGATAGTATTTAAAAAGCTATTAACCTTTTTATCAGCTATAATACATAACGATTCCAAATCGATACATTTCGAGTCTTTAAAACATTTGTCAAGTTGTCTACTAATTAATATCGAAGCTTCGGATTGTCTACCACCATCAAAATATGCTGCTGCCAGTGGATTAAGTTCAACATTGATATGCAACATTCCTTCATTAGGACGTGATGTTTTAGGTTCCTGTATATCGCATGATACCTGTGCTACCACTCTGCAATAATATTTTACAATGTCATATCTAGATAATTTGATTGTTATTTATATATACTGCAGCATTAATATAAAATAAGAAATTATTTGTGTCTATTTTACCTAGTTTGACCAAGTAGAACCACACAGTTTCCCCAATTGGATCCAAAATAGATTTTAACTGGCCTTGCTTCCAACAAATTTCTGCCATCTAATCGCTGAAAATATTTTTAGAAATTAGATAAATGTGTTTATTTAATTTTTTACTTTTGCATTATTAGTGTTAGGTGTCATAAATTTCAATAGATGTACGTTAACCCTTTGCACTCCTTTGTTAAGTGTGATTCGACATCGGAGAAAGAAAAATGTAAACAAAGCAGGTTTTTCATGTATTTGGGGTTCTTCCTTTATTTATTTAATTTCTTATTATTTAGTTAAAAACAAATATAACTTTCACAAATATAAATTTCAACAAAGTTTGAGAGCAATATT
Source organism: Lasioglossum figueresi (assembly GCA_028455805.1). Classification (NCBI taxonomy): domain Eukaryota; kingdom Metazoa; phylum Arthropoda; class Insecta; order Hymenoptera; family Halictidae; genus Lasioglossum; species Lasioglossum figueresi. The sequence continues at coordinate 13,076,448 of CM052190.1, read as the reverse complement.
TGATATAATTAGTGAACAAAATTGTTTAAAATAAGTAGCAGTCAAGGAACTGTCCTTTTAAGTAAATTTCAAATAAAACGGTTAAAATAGGCAGGAGTTGTTGGCAATAAAATTGAAAAATAATTCGGGGTGCAAAGGGTTAATAAAAATTAAATCTTCTGAAAACAAATTAGTCACATAATCCCAAGAGAGAAAATATCTTTTAAAAATTTCATACATCGAATATGTAAAATTTTATTTAAATAATATTTTGGAGCTGTGTAATATAGAGCCACGTAAAACAATTAAATAAAACATTGTACCGTTGTATGTTCCACTGCCTTGTTTATGAAATTTCTCTCACAATTTGTTAATATTGTTTCCTTCATAATTTTTAATATTATTGACACATTAAACACGTGGACATACGAAAAAACTAACAATGCTCAGATGCACATAACCTTTGACGCAAATGTCAATGCTATTTGATATTTCTGGCGCAAATTGTAAAGATTTTTAGTATTTTTTAATCTGTTTATAGTAACTAGCAATATAAATCAATTAATTCTTTATTTACTGTTACAGTGTATTTAGTAACTCTGGTAGTAAATAATTGTAATCAAATATTTAATATCGATACATCAATATATCGATCGAGATAAATTGCGAGAGTATCGATCTTTGAAAGATTCCTCGAAAATGTATTTTTACGAAATATTCCAAATATATTAGTAAAAGAAATAAACGAATTACACAGGTTTTTTGTACTTAATGACAGTTTCTTAAATAAAATCATATATAATTAACCAGAAAATGTATCTGGATGTATTATCTATTTTATTTTAATGTATGTATATGGCTTCTGAAAATTTTCAAAAATTGCTACAGTATCAAATTTGATAGAATTTAATACGATTTTTATTTATTTCGGACCTGCATAGGCTACTACCACTGAAAATAAGATTTCATTCGATTCCACTTTCTTAAAATTCGTCTACAAAAATTGCAAATTGCATAAACATTCGCAGTCTATTCATATCAGCTTCATTTTATGGATTCTTCTTACAAATACGCACAAATATCACTTATTTTTATTATAATGCTTGGAAAAAGCTTAGTTTTACGGTGACCAAGCTATATACATACTATAGTTTGAGATTGTAGATATACCAATTTAACATTATTTTAACATTATTTTTAATCGACAAATACTTCTCTAAACTTTCACTAACGTTTAGGTGGTAGAATACAAATCAAAAAATAGGGATAATAATAAAATAAAAACTAAAATCTTGTAAAATATAAACTGTTATAAAGGGCGACTGAAAAATGTTGTACTTTCTTGAAAGAGATGGTTCCGAAAGTCATTTGAAGTGACTTTTGCTTTGTCAAAGAGTTCTTAACGAAAAACAAGAACCAATCAGAGTTTAGCTACAACAGAGCGTGGTGTTGACGTTGGTCAACCAGAATCCGTCCGTTATAGCGGCGCTTTGATTGGTCGGTGGTTTCCGTTAACAACAAAGCCGCGGAGAAGATTTTCACAAAGGCAAGAGTTACTTCAAATGACCTCAGGAATCGTCTCTTTCAAGGAAGTGGAACATTTTTGGGACACCCTGTATAACGTAGGAGTTATGTTTACGGCGCGCGCGCGCATCGTACATGTATATGCACACCACAAAGTGGCCATGCCCGGTCATATCTGCTTCAATCAGCTTGGTTTATACGATCTATTTTTTAACATCGAGTCCTGTTGTCAATAATTCTCTTTCTATGGTTCAATAACTCTGGCAAGTATTTTACCATTAAATATTTGCTACTCCAGTAAATCTGATTTTAAAGAGCTAGGCAAAAAGTTGCGTTTAAACATTTGTACGTGTTCCGTGTGTAATGCTGATCACGGTACGCGTGATACGTACGGATAGATGTGTATAGATAGGACCGATCTGTGGAATGGATGCTTAATAAGTTACGTTTCGCGTTACTTATAATCGCTTTTTCCGTACTCCTTTTGCAACGCTGTCATTCAATTGTTGCTGGTAAGTTGAAACACTGTTTACCAGACAGATTAAATCTTTAGTTTTATTTACTTCCTCTGAACTCTCTTTCGGGCTGAGCATCAAGAAGCATTTATATTGTGTTGTTGTAGCAGCGATTGCCTTTGTACGTCATCTGTAGGCAAATATCTGTTACATTTGTCTCTTGCTTCCATTACTTCCATGTTGCTATTATATTCGAAAGTTTTAATACCTTGGTTCATTTTATTATTGTAAGTACCGTTTTTCTTATTAGCACATTGTTCTTACATATTTTGTTTTTTTTTCTTTTTCGACGAAAGTATGCGATGTGAGTGTAGACAGTTTCTTTTTTATATTTTGTATCGTAACGAACGAATCTGTTCTTCTACGATGTCTTTTTTTGTTTAGATCTCGTGAAAGTTTCATTAATAAATATATACGAATAAAGTCTGACATTGTTGTTTCCAGTATGTAATCTATTTCAGAGACACGATTGAATTATACAATCGGAATTTATGTATTTAATGTCGAAATATTCGAAGCTGTAATTAAACAAACCATAATAATCGAGAAAAGGTTGTTTTAAATACTATTTTCAGAAATACTTTTCTGCGGATATATTGGTATTTAACATTTTTTCCAGTAAGAATCATGAACAAATATGTTACATTTGTTTATGCTCTAAGAACGGATATTAAATGTTTTCTGTAAATTATATTTTGAAAAATTATAATTTAGTATTGAATATAATCTTTATATGATTTAGTATAAGGTTTGCACCTAACTGCATTGAAAACACGAATGAAACTTGGTATTTTAATATTGATAACTTTTTTGTTTTTAAAATATGAAATCCATAAAAAGTACTTATATTTATAACAGTATACAATGATTTGTCAGAGTATATAGTTTTTAAGCATTAAAAGCAGGCAATAATATTTTATATAGATCATTATACTTTTACAAAGATCATCAAGTTCTTGGGCACAGACTTCTAAAAGAAAATCTTTGACAAACATGGAATCGACTGACAGGAAGAATGTTTATCTTACAAAAACAGGTGATAATGCTTTGAATTCTGGAATGCGAGACACAATGATCGTTGGTCAAACAAATATGACTCCAGGTAAAATTCTATTTCATTTTGATTGTTCATTCAATTCTATGTTGAAATAATAACAATATATGTATAATACAATTGAATGCAGAAGTATTATATTCATTGACAAATATGTTTGTAACAAGTTATTCAACTCTTAGAATGTGGTGAACAAGTAATGAAACCTGGAAATGTGTCCAGCGTTTCAAACAATCAAACGAAATGGTCAAATATGCAAAGTAAAAATTTTATCATTAATGCTGTACCAGTAAAGAACGAAGTAAGTTTGTGTGAAATAATGTAAAAAACGTTTTATATGATAGATGTGTACACATAAATATAATTAAACGTTATGTTGTTAGATTGTACATCTTGAAGATGGGGCACATTGCAATAAAAAAATGCATTATTATGATAGACATTATGTAAGCCATGATGAAACAGAAAAACCAACACGTAGAGGAACAAAAAGATACAGAGATAAAGATGCGCCTAAAAGAGCACTGTACGTTTATTTGTTGTCGATTACTATGCTTGATGGTTTGTTCATAAGTGTTCTTTCAGGTCTGCATTTTTCTATTTTTGCCAAGAATTACGTGGTAAAATGAGGGAATTACATCCAGAGATGGGAGTAGGCGATATTGCCAAAGAATTGGGTAAACTGTGGATGAGCACAGATCTTCAAACTAAATCAAAATATATGGCAATAGCAGAAGAGGATAGAGCCAGATATGAAAGAGTAAGTTGATTTTGTTAAGGGAGTAGACTCCTTTTTCTAGGATTGCAAGGGTGCGGGATTCGCGTTCTTATTTTTCGATAATACAAAAATGGGGTTTTTCAGTAGTCAGAAACGTCAGATTAAAGATCGATCTAGAGCGCTATTTTTTTTTTCATTCGGCAGCGTAATTTGCATTATTCGGAAGCATACAACTGCGCAAGTAGCTATTTTCATAGCTGCATGCTGCCGAATAATGTAAATTACGCCTCGTAAACGAAAAACTAGAACTTTTGAGGGCGATAACGCCTTAGATCGATCTTTTATCTAGCGTTTTTGACTACTGAAAACCCCATTTTTGTATTATTGAGAAATGAGAACGCGAATCCCGCACCCTTGGAATCTTGGAAACGAGTCTACCGCCTTAAGTGATTTAGAAATTTAAGAAAGTTATAATAATAAAGTTCTTTTCATTAGGAAATAATTGCATACAACAAAAGAGTAAAACACTATGATCCCGAAGAAGTTGGCCCTGTGTAAGTCTTGAATACATAAATGAAACAGCATAGGACAGTATACTTTGTCCTAAATCAAGCACTCGCCAATTAAAAATATATAACAATTTTACTAATAGTTTAGTATTGTCAATCGTTGTATACATTATGTACACTATTGACATTAACATCTAAAAAAAAAAGTTACACTTATTATAAAATTCAGTTGCAATTCTTGGAAATAGCGTTCGATATCGATTATCGATCTCCTTTAATTTCATAATTGGATACTATTTTTATGTGAATAAGGTGTGCTAATATATTTACAAGCGATACCTAATACAAATAATTAATATTAATATCAATAGTAATAATAATGAAAACTATGATGCCGACGATAATAATATTATTATTAATACTGATGATAATGATAATCTATATTGCTATGAAATATGTTATACAACTGAAGCACAATAGCAAGTAAAAGTCAAGCAGAGTGAGCTTTGTACAGTGCACTTGTCTTGTCTACTTACTCATTATTCATGTTTATAATGACAAAACTAGATATCAGGGACTATTTATATCTAAAACCCTGTATAGTACACATATTCCATGTATTTTGTTCTTTTTCCAATAAAGGTAAAATCATTTAAAGCATTATAATTCTTGTATGTGTCTTATTTATAACTTATGTTTATAGTTATTATGTTTAAGAAGGTATTTTCAAATGCACATCGTTTCTTATAAAAAAATAATTTATTCAAGTCAAACTGTTTCAGTTTTTTTCTGTAAAATTACACACCAATTTCCTTCATCATAATATACTTGTTCTATGTTAACCGTGGGTACTTGAGAACACAACTGCTGTAGTTCTCCTTCTTCGAATACATGATAATACCTTAGAAAGTTTCCTCCTCCTTTTCTTTTCCAAGGAACAAGCATATCTGTAGACATAAATTTTGTACGATTTTCGTGAACCGGTAATGTTACACCATATTCTGTTAATTTCTGTTCACACGATGTTGTATTATCCTTTTTACTTGTGCTATATTTTAAATATGCAGTTTTAGCAGAATCCTTCTCTTGTTCTTTCGCCCATACATAAATTAAACATTTTCCATTGGGTCTAAGAAGTCGTGCTAATTCTGAAATTGCTTGTTTTCTTCTTTCATGGGTTGAAAGGTGATGAATTACTGCTATGCTTATTGCTGCATCCATACTATTATCTCTGTACGGTAAATACAAACAGTCGGATAAGAAAACTTCAAATTTCTTTTTGTAACATATTTTCATTAGATTTTGGCTTCGATCGCATCCAACCTGAAGTGGTCAATTTTTTGCATAGATTGTAACATTTAATCATATCGTATACAGAGAAATGATTAAATAAAAACATAGAGAAACTATACCTTAAATATACGTTGTTGTTCATAAAGATACTTGCCATTTCCACAACCTACATCTAAAAGAATATCACCTGGATTTAATGATTGAAGAAACTTTAAAACGTTTGGCCACTGTTTATGTCTTGTTTCGTTAAAATGACTTGAAATATTTTCATAAACCTATAATATATAAGTTCATTACAACTGCTGTAATCAATTTTATAACAAAATGATTGCAGTATACAATTTATAACACATACATTATGTACATAAGAGTATTCTAGTCCTTTCGCTATTTTATCATCGATAAGAATGGTGGAAGATTTGGCTTTAGTGTCACAGCATTCTGGGAAAATACAAAGGCAATCGCCTCTTCTCACTTTTCGAAATGTAAATGACACTCTTGTGCTTCGTGGTTGCGTTGTTGTTCCATCTATAGATTTCACTACATCATTGTGTCTAGGACAAATTCCATGGGACCATGCATAGCGAGCTTCACCTGACATAATTAATAATGAACGAGAAGGTAAAAGAATATTGACTTTTTTATCTTCTCGCTTAAAGTCCATTATACATGCTGAACCCAATGACAAAGACAATATAGAATCTTCGAAGACGCTGTGAGTATCAACGTGTGGGGGAATTCCTTAAATTATAAAAGATTATAAAGATTTAATAAATAAAGCTACATTAGATAGAAGATTTCATGTAATATACCTTGTCCAGGTAAATAATGATTTATTGTTAACTGATCGTATTCATACGGTACGTTGTGGTATTGCTTAAATAATGTTTGTAAAAATTGGTACTCTTTTGGAATAGGTGTAATCGGTTTATCAGGATCTACTTTGTTCGAATTATATTGGAATTCGTAGCCAAAATGTTTGACTCTTCTATGTCTTAAATCAGATGAAACAGATTCTAAAAAGTAAACAAATATATATATATAGTGACTCCCATTAACATTCAGACACTCTCAAAAAAGCGATAACTTTTTTAATATTGGACTATATGATTTGAACTTTTTTTGAAAAGTTAGAGCAATTAGTTTACTACATGACGTGAACACAAACTTTTTCAAAAATTGCAATTGGTCGGAATTGCAGTGAAAATACTAAAAGTTGCGTTTAACAATATTTTTTGTGTGGGCCTATATTGAAAAATTAAAACATACGTTTTGTAGATCTGTGTCAATTATATGCATTGTAAAAGTTTCATCAAAGTCGGTGGATGCGGGAAAAAACGACAGACATTGAAAGATCTAAGAATCCTTAGATTTATTACAATTTTTATCGTTTTTAAACGTTTGTAGCTCATTGCAACGTCGACCGATTTTGATGAAATTTTCAGAATATGTTTAAGATCTACGGAACATGTTTTCTAAATTTTCCATATATAAGCCTACATAAAAAAGTTGTAAAATGCAAATTTTAGTAATTTCTTTGCAATTTTACCCATAAATTTTGTTCACGTTGGGTAGCAAACCAATTGTTTCAACTTCTCAAGAAATTTCAAATTGTATGGTCCAATATTAAAAAAGTTATCGTCTTTTATAAGAGTGTCCGAATATTAGTAGGAATTATTGTATATAATGTACATACTATGTACCAATAATAGCTATAAATCATTTATAATACCTTCAGTAGTCCAACTAATTGAATTCAATAAACATTTTTCTTCTTCTTCAGTTATAATATTTTCTATTAATCTAAGTCCTGAAGGAAGTTCGTAAATTAATTGATCATCTAGATCAGGAACTGAAATGTAATTTCGATATTATACGGTGTTTTTGATTTTCATGAAATGAGAAAAAAGCAATATGTCCTTATGTGCATAAAGTACCTGATTCTGTAAATGTTGCATACAACGGTGTATCCGAACCATTAATTTTTACATGACCATGAATCTTTTTGTATGCACATTCAGCGTCTTCCACAGAACAAAATTTAATAAAACAATAGGATTTATTCGGTGGCATTATTATATCATACTTCGAAACAATTGGGTCTGTGATATTTTGTAATGCCTCTCGTTTGAATCCAGTTACCAAACCAGCATTGCAAATCATCAAATACTATAATAGAATATAAGATGAACAAGTAAATTTTAGTAAATGTTTCATCGCTCATGAATTCTACCGATTAGATTTTCTTAAATAGATAATAACCTTCGTCGGATTATTACAGCATTTAATATTCATATCTCTAAGAAGTCTGTGGTAGGCTCGTTGTTGTTTACGGTGATTTTTTTTAATGATTTTTTCTTCCATTCCTTTTTAATATATAAGATTATACTTCATTACTGTATTTTTTTAAAATAATAACACCAAAGACTAGGAATGCTCTGTGGTTATGGCCATAAGCTATGATACGTGATATAGGATTAGATAGGTGTCTCAGTCCACATATATGTCAGTGGTGCAGTCTCAGTCAATTTTAATAACCCATGATCGTATATCCAGTGATACGATCCTAAACTAGAAAAAGGAAGCGGCAAGCGGCAATACTATTTAGATGAAGGAGGGAATGTGTATGGAAGAACATGATATGAATGTTCACGATAGGGAAAAATGATTGTAAACCGAGTCCCTTTTTGATGATCCAGAAGCAGAAAAAATAAACTTATTATTGTTACTATTATATTTATTGGGTTGGCAAGAAAGTAAATATAGAGCCCAATTTTTTTAATCAGCTTTTGTTCGATGATCTTTTGCCAAAAAGAATATATAAGAAAATATTTTATTGATTAACCTTAATCAATAAGGATCTTATCAAATCAAGAACTCAATCATATAGGATCAGAACCCAAATCAAATAGGATCTTATTTTCCGTGGTAGTAGTCTTTTTTTATTAAATTCTGTCGTATTTTTTATCCTAGCATTTAAAAAAAAATTTTAAAAGCCATAATTGCATAAAGACCCGCAGTCTATTTAGTTATCATTTTATCATGTTTCTTCTTTTTCAACTTTTCAATCTTATAAAATGAATGTGAAATATATATTAATATTTTAATTACTATAAATAAATATTACATTATAAATTAACACAAATAGTTTTCTAATTATTAGACATTGACTAAAAATAAGATCATTTAAATTTCCCATTTGCCTTCACAACCAATTTAGGACTTCAATAGATATGGATAAATTTTCTTTAGTTATTTCGGAACCGACTAAGAAGTAGCCTTTTTCAATTATAATTTAACAAAATGTTCGCTATATACGTGTTTGAAAACGTTGCGACTCAGTAACAAGGTGAATAACGAACGTTTCGTTTGTTTCATGTATACTAACTGCATCTACTTATATTACATATGTATTGTTAAATCTTTCGTTTCATCCGATCGTACTAATTTTTCTAAACCTCTCCTACAAAATACTAACATTACCACAAAACTCTTTAGGAAGTTTCCGAGAATTTGAGTTGAAAATAATGTTTAACAAAACCATTTACCATTTATAGTTTGGTACAGTGGCACGTTATGGATCGACGTTGGTCATTGCAGAGCATAACAATGAATCATTGTCACCTGTTACCTGCAATGCACTCAGTGCTGCAAAAAAGATTGGCGGTGACATAACTGTATTAGTTGCTGGTACAAAATGTAATGCAGTTGCGCAAGCAATTAGCAAGGCCAATGGTGTTTCCAGGCTTCTGGTTGCAGAAAATGATGCGTTCACAGGGTTACTTCCAGAGACGTTAACTCCTCTTGTTATTGCCACTCAAAATGAGCATAAATTTACTTATATTATGGCTGGAGCTACTGCTTTTGGAAAAGCACTGCTGTCAAGAGTAAATATCTTTACTTAAAAATTCTATGTAAATGTATTCATTATATGTAATAATAACATTGTTTTTTAAAGGTTGCAGCTAAGCTAGACGTATCTCCAATAAGTGATATTATTGATATCAAAGCTTCAGACACATTTGTCCGTACTATCTACGCTGGAAATGTGATCCAAACGTTAGAGAGCAAAGACAATGTAAAAGTAGTCTCGGTATGAGGAACATCGTTTGAACCATCACCTTTGAAGGGAGGCAGTGCTAAATGCGACCCTGCAACAGCTGGTGACTACAAAACAAGCCTAACAGAGTTTATCAAACAGGAATTAATTAAATCTGATAGACCAGAGTTAACATCTGCAAAGGTTGTTGTTTCTGGAGGAAGGGGAATGAAGTCTGGAGATAATTTCAAATTATTATATGTGCTGGCCAATAGGCTTAATGCAGCTGTTGGTGCATCTCGAGCTGCAGTCGATGCTGGCTTCGTGCCCAATGACTTACAAGTTGGACAAACTGAAGAGATTGTAGCCCCCGTAAGTAAACTGTGCATTTTCGTTATTTCTGTCATTTCCAAATACTGCAAATTATAATATGAACTCTTTTAGGATCTGTACATTGCTGTGGGCATATCCGGAGCAATTCAACATCTCGCTGGCATGAAAGATTCGAAAACGATCGTTGCAATTAATACAGACCCGGACGCGCCGATCTTCCAAGTAATCGATTATGGTCTTGTTGCTGACCTGTTTAAGGCTGTGCCTGAACTTACAGGAAAATTGTAAATCTGGAAATTACTTTAAGAATATTTTTATACTTTTCTACATATGTATATGCACGAAGAGTTTATTGAAATCATAAAGATTTTACATGTTCGAAAAAATCGTAAAAAATTGTTTTCTGGTAATGTTAGTATTTTGCGTAGTACTACAAATCTCACTCGGGTGGAGTGCCAAATTGATGAAAACTGGCGCACACCACCAGAGTACAGTTCACAATAGAATTAACTAATTGCGTAAAATAACTGCCACTGGCTCACTGATATATATATATATATATATATATATATATTAGTGTGCTAGGTACGGAGTTGGGTTCACCCTGGTGAAGACTCGGGAGGAAAATCCCTTAAATTTTCCAAGGTACGAAACCGGCCCGGAATCCGGGAGGGACTTTATTTCGTTTCAATGTTTAATAATTAGAAATCTATTCGTATTAATTTATAATGTAATATTTATGAATATTGGTTTTCAAAGCATTCACATTCATTCTATAAGATTGAAAAGTTGAAGAAGAAGGAACATAATAAAATGATAACTGTAGAAAGTATATTTGAAAAATATCTATTACGAAAATATTACAAAAACGTTTATTACAAACAAGTCCAACAAGTACGTTACAAATAAATTACCGTAGCTTGCATTGAAATAATATATTACATACAATATAAATATATATATATATATATGTATACATATAATTTTGAGGTGAAATTCTGGCGTTTTTCGAAAATCGGTTTCCAGCGCGCATGCGCGTATACTTTTCATGCCTCGCAAGTTGTCCCTCGAGACGGCACAGGGGCAAAGGCGGTCCTCACTCGCAGCCAATGGTTAGACCGTAACGTCACACACTTCAACCAATAATTCGGCTAGAACCGAAAGTGCGAGTGGAACGACCCAATCGGACGACTTTCTGCCGCATTTCTTTCGAATTCCTGCCGGAGACAACTTGTGAGGGACCGAGAGTACATATATAAAAGATAAACAGATAAAAGAGAGTACATATAAAAGATATATTTGTATCACGGTTTTGTCATGCCTTACAATTCTTCATACAATAAGTTTGCATCATTTTTCCAAATGTTTACGAAATAATGCGTAAGTATAAGTACTTGTATACCTCGCTTTCCACCATTCTATACCTATAAGAATATATATAGTCTAAGGTGCATACGCATAAAACTCTCTGGCATAAACTAGTTTGTATGTCGTGAATATAGCTTTAGGTCTATTTATTGAATTTGCGGCGGCCTGCGCAAGAATGCAAATGAAAATACAGGTGAATTAAAGATTCTTGTAAGTGCTTGATCCGTCGATAATTGTTACGTATACAAGAATTGAAAACTACAATTATACTAGCTTTTTATCCGGAAAACCGATTCCTTCAAATTAAGAATCGTAAACAGCATTTTATAATATTTCTATTTTGCTATTCAAAGTTCTCGATACTTGTACAGTGTAACAAATGTTGTTAGATCATTCAATGTATGGGGCATAATTGTTTTAGTAATATCCAGATCATTAAAACGTGTATATTTGTTGAATACACCGTTTCGTACTGTATTACGTTTCAAATAGTGCCGCATCTTCGAACGATTCCAATTTCTACAATCTTACCGGTCGGTGTAGAAGACAGAAATATATATCTTAAAAAAGCGGCAACGCCAGTCCGCGCGAATGGTGAGTGTCTAATATGTATTATTTATTTATTTATTATTGTTTTAAACCGATTGGTTTACTAGTATATGTATTATTATGCGTATATTTAATTTAAAAAAAATAATATCCTTCGACTCTGTGAACGTGTTCACACTCGATTCTCTTAAAAGAAGGATAATTAGCATAATAACTAAACATTTGCCTCTACAAAATTAGAAATCGTTGGTTTGACTCAGCTTTGCACGAGTGTCTCAAAAATGTTGTATTGGATTGGAAAAAAAGTTCGTAGCGTTTTCAAAAGACAAAATTAAGGTATTTATTCATATGTTTATTCAATAACACGAGAAGTTACCTCGAAAATGGCAAAAAGTAATAGAACAGAATGGAAAATATGTTATTGAATAAATCTATGCATAAATAGCTTTCAATTTTAATTTACAAACGTTACGAACTTTCGTCCTAACCCAATATTTTCTTGAAAACGGTGATATTCCTGGGGTTATTTGAAATAATCTTTTCCTTTACGAAAATGTTCTCCGCGGCTTCGGAGTTATTAACGATAAACACGGACCAATCAGGGCGCGGCTACTGTGGACGAATTCCAAATCAGCCAATACCAACGTCACGCTCAGCTGAATCTTTTGCCGAGCAAAAATCTGTCTGCTGTAACCGTGCTGTAATTGGTCCCCGCGCAGAACATTTTCGCAAAGGAAAAAGTTACATCGAATGAGCTCAGGAATCACCCCTTTCGAAGAAGTACAACATTTTTTAGGCAACCTGTATATTTAATAGATACACCAATAAACAATAACATAATGTTGAGCCGCATAAAACTTATTAGGGATTTTATAACAATTAAATATTTAAAAAACTAATGATTAAGTGCAGACAATTTCATTTTATTAGCAATGTCCGATTTATATAAAAATTATATTTTTTTCCATACTATAGTGAAATAAAATAGGATATATATAGAAATAGGAGGGTTAACATATTTTATAATAGTTATATGACAATGTGTGATTTTTGTATTATTTAATACAAAGGAACTGTAGAAAAAATTACATTATAATATACATACATGTATTTTAAGAGACAGTCAAATCTTCATTGGAATCAATCACTTGTGCTTAGGCTGCACATACATATAAATTCCTTGACTCGCGTTATAAATTACTTTTGTAAAACAGTGAACAAAAAGGCACTGTTAAAAATTATTTTTCCATCTCTCAAACGCATAATTTGAATTTTTACAATATTAACACTTCAACAATCTTCTCTCGTTCACATTAAATAATATAATAACATGACAATAACTTCATTATGGTTTGTACATTTTTTTCCTTTTAATATGTCAAAAGCTTCACATATTTTAGATTTCCACATGAAATTTAACAGCGTTGAACATTTTAAGGTGTATATTATTTGCTAATTACGAAATTCTCTATGCTATTAATAAATACTCTAAATAACAGGTTTTTACATTTTTCCTATTGTATGAAATCATAACCGTATTTACTGTAGAAGTATATAAATATTACAAATTAAATATGCTGTGTAAGAACTATTCCCTTTACACCATTAACATGGTATACGTCTATGCTTTTAACAGTGTATCGATCTCAGATTTTTTTTTATGTTTCACCACTGTATTTTACGCATAAATATTGTACTATATGAAAAGCATATATAAAACACATAGTTTTCTATACAGTAGCAGTTCAATAACTCTGCATGGTATGTGAAAGTTTAAAAACTTTATGTACAGTACTAAAAAATGTATTAGACAATCTTTATGTGTCATTCTCTGATTGAGGCTTGACAATTTGTTCACCAACTTGGACTGGTTGGGCTAATGAGTTTTGAAACCACATCATCCAGTTGCTTAAATAATGACCTCCTAATTGATTATCGGGATTCTCCTTTATCTGCACATTGTTTAGTTCTTCAAAATTGCGAATGGTTTGAAGTTCAGTGAAATTATTATTGATCGAATGACCTCCATGCATTCTTACCTCCCTTTTTCTAAAAGCATCTTTTACTAACCTTTGTCTGCGTTCCTCTTCCGTTTCAATAGCAGATCTAGTAAATCTCATTTCTCTAACTCTTAAAGCGTCTCTCTTTAATCTTTCTTTTCTTTCTTCTTGCGTTTCTTTAGCATACTGATTCAATCGTGCTTCTCGCCGCTTTGCTGATTCCCTGTTTAGTCTTTCTCTTCGTTGTTCAGGTGTTTCAGTGGCATACAAGGAAAGCCTTTTCATTCTTCTTCTTTCTGCTTCACGATCTAGCCGTTTCCTTCTATCTTCTGGGGTTTCGTTATACATTCTGTATTCCCTTTTTCTCGCTGCCTCTGCGTCTAATCTTTTTCTTCTTTGTTCTGGTGTTTCATAATACATTCTCATTTCCCTTCTTTTCGCTGCTTCTTTCGCTAACCTCTGCAAACGTTGTTCTTCGCTTTCTTGCTCGTATAACTTCTTTCTCTTCTCCCTCATGCACTCTGCTTTCCTACGTAGTTTCTCCTTATACTCTTGCAGCGATCTTATTTTTAATTGTTTTTTACATCTTCCAGATTTACTTTCTTTGGTTTTCAAATTATTATCAGTTTCTGATGTTTCTTCTTCTTCTTCTTCTTCTTCTTCTTCTTCTTCTTCTTCTTCGTCTTCTTCGTCTTCTTCTTCCTGTTCTATTAACGGTGTTATCGTAGCTTCGATTACAGTAGAAATTTCTACTTGGTCTTTGTTAGCTTTGGAAACAATCGAACGATCATTTTCATTTTCCACGTTGCATAGCCATCCTGTAGTGTAAACTGTTTCATGATCTATTTCATCTTCTTTTTTTATATTTAAGTTTAGTCCTAGTAATTCACTTGCTATAGTAATCGTTGAGATACTGTAATTAGCTGTCTGTATTTGTTCATTCTGATCAATGAAAACTTCGGCGATCTCATTCGTTGGCTTTTGTATTTCAATATTTACGTTTTCATAGTCCAAATTTTGTAAATATGTTGATTCATTCAAAATTCCATTAATATGACAATTCTCGTTCTGTTCTGCAGGACTTAACGTAGGGCTTAGATTATTTAAGCTGCTCACAATTTGGGAGTAATCTTTAGTAGTTACATTTGATTCTTTATGGCTATTAATTGCATTGTACGCTTTACTTTCTTTGATTTCAATGGCACAAAAATGTTGAGCTGCATTAATTATCTCAACATCATTGAAATCTGTCTCACGTTCGTTACTCTCCTGTTTAATATATACTGGAATAAAGTCTATGGAACAATCTCTTATTTGTACACTGGTTTCACTTAATTCCATGACCTTATGATCCAGCCAACAGCAGTAAATACTGGAATCATTATAAAATTACATAGATTTTAATTACAAATTTATCATTGGTAATTTAGTTTCTAAAACTGAATAATTTTTTGGCATTTACATAGCTGACAGCAGAGAAATAGTGATGATATAAACTATACAGTAGGACAAACAATAATATAATTCATATATCAAACTAAGAATTTAAGGACTTGATACTTCGTACGGTAGTTTAAATTAGCAAAACTATAAGGCTATATGTTTCAGCGTATGCAATTATATTTTTCACCTGATTGTACAGTTTATTTTAGAAAATGTAAAACTTACGTCAACATAAAAAATTTAAAATTGAAGGATAACAAATCTAAAAACGTTGGGTCATCCAAAATACTTAATATTAAATACAAGTTTAGATAAGATTGCTTCATATGGTTGTTAGTAAAGTATCAAGTTCTCTTTCGTTCATTCTTTTCTTCAAACGACTTGACCATCGATTAAAATCATTTGCATTTATGATATGGATTTACGTAGAATTTCACTATTTTGTACTATCAAATATGTAATATTACTTCATGTATTATAGTCTCGGAACGAATTAAAAATATTGTAAACGTTAAACAAAGATGGGCATTACGAGAAAAGGTAATTAGAAAAATGTATATTTCTTCATTTAAAACTCGTGGCAGGTTTATCTTTTGATGTTCAGGTGAAACAATTTAGTCGAGCATTACTTGAAACGTAAATTTCACCTGTGTATCGTCTGCTTATGACAGTTGATCTGTAGATGATACTGCAAGTGTTCAGAACATGTTCATGTTTCCTGCAAATTGCAGAGTTTCAGCCGTTTTCTTTTCTTTGCGTGTCACATGTTAGTATAGTATGATAGACGAGACAAGTCAATATCCATAAACTCGGACGATTGTTTTTATTCGAAATTAATTCGCACTGCGAACTATTTGCCGCTCGTTCGTCCACATCGGTCGACATGAGGTTTGTTCGCATCGACTGTACTCACTGCACTTGCGCGAAATGTGCAACCAACCATTGGTTGATTCTTGTGGATCTCAAAACTGGTCGATGTTTTCCACACGGATGTTGAAAATGACAGACCAATCAAATAATAGCGATTTAATAAATAATACTATTCATTTTAAAGTATGCATACAACTTTGAAAATAAAATATTTTCTTTGATACAATCAGTTTTTGAAATAGTATTTTATATGAAGAATATCGAAAGCATTTGGATTTAATCTTAAAATATTTTTTTTATTTTAATCTACTTTCTTTATTTTAAATATTTTTGCTGAAAAGAATGATTTGTATTCAATGCATTTTGATAGTAAATGATTTCCTAATGACAAGATGATGGTATGTTTACACTGCTTGTCAACAAACCACAGTAGAAACCTTTAGTAGGATTTATTAAGCTAGATTATTAAAGTAAAATATTCTATTTTGTGTGTTCAAATCGTGAAAATGGAAGTATTTTATCTTATGACTCAGATTCTTGAAATAAAAATATGTTATATTTGAAATTATACATATATCTGATTTGAAATACTATTTTTTAAGCCAAATCAAATTTAGAATATAAAATATAGTATTTTTAATATTTTTTCAATTATTTCACCTCTGTTCGAAACAAAGTATTAATAAAAGTGCGCATGCGTAAAATAGCACGAATACAGTTTAGTTTCATGGGTTTAAATTTTAAATGTATTAATACTCTTAATTTCTTGCAACATATTAAATATTTGAAATTACACCCATCTATTTTTACCATAAGCGCATAAAATCCGCAGTCTAATAATAATTTTATAAAACTAATATATCAGTAAGAATAACAGCGGCCCCTTTCGAATGCAGCCATTTCTCCACAGAAACATATGTTTCATCTACTTATAGGAACTGATACATTTATGACAAAATTGAGTAGATGACATTAAAACAGAAAAATAAAGATTAAGAGAATCTAAAACAATTATTAAGAAATTAAAGAAATTTCTATTTAGCTTCTGTCTCGTGCAATTAATACAGAAAATTGATAATTTGATTACATCAAACATTCTGATCCAAGACTGTCTTTTCGAGATCTCTCATTCACTGGATCAGATAATCGAGGTTCAGATAATTGACGCTCTACTGTACAATGACTTCCATTAATATTCGCACACGTTTGAAAAGACAATAACTTTTTTAATATTGGACCATACGACTTGAATTGTTTTAGAAAATTGCGTAGAAAAGGAATTTATTGTAGAAAATACTAAAAGTTGTATTTTACAAATTTTTTATGTGGGCCTAAATTGGAAATTTGAAAAACACGTTTTGTAGATCTCACTAAAGTAACAAGAGTTTCAAAATTATATCTCATAATCTTCAATTGTGTTTGCACAACGGGCGATTGATTTTGATTTTGTTACATTAACACGTTGTTGAGGAGTCAAACGTTCCATGATAAAATTGTATGGTCTACACTCTACACTCTATGGTTGCTGACTGATTACTAACATAAGTACAACAGAGAAAAAATGACGGCGAAACAGAAAGGCATCGCTTCTTTCGTGACACTCTGTATCTAATTAACAAGGAGAAGTCATAGTGGTGGGGTAGTCGATTTTAATTAAACTTATTCAGGTGAATCTAGAGCAAAAATAAACGCATCCATATCCGAGGGTTTTTGACAATGCACGTTAGTTATAAAGATAATTAACATTTAATTTTATGATATCCAGAAAATACTTTCTTAATTAAATCTTAAATTTTCCGGGCTTTATATGATTTCAGTATTCTTGGTACGCAACAATATCGACATCTAATAGATCTATTTTTCCAACGTGAACCTTTGCTTTCCAAATGATATAAGAACAGCAAAGTGTCTATGTAATCCATTAGCATTCATAAAATGTTCACACAGCCGAAAATATTTGTTTCAAATGTTTTTACGAAGCATACTACTCTTATAAAATATATACAGTGGGTGTAAAAAGTATTCGTACACTCTTTAAAATAGAATAACTTTTTCATAATTGTACCAAACAACCTGATTTTTTATAATCAATTAGAAGCATTTGTTTACGAAATGATATGCAAAAAAGATATTTCAAAAATTATAATTTACAAGGTTACATGCAAAAATAAAAAAGGCATTTTTCAAGACTTTCTTATTTTGGCCTTAATGAAAATTTAAAATGTATGTTATGTAGATCTAGCTTAGTTATATACATGCTGAAAATTTCATCGAAATCGATTAACATACACACAAGCTACAAGCGGTTAAAAATGCTGAATCGTAGTTTTACACGACTTTTGATCAGTTTCTGCTTAAAATCCACAGAATCGTACATCTTTCGATGCGTGTCGTTTTTTCCTGTGTCAACCGATTTCGATGAAACTTTCAGTATGTGTATAACTAACATAGATCTACAAAACATATATTTTAAATTTTCATTAAGGCACCAAATAAAAAAGTTTTAAAAAATGCATTTTTTATTTTTGCATGTAACCTTGTAAATTATAATTTTTGAAAAATCTTTTTTGCATATCATTTCGTAAACTAATGATTCTAATGCATGATAAAAAATCAGGACGTTTGGTACAATTATAAAAAAGTTATTCTTTTTTAAAAGGTCTACGAATACTTTTCACACCCACTGTAACTAGTTGCACTATTGATAACTACACCAACAAATAAATAGCAAGATTAGAAAGAAAGAGAAAAGAATACATTTTTAAAGAAAAGAAAAACAAAGAAAAAAGGACTTAAAACTTAAAATTGAAATTAAAAAATAAAAATAAAAAAGATGATTAATCGTAAGAGGGATTTGAACACGTAACCTCTATCACCCTCGCCAATTAAGATATTGGGTTGGAAGGAAAGTTCGTGGCGTTTGTAAATTAAAATTCGACAAAACAAAGTTCACATTGAGATATTTATTCATAGCATTTTATTCAATAACATGATGAGGTACCTCAAAAATGGCAAAAAGTAATAGAACAAAATGGGAAATATTGAGTAAATCTATGAATCTCAATTTTATCTTTGAATTTAATTTAAAAACGCTACTAATTTTCGTTCCAACCCAATATTTTCTGGATATCGTAATATTAAACGATAATTATCTTGATAAATAATGAGCATTACCAAAAATGCTCGGACAAGGGTTAGCTTATTTTTGCTCTAGATTTACTAGAAAAAATTTAATGAAAATCAACGACATCACCGCAATGACCTCTCCTTGTAAGGTTCACCCGAATGCCCATTTCTGAACAGCCTTGAGAAGCGCGAGAATAATTTTCGTACCGTTAGTCCTCAACGTTCTGCGTACTCTTCTAGCGCGGTGTATTGTTTCGAACTGGTGTCTTTGTCAACCGCCAATAAATGTCGTCGCTTTTGGTGGTAAAGGGAGAAGACGGGAGCAGCATCCGAATGGACCAGCCCTATTCGTATGAGAATCTTACTCGGCCATGGCGAATGTATAGCGTCGCTGTGGGACAGTGCACCAGCCTGGCGGTGGTTTTTGTCGGGCACTACGTGCTCTGATAATTAAGACATTTCCATTTAGAGTTGACGTCCGCTGACGTGGAGATCTGCGCCTGACGTGCGTACGTTTTCGGCGGTCTGCGTTACAGAAAAACCTAATCCTCATGCATTGTCTTGATAATTAATGGTGTATGATCGAGGGCCCCCATTCCTGGAACGACGGAAGATCGGAGCGACGGAAGAAATGATACGTGTATATCTACTGCGAGAAAGATTTATTAGTATCGCGTAATAGCGAGAGAACCGCAGGGCAATACCACTGTTAGTTCGACAACGTCGGGCATTTAAGGAAATAATTGGGAGGACTGTGTTTTGTGTACCTTTGCCAGGAAGGTCGACGTTTTTGGACCTCAATTTATCTTTTCCGCTTTGACGTACTCCGATTTGTTTAATCTGCGGTTTGCGTGAACCTTTCTAGGTGAACCGTTGCAAAATCCGAACGCGCATGTCTGGGAATAAATTATGTTTTTGGAATATTAGACGATTGCAAAGGTTCGACGATTCGATTTAAAAATTTATTTTATTAGCCTATTTATTTTAATAGGTTTTATTAGCACGTTCAACGATATGTCAGTCCCAATTTAAAAAAGTTATATACACTTCATATATAATATTAAGAAAATTTTTACACTATCTTAAGAGATTTCAAATGAGGTGAACAAGTCTTGTTTATACACAGACATATATTATTGTATTTAAGCTTAAATAAAAAGTGAAATGGAAAACGAGACAAAATTGTATTTGACAAAGTGCTTGTTTGACAAATTGATCTTTAACGCTAAACCTACCACCACCGGTCAAAATGACCGGTTCCAGATTTTTTGTTTTACAACTATTGAAATAATAAAAATGATTTCATAAGAAATTATTGTACAGATATCTTTAGTAGAGCACGCATTACAATAGGAACCGCACAAAGTCTAAATAAAATCAATCGTGTCGTTTTTATAAGGGAACATGTTCCAGCTAGTTTCAAGGCTCGGTAGGTTTAGTGTTGAACTGTTATTACAGCGACGAAAAATCGTACAACATTCATTAAAAAAATACATTCTCAAAATTTTTATTACAAAGTTGGATAAATACTCGGATGAAAAAATTGTAAAATCAATCTTTACGATTTTTGCGCAATACTCAATATATTTGGTCCACTTTTGAAAAAGTTACGTCATTTTAAATGGTGTGTAGAGACTTCTGTGATCGACTGTATATATTATTTAAATTTGCGTTTACATTTCTATTAAACCACGTGTAGACTAAAATGAAATAAGAGATATAAAACTATAAGAAGAGATCAATTGAAGCACGTCTGAGTCAATCTGCTGAGCAGGTGTGGAGAACCTCAGAATTTATAAAGATAAAAATTGCAATCCGAAGTCGAAGTGGCAACACGTTAAAAAGAATCATCTCGCCGTTAGCTATTTCTCGCGAGTAATTGTGTTAAGTGATGTGTTACGATCCGTGAACTGTAATTTACGAGGGGATCCCCGTCGATTAGTCGATCGTGGTAGCAGCGCCAAATTCGAATGCAGAACGAGTCACGATGGAATGTTGGCAGGTTCTTTTCATCCCGGCTTGACAAAATCATTAGGGGACTAAATCCAATAAAGGGGTCTGGGCCCTTCCCGTCCAGGGACTCTGTTGTAAGAAAACATTCTTGGTGAGGCGATCAGTTGCATCGTAATCGACATCAATGATATCCCTACGAGAAATGTGCCGTACATGTTTTAAAGCTTTATCTATGCATCCATTGAACACCATATATGTTCTTCCATGGAATCAGTTATCGAGTTAACTTTAGCATGTATGCATGCATTGGCATTTAATATTGATTCGTAATAAGAGAACTTTCTTAGTTAGCTACAGTAGAACCTCGGTTATTCGAGTTATCGAGATTTTTCAATAAAAAAGCGCTTTAACACGAAACCCACCGACTATCAAAAGTGACTGATAGTGTATAGTATTATAAAAATAAAAAGATTAAATTTATTTATATTTTGTGCGATTTTTACTATAATATATACCGGAGTCAAAAAATATATTCAATAAATTCCCATGAAAACACTTTTACAATCACAATAATTGTCAAATAGAAAATCTAAAATGGGTCATTTGACTCCTCGTGGTAGGTTTAGTGTTAATCAATGAACATCTTTTCTACAAAGGTTAATCATTTTTTATCGTCACAGGTTGAAGAAAGAGAAATCAAATTTTTTTAACAGTGGCACAATTCTTTATCAAGGTTAGGAAATTATTTACTGTTCGCTGTTATCTGTTCGAGTAAGCCAAAATTTCACTGAGATATGTGTATGACGTTTTAGAATTCAAAGTGAGTAAAATAAAAGTTAATTCTACTAATTTTATTCATTTAATAATAATTTTTTTTCGAACAAAATTCCTCGACAGTGCTAATGTTAGGAAGATAAAGGAGCGTTCCGTATTTTTGCTACTGAAAAATCCCAGATTTCTTCGCGTTGAAAAATGATCCCATTAAAAGATAATGTATGCGTATTGGTATATTCCACAGGATGTCAGTATTTAAATATGACAAATTACAGACACGGTACGGCTACTATTTCAGATTTCTCTTCTTTCAATATTCAACGTTTAGTGTGGGCTAAATTTGTACGTGTCACCGATATGCGTAAATCAAGTTTAAATTGGGTAGGTAATGATTAAGACTTTCGCACCGAGCTTCCTCTTCATATACATATTATTCGTTCATTCATAAGAAAAGTGACACAACTCAAAATATAGTTTTAAAAAAGGTATAATAATAAATATCTAAATTGCGGTGTACTTTATAACTAACGTAGATATGTACATGACAATTAACCCAGTATTTAAATATAATAAATTATTTTACATTTCCAAGTTGGTGATATACAATAAAAATAATTGGCGATTTTAGGTAATTTTCAAATCGCTCTACTGTAAAATTTCCTTCTTTTTAACTTATGTCACTTTTCTTATGAATGAAATATTATATTGAAATAGCGAGTTCAAAGTATTAAATAATTCACATACCCAAGTACAATCGACCCAAGTTCATAATTTTCTTTTATTTCTGCAATTTGATCGTCTTGAGCTAAAGTTTGTTTATATTTTGTTCCTTTAATATACACGGTGTTCTCGTCATTATTAGCCAGCATTTTTTTGAGATTTTGTAAGAAACGAAGGTGATCGTCAATTTTTTAAATGGAATGCTGTGTATTTTTTTATATTATATGAAAGCGTGTGCCAAGACGAATTCATTCGTAAACGACACAATGACCTGCAAATCACACAAGGTCAGACATGGAAGAAATACTTTGAATACCTCCTGCCAATGTGTTTACAACTACTCTTTATTGACGAGGTTGTAGTAAATTGTTAAATAAAATTTCCTTGTGCATGAATGCACATTTCGGCTCTCCTATAGTTACATTTTTGGTAAATTCTGCTAGTGTTGTCCGAGATATTTAATGTACATGCTTGCGTTATTTTGCTTTTTGAGTAGTTTAAATTTCTGAACGGTAAATCGTAAAGGATATCTACGATATTTACGAAATATCGTGTATAAAATATTCAAAATGTTTCTTTCATTTGTGACGTTGCATGACCTTGAAAATCAATGTGTCGTACACGAATGAATTCGTTCTGGAATTCTAAAAAGTACATAACATTCCATTTAAGAAATTGAAGGTTACCTTCATTATAATATATTGGTATCATTACATTGCTTGTAAAAAACAGTATAACTTTTTCCTCTTTAAATCGAAGAGAACGCTGGCTATTAATGACGCGATCACCGTGTATACATAAAAACTAAGACTTTTCTAAATTTTTTATACTGATAAGTATTTTGCTATTAAAGTATATGCACCATGAAAAATCGTTACTTTATTACGTGCAAATTACGGAAACCTGAAATTAACTATGCCATCTTTTTGTAGCGATACTTAACCCCTTTCCGTACCATTTTCTTTACAGTTACAGCGATTAAAACGTCTTTATCCCCAAAAATGACGTAGAATTTTATTATCATTTATTTTAAGGGAGTAGACTCGTTTTCCGAGGATTGCAAAGGTGCGCGATGCGCCTTCTCATTTCTCGATAATGCAAAGACGGGGTTGTTTAGAAGTCAAAAGCGCTGGATAAAAGATCAATCTAGGTCACGATCGCCCTCAAAAGCTCTATTTATACGTTTAAGAGGCCTAATTTGCATTATTCGGAAGCATATAGCTGCGCGTGTAGCTATCTTCATAAAGCTGCAACAGCAGCAAATAATGCAAATTACGAACAATGCAAATTACGCCTCCTAAACGTAAAAATAGGAGTTTTGAGGGCGATTTCTGTCTAGATTGATCTTTTATCAAGCGCTTTTATACTGCTGAAAACCCCCATCTGTGGATTTTCTCATTTCTCGATTAAAAATGAGAAGACACATCCCGGACCTTTGCAATTCTGGAAACGAGTCTACCGCCTTAATGCTTAAATATTAATTACAAACGAATCAAATTTTAATTCATCTAAAAAGAAACGCGTAACATTCATATTTGTTAGACTCTGTTAAAATCTTCATGACGAGTCTGACTCGTTAAAATACGGCAAGGGGTTAAAGGTATAAAAATCGAAATACAGAATTCTCGAAAGGTCCTAGTATGATATAATTCGTAATCCGAGTAAACATTGTACCGCTTAAGGGTCGCGATATCAGCCGAAAACAACACTGTTTAACGAATCGTCCGTGGATCGATCTAGAAACAGGAATCACATGAGTATCGTCCGCGACGTTCGGAATTGGCCTGGAGGCTCCGCTTGATGTATGATCGGCGCAGAAATGGCTGTCGTCGCAAGGCCGCATCCCGATAAATCTCTTGACTTTTTATCCGTGGACGGACTTGTCGTTCGTGTATAAATGTATCGTTTTCATCAATATTTATGTCGGGGAGGGAGGGCGGACCAATTGGACCGAAGTTCTGCAGGCCCTGGTACAGCAAACCAGGACGCATCGGCGTCGTTGGGACTGGCGGCACCGGCGATACTACCGACGACTTTCCCCCGTCTCTTCGATCAGCTTTGCCTCTCCCTCCGATAATAAAGATATCCATTATACCCGCCGGCTTCTTCTTCCACGGTTGAACATTTCGTTCCGTCGGGGCTCGATGCTTCTCTTGTTCTCCGTTCGTTGCGGGTTCTACTGTCGTTCGAACGCACGCTGTCCGCCGTATGATGAATATATGCATCGTACGCTGATAGCGGACATACACCCCCGCCTACACGCTGTTAATTGCACCAGCCTCGGTCAAGTTTTGCATCGTATGTACAGCTAGGAACCATTTTTCTTCATACCGTAATACGATACTTGATTCTCGGTACGCTGCTGGGTGGTCAAACCTATCGCATCAAACATTCTTTTAACTCGTATGCACCGACTTCAACTAAGAGATCAACTTACCTCCATGATCTTCAGATAATACGGCGTAGGATCACTCTAGTGCAACTTCTCGGCAAGACGATGGCACCTGTCTGCTATCTTCAACTTCTCGAAAACTATAAGGGACTGTCGTAAAGGTTGGGACACTGCTTTTTTCCACATTAACGCACTGGAAACATCAATGTCATGGTTGTCAATTTTATATCTGTTTGTAAACAAACTTTCATGTGCCTTAGAAGCAACAAGTGATCAGCGTAGCTGCGCCATGCAGACACTAAAAATATGTCCTAAAAAGTTTGATTGTGTTTCTTATTGATTCGGTTTTCTTTCGCCCGAAACATTGTCTTCTAAAAATTGGCTATAACTTTTCACCCGTTAACGCTATCATTATACTTTCTCGAGGGAAAATGTAGCTGGCAACTATATCTTTCCAACGGTATAAATTTTTTTACGTACTTCTTATCCTATGTATAGCTAAAAACCAAACGTGTTGCAACTTTTACGACAGTCCTTTACAGGATGTCCCAAATATGTCGTACTGCCTTGAAAGGGGTGATTCCCGAGGTGATTTGAAGTTACTTTTTCCTTTGCCAAAATCTCCGCGGCTTTGTTATGGAGTTATTATCGAAAAACACGTGACCAATCAGAGCGCGAATACAGAAGACGTATTCCGGCGCAGCCAATGCCAACGCCACGCTCGGCAAGACCCGTCTCCGAGTTTGAATCCGCCCGCTATAGCCACGCCGTGACTGGCCATGTTTTTAGTTAATAACTCCTTAACAAAGCCGCGGAGAACATTTTCGCAAAGGAATCACCCCTTTCAAGGAAGTACAACATTTTTCGGATACCCTGTGCAACAAGCAATAGAGGTTGAATAAAACTGTATTTCTTCTCTTGATGATTCGAATCAATTCAGAATTATACAATAGTGTTCGCGAATTCTTCTAATCTAATGTTTCCACTGTTTTGTGTTTTACCAATTCATTTTTGTCATAAGCGTAGGTATACAATCCGCGGTTTAGCGACGACTAGAGCGGATCTTTATGCAAAATAAAAGTGTTTTGCACTGAATGTGGCCAGCAGGAGTTGAATAAAAATTCATTTCATCCCCAAATAGATTTCTTTTCGTAGATTTTTCGAATCTTCTACTGTTTTATACATATATATTACACAGCCAATTTCTTCGTAAATGCATGCTATCTGTCTAGTAGCGACAGAATGTTGCGGAGTGTCGCAAAAAGAATTCTGGATCGATTAGAATCAGTCGGAAGAAGACAAGGGAGATTTCTCGGAGAGTCTCGCTCGGGGCAATTTATTTTCCGTTTCCGTTTCTTTCGAGCTGGTCGGACGGACACACACGGTATACAAAACGTATTGACATTTAAATTTAACGGTAAAACACGACGAGCCGGAAGAGGATACGGCAGACGCGGCATCACATGAATCATTTTCCCCGATACGCGCGAGTCACTTTCGAGAAACTTTCTTCGCGATATGCTACATATGTATTCCCTTCTGACAGGCAGGTATCCCGAATGTTTTGTGAAATAATACCACGGCGAACGCGGCGACGTACTAACGAGTTCGTTAGCCGCAAAAACTGACTTTAGTCCGACGGTTTCGAATAAAAACCGCCGGGAGAAGAGCAGTCCGAAGACGAATGCCGGTTTTCTTATCCGGCCGACGCAAATACAGTAGAGTCTCGGCTATCCGAATTAACCCTTTCATGAAATATCGAAAGAAACCTAGCAAGAATCGTGATTAATCTCCTAAAAATCTCATTCTGTGTTAGGACTTTCGTCCGCTATCAGAGTTCATTTGAGTAATAATTTTCACAGTTATTAAGAGATTACGAATGTTTATGCAATTTGCAAGTTTTGTAGACGAATTTTAAGAAAGCAGAATCAAATAAGATCATGTTTTCAGTGGTGGTAGCCTTTGTAGATCTGAACTAAGTAAAAATCGCACTAAACTCTGTCGAATTTTATATTCTACCATTTTTTTTTAAATTCTCAGGAGCCATAAATTCATAAAGATCCGCAGTCTAGCGATGATTTTAAATAATAACACGCATAAAATTAATTTTATTGTTTTGTACACACATAATCCTGCGTGGCTGTTGATAGCGAACTTGCTAACACGTATAATTTAGTAAATGAAACGAATACTAGAAAGACATAATTTATCATGGTGAATATTCCCTGAACCCTTGGGCGTCCTTCAGTCCTAATAGAATTTCTCCAATACATCATAGAATTAAATTTAACCTGTACAAAAAATAGATGAGAGACATGGCAATCAACCTGCTATATAACAACGTGGACAAAATTGCTTGACGTTCTTCATGCAAAATGGACAATCGTGGTCGTCGCAAATATATGATGCTAGTTGCGAATGTGCTTGCTGCTAGAGAGGTATAACTGTTCACATGAGGGTATTTTCAGATAGCGGAACATTCGTCTTGCTTCATAGCGATTATCGTATACATATTTCAAACGCAACGGTACCAGAATAATTGTAAAAGACAAGTTACAATCTGAACGATCTTTATTTATTTACAGGTCTCATACCTTTCATCAATTCGACCTTCATCCTTATTGACGTTAGGGTTAATTTAATGTCACGCCTCGTTACATTAACAAATGCAATATGTGTTTCTTGAAATTTTCTGGACTCTCACTTAACAACTATACTAATTTGCTTGCGTATGAAATGTCCGATTTTAGAATGCAAATGTTGCAACGCATTTGGATCAAGAAATACTATTACAGTTGACAGGTTCATATGTATGTCACTTTGAGGTACAAAGCTTACGATCCTATGTATCTTAAATTTTAATTTACACAGTTTCCTTTGAAATGAATTTGATTTCAACATCAATCGGAGCGATTACATATCGAAAACAACATATCGACGTTAGCATTATGTGATATTGGTGAAAATGTAATGACTAATCAATGGACTGCGGATTTTATGCATCTATGACAAAAATGAGTGAGTGCAATTTAAAACAATAAAAAGGTTACAATGACTGAAAAGTGCTAATCTATGTATTTTTCTCAGCTTGTTAAAATGATTAAAGTAAAAGTAAACTGTTGGGTTCGCAAGAATGTAATTTCGGTATTTGAAGGTGAAATAAATATCTTATTCATTAAAGTTCATTGCTCGAATCAAAAAATTGGGCTCTATTTCACCTTAAAATACCGAAATTACTTTCTTGCCAACCCAATATTTATGTGGCTCCAGTCACTTGTAATTAATAACACACTATTTGTTGATACTGAAAAGAACTACAAAATAGAGACGACAATCTAGTAAATGAAGCATGCGAGTGACCAAAAATACAATCGAGAAACGTGGGATTCTTTGATCAATAAAAAATAGTTGCGGTTGGTTAACGTTACTGTTCAAAATCGTACATTTCGTGTGCAACGACCTAATAAACAAATAATGATTTTTGAAGAAAATGATGATTTAACGGGAGACAAACAGCCCGACTAAATTAAGGACCGATGGATAATCGAGACCCGATGAGGGACATAATTAATCTGTACATTATATTCCAAAATAAATTTTCAAAAATTATATTTAAACGCATATTTGTTTATAAACAAATATTATTATCCTTGTAATAACATTATATAATATTACAAATATTTATCCCGATTATAATCGGGATCCGGTTAATCGAGGTCCTACTGTATTTCACGTGAACCATATTTGAGCGGTCCAGAGCAGTTTGAGTCGAATGGCTAGACGCAGCAAGACTGTGATCTGTGAGTCGATGAGGGGAGAAGATGTTACCGGTGCTGAAAAGGACGTCGAAACGTTATGCGCGTTTCCCCCCTTTTTTCTAATAATTAGTTCCCGGCTAGGTTTTTTGTCGTTTTCTAACAGACGACGAGTCTCTTTTCATCCGCGCCACTGTATTCTGCTGACACAATGCTGCCAGCATTAAAAGATAATAATATAGGGATACGTCGGTCTCGACACCCCGATGCTCGCCGCGAAAGGTGATTCCACATGATTGAAGAAGGGGTGAGGAGACATAGACCCAATCTTCGTCATCACCATCGTCTCTTTCGTGTTTCCTGCTCCTTTTTTCTCCCGTTGCGTTGGTCGGTTCCTTCTGGTCACGCGCCTCGGATGCGGTTTCGTGTCTCGTGTGAGGAAGACCACCGTCACGGTGGTTTTTCGGATGATTCGCTATACACGCATCGCGAATCGGTTCAACTTCATTGCATTTTATTTCGTACGTAGCTCTTCACGATAGAAGTCTCTGGCTGGACACGCAGTCGGTGCTCTTTGCCGAATTTTGTAGGCTAGTCTTCCTTCGCGACTAATCCCAGTATACTCGTCTCCCGATTTACGTATTATGTATACGCGTACCACGGTAATGTACCAGAATCTACCAGAACATACTAGAAGGTAAGAAGATACTACATATAATATGCAAGAATATACCAGAATATAGCAGCACGTACTAGAACTTAGTAGAATATATTAGAATATATCAGAATATACTATAATATACTGGCATGTACCAGAACATTCTAGAATACACTATAATATTATATACAAGAATATACCAGAGAATATAGCAGCATGTACTAGAACATAGTAGAAAATATTAGAATATATCAGAATATACTATAATATACTGGCATATGCCAGAACATTCTAGAATACACTATAATATTATATACAAGAATATACCAGAGAATATAGCAGCATGTACTAGAACATAGTAGAAAATATTAGAATATATCAGAATATACTATAATACACTGGCATATGCCAGAACATTCTAGAATATACTATAATATTATTGTATACAAGAATATACCAGAATATAACAGCATGTACTGGAATATACTAGAATGTACTAGAATGTACTAGAATACGCCAGAATGTAGTAGAATATACTATAATACAAAAGAATATATCAGAAAATAGCAGCATGTACTAGAACATAGTAGAATATAGTAGAATATATCAGAATATACTATAATATACTGGAATGGACCAGAACATTCTAGAATACAATATAATATTATATACAAGAATATACCAGAATATAGCAGCATGTACTAGAATATACTAGAATGTACTAGAATATACTAGAATGTAATAGAATATACTAGAATGTACTAGAATATACTAGAATGTAATAGAATATACTAGAATGTACTAGAATATACTAGAATGTACTAGAATGTACTAGAATACGTCAGAATGTACTAGAATCTACTAGAATACGTCAGAATGTACTAGAATATACTATAATACAAAAGAATATACCAGAAAATAGCAGCATGTACTAGAACATACTAGAATATATTAGAATATATCATAACATACTATAATATACTGAAATGGACCAGAACATTCTAGAATACAATATAATATTATATACAAGAATATACCAGAATATAGCAGCATGTACTAGAATATACTAGAATGTACTAGAATGTACTAGAATGTACTAGAATGTACTAGAATACGTCAGAATGTAGTAGAATATACTATAATATACAAGAATATGCCAGAATATAGCAGCATGTACTAGAATATACTAGAATGTACTAGAATCTACTAGAATGTACTAGAATATCTAGTATATACACCGTCAACTTAAGTGATCATCCAGTGCTCGGGTTAAAATCATTTTTTGTTGACATTTCTTCTATAAACTCAGAGCTTTTATTACGTAATGTTATTGTTGCTATATCGCGTAAAACTACTAAAACAATGATTCATTGAGGAATTCCAAAATAATTCAGAGGGAAATTGAAATAGTACTTTACGCTAACCTATCATCACCGGTCAAAATGATAATTTCCAGATTTTTAATTTCACAATTATTGAAATAATACAAATTATTTCATAAGAAATGAGTGTATAGATAGCTCTAGTAGAGCACGTATTACAATAGGAGCCGTACAAAGTCTAAACGAAAACATATTTGTTATTTATACGTATACGGGAACATCTACCAGTTACTTTTAAGGCTCGGTAGGCTTAGCGTTAATTCATGGATCTCACAGACCCAGAGTCGCTACAGAACACTCACACACCGTTAGACCACGTATATGTACGCGAGGATTGCAAGGGTCCAGTATTCCACTCCTGATTTCTCAATAATGGAAAGACGGGGTTTCTTAGTAGCCAAAATCTAGATGAAAGATCAATCTAGGGGGCTATTTGCTTCAAAAGTCTTTCGCGTTTCGTCTCTGTCGTGCATGTGTCATATTGTCACGTGACTAATCCGGTGGTGGTAGAGAGAGAGAGAGGGTAACTGTTTCCTCATCTGGCGACTCTGGTGGACTGCGTCTCCTAGACAGACGACACACCGGGATTCCACTCCTGATTTCTCAATAATGCAAAGACGGGGTTTCTTAGTAGTCAAAATCGCTAGATGAAAGATCAATCTAGGGTGCTATTTACCTCAAAAGTCCTACTTTTACGTTTACGACGCGTAATTCTCATTATTCGACAGCATGTCGTGGAGCCGCGAGAAGCAATGGACAGGCGACGGTGCTGCCGCCTATCGTGGTTGTCGATATACTGCCGAATAATGAGAATTACGCGTCGTAAACATAAAAGTAGGACTTTTGAGGCAAATAGGCCCCTAGATTGATCTTTCATCTAGGGATTTTGACTACTAAGAAACCCCGTCTTTACATTATTGATAAATCAGGTGTGGAATCCTGTACCCTTGCAATCCTCGCGTACGTATACGTGGCCTAGCGGTGTGTGAGTGTACTGTGGTGACTGCGTGCAGTCACGCGCGAGTATCATCTGTCTAGGAGATGCAGTGTCCTTAAGACGACTCCTGGAAATCATGGAATCGACCGGAGCATTTGAAACGTTGAATTAATATTCATTGAATTAATACTGAAAATGAAATTAGAGATACGACGTTGCAAAAACATTTGCCGTTTCACCAATTATTCGTTGGTATACTGAAGTATAATCACGAAACCCGCGATAGTCCTTCCGGAAAGAATGATGTATCTGCGCGGGATGAGTTCACCGCATAGAACATGTAGCTAAACCCGCCACGGGGACAACAGAAAAATTCCGAATAAATGCTCGTGGCGTGCGACGATACGAGGGGAGTGAATGGCGCGTGTTTCTCCTAATAACAAATGTTGTTTCATGCCCGTCAGAAGCGCGGAAGGGTCATGCCGCTGCTACGTGGTCGGCCACCACCGTCGGAGCTATAATTTATTACACGGTATACATATCACTTCATCCGAGAGAATCAGAACGGTGACTGTCGCCGTTGCGGCAACAATTGCTGAAGATATTAGTCACGGGACAGCTTTTATTCTACGAGTGCGCGCAACCTGAAAATCTTTTTCCATTCTACGGCGAACATCACGTTTCCTACAGTCCTCTCTTGCGTTTCCAGAGAGATAATTGCGGCGAATGTACAGTGACTCCAACAGGTAATTGTAGACTCGGTTCGTTTTGAAATAATTTTACGTATCAGGCTTAGAAGTAATCTCTTTCCTCAGTTTCCACGTCTCTGTTTCTGTTATACCGCTTTTGAAAGTGTCAAACTTCCCCAGATATACAATTTTAGAACAATATTTAACTTTAGACTGAATACGTTTTGACTTTATACGTTTGGTAAAAAATATTATATATATTTTGCTTTATGCAAAATAAAAATTGTCTGCATCGATTGAAAGTTGCAAGAAATAGAAGCTAAATTGAATGTTATTTCTTCTCTTATTGATATTAATAGAGGGGAAATTTTATATTCACATCTTCAATTTTTTTTAGTTTTTACAACAATTTTGAAATTCATTTACTCAATTTTGCTGTAAATGCATAAGAATTCGCAGTCTAGAAATCGTATATGACAACTTTTTAGTATACAGTCGTTAAACTAGTCCCATCACCATAGACCAGTGTCCAGTTACACGGAATTACACGATCGCTTAGTAAGCCTAAGAAAATTGCAAGCAACATCGAGAAACATGTGAAACGGGAAAAATCCCTTTGTAAATTACATGATCTCTGCGTCGGCCATGAATGTCCCTTATATTTCATACGGCTCCTGTAAGTGTGTATTATTGCGGAGTTTCTCGATGTGTAGTTGCCTACCATAAGTCATCGGAACAATGCTTTCACGGCCGCATAGGTATTATTTGCTCCACCTCTGTGCCCGAAGCATGATCTATAATCTATACGTTCGAATAGTTCGGAATATACTTATTACTCGTCACGTGGAACATTTTGCACAGTAAACGACCAACATGAATTTCACAGAATTACTTTTTTTACACAGATAACAATATTTACAAACAGTGTTTACGATTTCAGTAAAATTTAATTAACCTTCCAGACAAACTGCGAACTTTATTATAGTTCACAAACAATCTTGCTGTGGGTGATCAATAGATTGCGGATGTTCATGCACGTAAAATATGTAAAAAGCAAGTGCATACATGCACATAAAATATGCAAATATGCACGAAAAATATGATCAGAACTAATACAAAGAGATATTTACCAGTTATGTTTTAATTAACAATTTATTTATACGGAAACACCATAATTTGCGTTACAATAAGTTCCTAGTAATTTTTCCATGTTCGTAACACTTAGTTGTTGCCTATTGTCAGTTAATATTGACTTATACATATGCTGAAAAAGTATGTACGTTCTACATCACAGAATGTAATGGGTGCGTATTTATATTTGATCCAATAGCGTTCTGATACATTGGTTGACACATTTTCCTCACGAGTTTCGATATTTCGCATAAACCAGGATTCTTTTTTACCACTGCATCTATTTTAACACGAATTTGATCAGCACATTTACCAGAAACAGTTTTTAAATGTTCAATTTTCCATGAATATTTTCATTGAATTTGTTACGGGTAAACCGACAGTTTCCAGTCTCTTTATTGTGGCTGAAAGAGTTTGTGAATGTATTTTTATAAACGTCAAATTTTGTGCAACTTGTGTCCGTTGCAACACATTCTGAGCTGTTGCAATTACAACAATATATCATCTTCAACTACCTATTTACAGAAACAAAATAAAGATAGTGAATCAATGATTTAACTGTTTTCGGATGCTAAGAAAAAAGAATAGTCGAACCTCTTTGGTTTCATCAAAATTTTTGACATAAAACAAAATGTTTGCACATGGTAGAAAACATATGGAATATAAAAATAATATTTGCATTTCGAAATATGTGTTTACATATGTAAACATCCGCAGTCCAGTGATCAAATTACTAGAATCTTAGTTTCAAAAATACATTTTTCAACCACGTGATGAATAATGTGCTGTTCGACGTACATTTGTGATTTTCATACATTGATACAAAAATTATAAGAATTCAGTGTACCTAGACCATCATTTCAAAATTGTTTATTTTAATCTAAAATTTTCTACTTACGGAAGTGGTTCTAATAATTTGAATCCACCGAACCTTTTTACTAATTATGACCAATCGAGAATCTTTCAATGTTGTTTCCAGAGTCGCTAGACTGAGACTTGTGTCCCCACTCTATCTTCCCCTTCTACGACGCTATTCCCCACGCTTCGGTCACGTGACGCGTTCCGTCTCTGTCGTGCACGTGTGATAATGTCACGTGACTAATACGGTGCTGGTAAAGAGAGAGAGGGAAACATTTTCCTCATCTGGCGACTCTGGTGGACTGCGTCTCCTAGACAGACGACACACCGGGATTCCACTCCCGATTTATCCATAATGCAAAGACGGGGTTTCTTAGTAGTCAAAATCGCTACATGAAAGATCAATCTAACAGATAGCACACAGATATCCTATACATCCAAAATTTAAGTCCTAAGGACATTCGTAAAACCTGAAAGACGGACGTTCCGGGAACGTCCAAAATTTAAGACCTAAGGACATCCTTCGAATGTTCAGAATGGACGTAGGGGGTTCGGACATAACCTGGATGTAAAACATACGTCCTATGGACGTCTGGTGCTATCTGGGAGGGGACTATTTGCCTCAAAAGTCCTACTTTTACGTTTACGACGCTTAATTCTTATTATTCGGCAGTATGTCTCGGACCCGCGAGAAGCAATGGACAGGCGACGGTGCTGCCGGCTATCGTGGCTGTCGATATACTGCCAAATTATGAGAATTACGCGTCGTAAACGTAAAAGTAGGACTTTTGAGGCAAACAGCCCCCCTAGATTGATCTTTCATCTAGCGATTTTGACTACTAAGAAACCCCGTCTTTGCATTATTGATAAATCAGGTGTGGAATCCCGGACCCTTGCAATCCTCGCGTACGTACACGTGGACCTAAGGACATCCTTCGAATGTTCAGAATGGACGAAGGACGTTCGGACATAAACTGGACGTAAAACATACGTCCTATGGACGTATGGTGCTATCTGGGATGGAGCTATTTGCCTCAAAAGTCCTACTTTTACGTTTACGACGCTTAATTCTTATTATTCGGCAGTATGTCTCGGACCCGCGAGAAGCAATGGACAGGCGACGGTGCTGCCGGCTATCGTGGCTGTCGATATACTGCCAAATTATGAGAATTACGCGTCGTAAACGTAAAAGTAGGACTTTTGAGGCAAACAGCCCCCTAGATTGATCTTTCATCTAGCGATTTTGACTACTAAGAAACCCCGTCTTTGCATTATTGATAAATCAGGTGTGGAATCCCGGACCCTTGCAATCCTCGCGTACGTATACGTGGTCTAGCGGTGCGTGAGTGTACTGTGGTGACTGTGTGCAGCAACGCGCGAGTGTCGTCTGTCTAGGAAACGCAGTCGTTAATAAAATACGAAGCCCCTGGTTCATTTAGTATCGGATCTTCTTCGTAGTAGATGGTGTAGACGACGTGCTAGAAGCTTTCAATACCGTTAAACAACACTTGCTATTATCACGTTGAATGCCATTTTTAGATCCTAACCCGAAATCATTGGTTCTCGAGCTCCATTACGAGTATACCCTAATCGTACGCCATGATAGTTACGTTTACAACAACGTTTCAAGGAATACGAACTCGTAATAATAACTTATTGGACGTGATTGCATACTAGACATGACTCGCGATTTCTATGCTTCTTTCGCGGTACGAGATCGAACGGGTTCACTAAAAACTAGCACGCCGAACCGAGCATAATGTTGCTGATTAATAGACGAAATCTGGTACACGAGGTAACAGTAAATTCCTTTTATTCGCAGAAAAATCGTTTTTACTGTCTCGCGGGGTTTAGAGCGTAGCTTGGAATGCTGTCAGCCGGTATTGGCGTATATAAAAGTTACAGGAAACATGTCCGGGTTCAAACAGCCATATTTCACGAGGCGAACTCTCACGAGGAGAGAGGAGAAACACGTTAAACATAGGTAACCGTGGCCCTTCGCAAGGTTGTCTATTTTCCTCGGACCCTCTCAAAGGATTCAAGCCAAGGCTTGAAACGGGCTCGACAATAACTGTTTGAAACTGTTACATTTCTGGCTTGATTGAAACAGTTATCAAGGTACCGATGCTCTAAATAACTTTTATGAAGGACCGAAATTTTGGTTGATATCGGTTTCGATTACGGTCCTTCATACATTGGATGTCGATCCTCATATCGGTTCTCGGACCATTATTTTTCGCTCCTAAAGGGTGTCTCAACAAGAGTGGAATATTTAAATTCCAAAGAGAATACAGTTTCTTTGATTTACTACCGAAATTTTGATTTAATAAAAGTAGACATGTGGCTATTATGTATGGAACAACGCATCTGGTAAATGCCCTCCTCGGCTTTGCTGGCACATTTGCGTCGTTCCGACGAAATTTTCAATCACATTTTGGCTTAATTGTGGCTGGATCTCAGTGATACAGCGTCTAATCTTCTTCTTCAAGGCTTGGGTGGTCGTGGGCTTGTTCATATAAACTTTTAACGTCAAAAAACCCCGAAGAAAGAAATCCAAAGGCGTTAAAGGGGTGGACTTGTTTCCAGGATTGCACGGGTGCGGGATGCGTCACCTCATTTCTCGATAATGCAAAGTTGAGGTTTTTCAGTAGTCAAAAGCGCTAGATTTTCACCATTTCTGATGCGTCGAATAGCGATCCATTTTGATAACTGTGACAACTGTTACTAAACTTTGTTAAAATTGTTACGGATTGTAGGATTTTTTCTCTGAACGATTGGAAATGTGTTGTCTGAGCAAAAATTAACTCCGACAGCTCAAAAAAGCGTTGGAACAAAATACTTAACAAGACGTTGGAAAAAATTGGAATAAAATTCAGCTTTGACTGATTCAGCACGCCGCTATGCGGCGCTGGTAAAAAGTCTGCGAAACTCCAATTTTCGAGGCGCACGTAAGAAGATAACCGGCGCGGCGGCGCATTAAAATTAAAGCGGCGAAGTGTTTGATAGCGGCGGCGGTAAAGGGGTGGTTAATAGAGCAATTTGCAGCTCTCGGCAATTTTTCCCATTGAAAGAGGATACTACTTTTTAAGGAAAGTGCATAATACGCTACAGTCAATATTAGTTTTACCTTCTACTCCGTCGAGAAAAAGGAAGAAGTTGCGGGGTATCATGTTTCTCCGAAAAGGTGCATCAAACGTCTCTTGCCATTAGTGATATATCATGCTCGCGGAGTGGTATGTTAGCATTATAGACAGCGATTATCCATCCCCTCGTTCGGGCGCGTGAGTGAAAGGGGTTTAGTGGGAAGGTGAAACGATCGAAACGGGAATCGGAGCAAAGAGAGAACCGAAAGCGAGGCGGGACCAAAAGATCGGACAGTGTTCGGGCCATCTTATTTTAAGGTCAACTGTTAACGAGCATAAGGTCGGCGAGGGGTGTGGGGCGTGGCGAGCATAAACAAACCTCATGCCTCATATTTCGCAATAACAAATCAACTCGACACCTCGCCGCGCTCGGTATAATCAGCTAATTCGCGGTAACAACTTAATTCAGGCCTCCGTAACCCCGATTAAACAAACCGTAACTACTTAATTCGTTTAACGAGCGGTATTGTTGCGCGGTAGGGCGAACGCCACAGCTCTTTCTCGAGGTGCGAATTTCGCACCCATCAGACGCCAGTACCCCCTCGGCTCCGGTGTACTTCGACCAGATTTCAACATCATTTTCGCCAGCCCTCCAAATAAAACAGTTACAGTAGGTACAGTGAACCATAGTAATATTCGGATACTGTTAAAAGGACGATAACATTATTAACCCTTTGCACTCGGAGCTATTTTAACTGGAAAATTAAATATTTCTTGCGATCTAGAATATTTCCATCTTTTATCATTTTTTAAATTTGGTAGATATGAAATTCATGTAATACTTCGTACAATACTTTAATGTTGAGTAAATGATTGGATACCGACAGATCTAATAATGTGAACAATATTTTAATTAATAGTACAGCAATTATTAATGTCGCCTCAGAGGCGCGTCACTCGAGTGCTAAGGGTTAATATCAGATCATACGACTCGGATATTTGTTGAGGAGTTAGAGAAATCACAGTAGTGGAATAAATTCAGGACACTTTAAAATTTTTACTTAAATTTCGCATTTATTCGAATTCTTTAATATACGATCATTTATATTTTATATTTTTAAAAAATCAGTAAAAAGACCATTTACAGTCATACTTTTAATATACAATAAAAATTACAGTTTCAACACATTTCGAGGTATTCGTCATTTTAGTCGTTACTTATTCACGCTTTTAAAAACTTGATTAAAGTCCTCACTTCTGAAATCACCTGACTAAAACAATGATGAAACTGTTTGTAAAGACCGACAAGGCCTTCCTGATTGGTTGTTACAATGAACCCACGCATCCTGTGATTGGCTATTTCACATCATGCGCCGTTTCGTGCTGCCAGACGCAAAGTCAAAAATAACAACACAGTTCAGATTTTTTAAAATTAAAATTTCATAACATTTACATACCAAATCATGTGAAACTATTACGTATAAACATTATAGATTACAATAAAAATATTACGGTATCAATTTAGCATCGCAAAATATATATTTTCTGCACAAATATGAAATAAAGAATATTTTTATTCAAAGTGTCCAGAATTAATTCCACCAGCGTAACATTGAAATTGGTCGGAATTATGTGATAATTAATTCTTAAGGAATTGTCTTAATTGACATAGCTTTGCACAACGTATTTTTTAAATTTTCAATATTGGCTCACACATAAAAAACCACTCATACCTAACCTAAAACGTTAGGCACAATTCACACCGCAGAGTTCGGGACATTTCTAGTGATTTGTCTGCCGCAGTAATGCTCCTCCTTTACTTTAATATACGTAATGCTGAGAGCTTAATTTTTTATTAAAAAGGTAAGACAAGTTTTTTTAATATATTTATTGTATCGAAGTAGGTATCTATATAATAAGAAAATTTCCCCAATGCCATTTAAAGCAGTATAAAGAATGTACAATCATGTGAACAACAGCCCTTTGGCAATCGAGAGAAGACGAGAGTTTTTTAAAATCCTGAGATCATAAAAATGTGAGAACGATTGACATTTTTGTTTGCCTCGCCAACAAGAATTAATTCTCATTGAATTGTACAAATTTATTCAGGACAAAACATTAATTTGTACGTATTTTAATTTAATTGAAAAAAATACCACTGTAACACGTACACCCGCAGTTTTAGGAACATTTACCCTAGTACTCGCCAGTTATAGTTCACATTAGTTTAAGGGGGTAGACTCGTTTCCAGGCTTGCAAAGGTCCAGGATGTGTCTTCTCATTTCTCGATAATGCAAAGATGGGGGTTTTCAGTACTGAAAGGCGTTAGATAAAAGATTAACTTAGGCCGCGATCGCTCTCAAAAATCGTATTTTTACGTTTACGAGGCACAATTTGCATTACGTGGAAGCATGTACTGTCGCAGCTTTATGAAAATAGCTACATGCGAAGCTGTATGCTTCCGAATAATACAAATTACACCACGTAGACGAAAAAACAGGACTTTTGAGGGCGATCGCGGCCTAGATCGACCTTTTACCTAGAGTTTTTGACTACCGAAAAACCCCATCTTTGGGGTATTATCGAGAAATGAAAACGCGCATTCCACACCCTTGGAATCCTGGAAAAACGAGTCTACGCTGTTAAACCATAGCGAAGCAACTACCGAGCAATAACTGGTAATAACAGTTTTCCGATAATTTACTTTTCCGTGTTGGTATCAGCTGTGATCCTAAGTGACAGAGCTGGAACAATAAGAGAGAAAAATCGTTCGCACTGGAATTCCGTGTTAACGAACCTCAGGAGAAAGGAAGTAAAGGGAAATACATCGACGTGTCGTCTTGAAGAGCGGTAAAAGGGTTCTTCGTCATTTTCCACGAAAATTATAGTCATCTATGCGCGTAATCCCCTTTATAGCTGCGTTGCATCAAATTATAACTGCACAGCGCGCGCTGGAAGCGCGTCGTCTCCTCTCTGTTCATCCTGTTCTCATTGGCGTACAACTTTACCCCCTTCTCGGCCCTGTTCATCGTTTTCTGCCTTTTTTCGTCTCCTCGTAGATACGCGTCCTCGAAGCCTCGTAAAACGGCACATTCCGCCAATCATCCCGGCACATTGGCCAGACACGTAACCCCTCGACCCTGAGTGGCGGCCTAGCACAACTTAACCCCTAATTCTGCCGTTCGATCCACGTGCGACACACCGATAAATCGATAAGTCATCGGTATCTGAGAACTATGACGCGATCGCCCCCGTACAATCCGATAGTCTAATAAGCTGCGGATACACTACACTGCGCTACTATAGGACCACTCGTATTTCTCAGATTGTTCAGTTTGGAAGAGAATAATTTATTCTGGAAAACTAACTGCAACAATAGTCTAATAAATGCAACGATAGTCTAATAAAGTTGCGAATACACTACACTGCGGAACATAACTATAGGACCACTTATATTTCTCAGATTAACTTTGGAAGAGAATAATTTATTCTGGATAACTAACTGCAACAATAGTCTAATAAATGCAACGATAGTCTAATAAGCTGCGGATACACTACATGCGGTACTATAGGACCACTCGTATTTCTCAGATTGTTAAGTTTGGAAGAGAATAATTTATTCTGGAAAACTAACTGCAACAATAGTCTAATAAATGCAACGATAGTCTAATAAAGTTGCGAATACACTACACTGCGGAACATAACTATAGGGCCACTAATATTTCTCAGATTAACTTTGGAAGAGAATAATTTATTCTGGAAAACTAACTGCAACAAATAGTCTAATAAATGCAACGATAGTCTAATAAAGTTGCGAATACACTACACTGCGGAACATAACTATAGGGCCACTCATATTTCTCAGATTGTTAACTTCGGAAGAGAATAATTTATTCTGGAAAACCAAGTGCACGATATGAGAAAGCATAATGAATAACGAACTTCACGTATAAAATATTATATATTGAAGTGGTCTCTATACAGGAAAAAGAAACGGACGATTTCTGACGCGATTCCAAGTACTTTTTTCCTTTTCCAATTCGCATTGAATTGCTTCGTTTTCGAATTATTAATAAAAAACACGGATCAATCAGAGTGCGGCCATGGCGCGCGCTGACGGGAAGGGTTTGTTTCGGCGGCAGGTTCCAGTGAGCGTAGCGTTGGTTTTGCGCCGCGGTGAAGCAGTGAACAATAGAAGGAGCAGAAATTGATTTAATTAGAACTCACTTGTTCGGCTGTAAATGAACTTGCTTGCAAATAAATTAATCATCTTGTCAGAATATATATTCAACTGTAATAATTATTTCATATTTTTATATTACTGGCCATTGAATATTATTCAATATTTGTTACAATGATCGACGACTCTTTTAGCATCGATGAGCGAAATATCTGTTCCTGCGATAGAAAAATTTATATTTTTCATATGTATTTTCTAAATTCTGTTCAAACTAAAACTACTGATATTCACAATTTTTCTTTATCCATTTCTATGAGAGGTTATAACAGATGGGTATTGTTTGAGACATAATTTCAGACATTATTTCGGGCATGCTTGTACGCGCCATAAGAGTCATTCACGCAAATGCTAGTGTATCCTCAGCGTAATGCTCAGGTGAAACTGAGGTAACCGGTTCCACGATTAAGACATTTTTAATAATCAAAACAGCATCGGTGAAACATGTAAGAGTTTAGTGCATATAAGGATGGAAGTTTAGATAATAATGGTAAATATTTATTGCGACCCAGTCTAGTCCCAGTCAACTTTTCCTTATACATGCACCTACTAACGTTCAGTTTTAGTCAATTATATCGCTCATGCACAAGAAAAACGTCACAACTAAAAAACTTGTCAGTTTTCATTATATTGCATTAAAATACTCGTCAGAGTATTAATAATGCATTGAAATAATCGTCAGAGTATTAATAAATACATTTTTATGTTAATATATACTTATAAAAGTAACCCCATAGACAGCCCTATTATGTTTTATTTCATTTTACTTGCAGCCACAGCTAGTTAAACTATCAAAAGAGTTTGAAGCGCTCTTCTGTAAAATTTGTATTTTTATATTCGAGACGTTCTCCTTGCACACGAGCGATATATTTATAGAAAAACATATTTATTTAGCACCACATTTCTTTAGCACGCTGTAAATTACTGTAAGATGTATGACTGTTTACCTGTAGTGCATATCCAAAATGAATATAATAATTTCCACGGGATCATAGAACATGTTATTTCTGGATTAAATTTTTAGAAATAGGCATTCCTTTGCGTTGTGTTGAAGATAAAAATATATAGAAAACATAACTAAAAATAAACTTCAAAATTTCCAGTTAACATTTTTAATGTATCGCATCATTGAGAAAGTGTAATTTTGATGTTTATCGGGCGTATCTCTAATTCATAATTACATAAATGCATGTTCTTATTAAACTGCCGTCATTATCACGATGATCGGGCGATGGATAAGATTTTGAGTAACGCCCATTTGTACTATGAACCTCGTGATTCTACGTATCTCTTTGCGATCAGAGATCGATCAATCGTAGAAGGAACATTCATAAGTACTTAACATGCACGAGTAATCGTGGGGAGTAATTAAAGGCGGTTGGTCGGAGCACGGATACATCATAATCGTGCGTGTAAATTAATTTTAATATACGACGTGATATTCCGTATGACGTGTATGAATTTACACGCATGCGTGAGAAAATAATTATACATTTTCAATGAGAAACAGGGATAAACAGACTTAAATGTTTTATAAGTTGTAACATCGGAGATTGTGACGGGCATCCTAATCGAATTATTATACATGTACGTACAGTGGGTGTAGAAAGTATTCGTACACCCTTTAAAAAGAATAACTTTTTTATAATTGTACCAAACGATCAGATTTTTTATAATCAATTAGATTATAATTAAAAGATTTTCCAAAAGTTATAATTTACAAGGTTATATGGAAAAATAAAAAAGGCATTTTTTAAAACTGTTTTATTAGGGTCCTTAATGAAAATTTCAAACAGAAAACATATGTTTTGTAGATCTATGTTAGTTCTACACATGCTGAAAATTTCATTGATGTCGGTTGACGCAGGAAAAAACGACACGCATCGAAAAATGTACGATTCTGTGGATTTTAAGCAGAAACTGAACAAAAGTCGTATAAAATTACGATTTTCACCATTTTTAACCGCTTGTAGCTCGTGTGTATGTCAATCGATTTCGATGAAATTTTCAGTATGTTTATAACTAACATAGATCCACAAAACACATATATGAATTTTCTTTAAGGGCTCAAATAAAAAAGTTTAAAAAAATACCTTTTTTATATTTTCATGTAACCTTGTAAATTATAATTTTTGGACAATCTTATTTGCATATCATTTCGTAAACCAATGCTTCTAATTGATGATAAAAAATCAGGTCTTTTGATACAATTATAAAAAAGTTATTCTGTTTTAAAAGGTGTACGAATACTTTCTACACCCACTGTATATGTACTCGTATAGGAAAACACATACAACAAATCTCTAAACACTTAATAATTTAATATAACTGTAGCCTGTAATTAAAATATAATTGAAGTTTCTTGAAAATGTTGAATATATTTTTGGATATAAATGTTGCTTTGAATGTAAACGACAGTTTTGCGTTTTACATTTTATCAATATTCTGCTAATCAACTCTTATGTGTTTAATTACTAAAAATCACCATTATTTTTTTAAAAGCACTTTGAATCAGTCAGATAATAAACATTAAACATCTGGAGCCTAACGATAACTGCAACATAAATGTGTCTCTATTACTACATTTTAATATCAATTGTTAACAATTTCTTGCGGTACTCCCAATTTTAATCGTTTCTTTTACTACAAACGTTGATATTTTAGTAGCAAGATTGCGCTTTGTAAGAATTACAAGATTTAATTTATTTAGATATTTCGCAATTTTTATAATAATATGATCTTGAATGAGACAATTTATTAAACAATTTTAAATGGAAGCAGCCTTGTAATTTCGATAATTGTGAAATAAAAACTCTGAAATCAATCGTTTGATTGCTACGTAGCAAGATTGACTGCTGTACGTATATTGGGTTAGCAAGAAAGTAATTTCGGTGTTTTAAGGTGAAATAAAACCGAATTTTTTTATTCAAGTAATGAACTGTAATCAATAAAATATTTTCCATTGTATTCGATGATCTTTTGCCATCTTTCTGGTAGCTTCATAATTCCGCGCTCATAAAACTTCTGACCCTTATCGACAATAAACTGATCCAAGTGCGATTT
This sequence comes from Lasioglossum figueresi, assembly GCA_028455805.1. Lineage (NCBI taxonomy): Eukaryota > Metazoa > Arthropoda > Insecta > Hymenoptera > Halictidae > Lasioglossum > Lasioglossum figueresi. The sequence continues at coordinate 13,031,496 of CM052190.1, read as the reverse complement.
CAGGTCATCATCGTCAGTGAATGTTTTACCATTGTGTTTTGCCACACACATCTTTGATATGTAACACGTAAAGAAAATTATTCGAGCTTGGTTGGACATTGCACCATCAGATTACCATTTATTCCGAAGTTTACAAAACTCTTTGAATGGTAAAACATTCGCTAACGATGATGACCTGAAATCGCACTTGCATCAGTTTCTTGCCGATAAGGACCAGAAGTTTTATGTTCACGGAGTTATGAAGCTACCAGAAACATGGCAGAAGATCATCGACCAAAATAGGAAATATTTGATTGATTAAAGTTCATTGCTTGAATAAAAAAATTGGCTTTTATTTCACCTTAAAATACCAAAATTACTTTCTTGTCAATCCAATAAATTACAAGATTTAATTTACTTAGATATTTCGCAATTTTTCTAATAATTGGTGTTTGACTAAAAAAAAATGTATACAACGATTTCCAATGGGAGAAGTTTCGCAATTCCGTAATTGTAAAATTGACGCGGTCACCGTTAACAAGATTTGCATTAGAAACATTGATATTTTCGTGCCAGTGGTAGAACATAACATGTCCCATTGTTATGCGGTGAAATGTTGAACTCTAATAAAAATGTCTTCGAGGCCCCCTTCACGTCTCTCAAAAAGGTTCCTTGACGTTCTTCAAGTTGGAATCTCGAGGGTAGAAAAAGCCGCGATGGCACTGGGAGGACGTGCCAACCTGTAATTGTTCTCCGATGTAATTGCCCCCTGGACTTCTCTCGTTCGTGCACGACCTGGAAATCCGTGCACCGTCCCTGCGCGGCGGCAGAATTCTCAGGAGCCGATTTCGAAACAGGACGTTTATTGCGAGTCGTCTCAACCATTATGGAATCGTTGCTTAAGGGTGATTATTTTCTCGCGGAAGTACAGTTCAAGTCGGAACAATACCACAAGTTAATAGTCCCATTTTCGATAACCTAAGGAACGATCTTCACGCAATTTTTATTATTACAGTGTCATTATCGATATTTACATGACGGAACTGTGAGCTATAATTCTGTACATGTTCATCGATTTATTGACGTTACATCAGATTAGTGTTAATATGTCATTGCTTCGCAGATGAATCGTTTTATTTTCGAAACCTAACAAAACAACTTCTACGCAATTTTCCTTAATACAGTGTCATTGTCCATATTTAAACGAGGGAACTGTGAGTTATAATTCTGTACATGTTCATCAATTTACTGACGTTACATCAGATTAGTGTTAATATGTCATTGCTTCGCAGATGAGTAGTTCTATTTTCGAAACCTAACAAAACAACCTTTACGCAATTCTCGTTAATACAGTGTCATTGACCATATTTAAACGAGGGAACTGTGAGCTATAATTCTGTACATGTTCATCAATTTATTGACGTTACTTCAAACTAGTGTTAATATGTCATTGCTTCGCAGATGAATAGTTCTATTTTCGAAACCTAACAAAACAACTTTTACGCAATTTTCGTTAATACAGTGTCATTGTCCATATTTAAACGAGGGAACTGTGAGCTATAATTCTGTACATGTTCATCGATTTATTGACGTTACATCAGATTAGTGTTAATATGTCATTGCTTCGCAGATGAATAGTTCTATTTTCGAAACCTAACAAAACAACCTTTACGCAATTCTCGTTAATACAGTGTCATTGACCATATTTAAACGACGAAACTGAGGCGAGCAACAATTCTGTACAATTCATCGATTTATCGACGTTACATCAGATTTAGTGTTAATACAGTAAACCACGAAAGTGTTTAAACGCAATTTAAAACAGTATAACATTTTTATAATTGTACCAAATGGCCTGATGTTTTGTAAGCAATGAGAAGCATAGGTTTACTAAATTATGCGCAAAAAGTATTTTCTAAAAATTACATTTTACATGGTTGCATGTAAAAATAAAAAAGGCATTTTTTAAAACTTTTTTATTTGGGCCCTTAATAAAAATATAAAATATATGTTTTGTAGATCGATAGTAGTTACACACATGCTGAAAATTTCATCGAAATCAATTGACATACACACGAGCTACAAGCGGTTCGAAATGGTGTAAATCGTAGTTTTTCACAACGTTTGATCTGTTTCTGCTTAAGTCTAATGTAGGTCTTATATATAGACCTAACATATGTAGATCTACAAAACATATATATTAAATTTTCATTACGGGCCCAAATAAAAAGGTTTTAAGAAATGCTTTCTAATTTTTGCATGCTACCTTGTAAATTGAAATTTATGGAAAATCTGTTTTACACATCATTTAGTAAACCAATGCTTCTAATTGCTTACAAAACGTCAGGTCGTTTGGTACAATTTTAAAAAAGTTATTCTGTTTTAAAGGGCGTACGAATACTTATAAGACTGACTGTATAGATTAGGTTGTAATTGTAATTCTAATGTGTGCTCCGGACATTATTAAGCAATGTGAGCAAACATTAGCGCCTAAGCTTCTATACATTCAACCCCTTGCCATACCTTCTCTTTTACAGTTACAGTGATTAGAACTTCTTTATGCACTAAAATGCCGTAGAAGAGAAAAGAATATGTATCTTTTCTGTATGGCTACATTTATTTTAATGCTTATACGAGTAGACTCCTTTTTCTAGGATTGCAAGGGTGCGGGATTCGCGATCTTATTTCTCGATAATACAGAAATGGAGGTTTTCAGTAGTCAAAAACGGTAGATAAAAAATCGATCTAGAGCGCTGTCGCCCTCAAGAGTCCTATTTTTTCGTTTGCAAGACGTAATTTGCATTATTTGGAAGGATACAACTGTGCATGTAGCTATTTTCATAGCTACATGCTGCCGAATAATGCAAATTACGTTTCGTAAACGAAAAAATAGGACTTTTGAGGGCGATAACGCCCTAGATCAATCTTTTATCTAGCGTTTTTGTCCGCTGAAAAACCCCATTTTTGCATTATCCAGAAATGAGAAGACACATCCCGGACCTTTGCAATCCTGGAAACGGGTCTACCGCCTTAAATATTCATTACAAACGAATCAAATTTTATTTCATCCAAAATGAAACGCGTATCATTCATATTTGTTAGAATAAACTTGGAATAATGTTATCGGCGCCACGGTTCGATCAGATTCTACACTATATAGACATTTTGTAGTAAAACTCAAACGTTTCGATTCGGATTTGGATCTGTTACGTCATAAGACCACGTTTGTTATAGAATTGTTTTCTATTAGAGGAAAAGAAAGGTGGTGTTTCGTCCTAGACCCGCTGGAGGACTCATCAATAAGGCATCTACGATAAAATTTATCATAGATGGCGAAAAATTTACAGAGTTCGAGAAGGCCTAGTTTCGACCCCGTCCGCAAGATGGACAAATAGTCGAATAACTTTCTCGCAAGTTACTGAACTGTCACCAATTAGTATATTAATAACGTTCCTCAAAAAGTCTTCGGACACTTGTGTCTAGCGGGTCTAGGACGAAACACCACCTTTCTTTTCCTCCAATAGAAAACAATTCTATAGCAAACGTGGTCTTATGACGTAACAGATTCAAATCCGAATCGAAACGTTTGCGTTTTACTACAAAATAGCTATATAGTGTAGAATTTGATCGAACCGTGGCGCCGATAACATTATTCCAGGTTTATTCAAACATGTTACGATCGACAAGAATTTCTCATTTATATTTGTTAGACTTTGTTAGAAATCTTCATCAGGAGTCTGGCTGGTCAAAGTACGGCAAGGAGTTAGCCATTTTAACCGGATGCTACTCTAGCAGTATTCTCAGTGTACATTGTGCACATTAGTCGGAAACGAGACAAACTTTTGGAAGAACCGAGCACTGTCGAGAACTCAACGCGACCCGACCTGACTCTCGACATTAATGCCTTGAAGAACGCGACCCTATTCGACCCAATATTTTCGGGTTCTCGCACACCTCTAGAGCTAAGCTCGCGAGTGTCCTGTCCCGGGTAAACGTGGTAGAAAGGAGCAAAAGGAGATTGGTGGTATCGGTCAGATCATCGCTTGTGTGTTGGTTGTGCCGTGGCTCCGGAATCGGACGGAAGACGAAGTGTCACGTCCACGGATGAGCGACAACGACACGCAGCGGTTCGCGAGAGGGACGAAAGGGAGCAAAACGGAGTTGAAGAGGAAGCGTGAGACGCGTAGATCGAGAAGGATCGAGGCGGTTCAAGTGTTGTTCGCGAGACAAAGAGACTATTTCGAGGCGAAAAGAGCAAAGGGAAGGAGCGAAAAGGGTTGAGGAATAAAAGGAAAGAAGACGGAGAAGAAACTGTGAAGGGACTGGGGAGGGGACGGGAGTAGGGGTTCGGTGTGGTTAGGAAGAAAGAGGAAGGAAGAGGGGGCTGCTGAAGATCGGAGAAAACTGACAACGAGGGAGTAGAAAAGAGTATCGAAGGAGGAAGAGGAGCGAGACCTGAATCAGGAGAAGAGTTCGATACGTTTATGGAGAGGTTCGAAGTCGAGGAATAAGGGCCGGGAACATAATTATCCGCCAAGTCAAGGAACCCAAAGGCCGCCAGATAGAGAGAAACCGAACGACCAGAAAAGACAGAAGAGAAAGTAGTGTGTCGTGCGTGTGTGTTTCTCTCTCTCTGTGTGTCTCTGTGTGTTGCTGCAACGGTGAGGATCAGGTGGACGAGGGGGAGGGGACAGAGGAGAAGGATAGGGAGTCGCAAAGAGAATCTTATTCTTTGGTGCGGCTGGAATCCGAAATGTTCGGGGGGCGCATTATCTTCTTCTTACCGCGGCCAGTCAGCGCCACTCGCGGATTCCACGCTACGACCGTGTGCACCTATACACACTTTCCTGAGATATATATGTATATCCGTGCTTATTGTTGTTGCAATTCTGTTACATTTAACGCTAAGAATCCGAACGGTTTTGCGCAACTTCGCAATCCGCGATGTCAGAGTCCATTTAGCTCCCTACGAGTGCTTTCAATTTTTCTAGCCAGTATTTTGGAACGTTTCTCTTCATTTATTTATTTAACCCGTTGCTGTACTATTTTCTTTACGGCAGCTACGATTGAAACGCTTTTATCCGGATAAATGTCAGAAGAGAAAAGAGAATTTATATGTATCGTAATGCTTAAATATTCATTACGTAAAATTTTATATCGTTTAAACAGAAAGGCTGACTCGTTAAAATACGGCAAGGAATTAAAGTTACGTCAGCTTTAAAGCTGTTAGCGATCACTAGACTCCGGATCTTTATGCAAAATAAAAACTTTCTACCTGTCTAGCAGCAAACTGGACTGAAATAAAAATGTGACTTCTTTCTTAAAATGTTTAACAGATTGGAAATAATATAACAGTAGCGTTAAATTCGTCTAATGTTTTTGCTGTCTATAATTACAGGTATTCATTTTTGTCATAAATGCATAAAATCCGCAGTCTAGCGATCACTGTTACATGACGTTGTATTGGTCCTTGTCTTCATAAACTTGTTATTCATTCACAAACAACCAAAACGTATTCAAGTATTGTAAACGGTGCTCATCGTTTTCTATACAGTTACACCATCTTACATGTAACTGATCAACACGGTAAAAAATTGAATTTAAATGAATGTGCAATTGGTTAATTATGAGGGCTACGGATTAATTTCGACACCTAATATTTCATACGTATATGGAGAAGGTTATAACTAGACTCTGTAACTCCTCGACGGGACTTTCTTCTTTTTTTGTAAAATGTTAGTTTTTATTAAGGGTTATCTATAAATTTTTCAGAAAAATCCTTGCAATTTTAGACAATTTTCTTTTGAATTTTTTGTCAATGGTATATACCCTGTTGTGCCAGTTATTTTCTAATTTTCTAATCATTGTAGAATGAAGTAAGGTTGTACGAATATTCTGTTATAAAATTTCTGTGACGTTGACAAGTTACATGTTAATTACTAGAAGCTGTACGGCCTTTGAAAAGCAAGGTGGAAAGCATAAGCCAAGCTCCGTCATTCATGGGTTAATGGATTATATATATCAATAAACAATGCATTATTTACTGCATCAAATATTAAATGGTCTAATTGTATTGTCAAATTTTAGTGGTTATTAATAGAATATTAACATTTATCATCTGATCTCTGATTAGATATATCAATAAACAATGCATTGTTTACTGCATCAAATATTAAATGGTCTAATTGTATTGTCAAATTTACGTGGTTATTAATAGAATATTAACATTTATCATCTGATCTCGGATTCCTTTTGCTTGGATATTGGTAAATTTTGAGAATTGAATTGCGTATTTTTTAATACAACTATTAATATTATTTATGAACTTAATTTATTATTATTGTTATTTCTAGTTTATATTAACATTTTATAATATATATTAACATATATATATAAATAATTTATAATATATTTTAAGTATTTTAAAGCCCCTTCGGAACAGAGAGGATAAGATAAATATAAGGGAATATTCGAATAATAGGTTAAGAGTAGTTTTAATATTGTTTGAAAGAAGCGATGAAACAAAGGTTGTCTTTTTCGAATGGATGATCCTTTACTCTTCAGAACATAAGAAGCAGTACCCTTTTTAATCCGTGACAGACTGGCATATTCCAAGGTATATGATCATTGACTTTTTGTCGTCCCTTGTGACAAGGCGAGAAATTGAAATGTGGCTGTCTGCCGAGCAATTAAGATTTCAGCTCTTCGTAACATAGCAACATGTCAATTTCAATCCCTTTAAAACTCGTAAATAATTACATTGTTTCTTCTAAATAGAAGCTCCTAGAAAAACAATTAGAACACAATGGTTAAAAATGGAATGTAAAACGTTTGGACGATGTTTCGAAGGTTATTTTTCTTATGATGATATGTTATCAAGTAATTATTTTCCAATTTTAGTAAGGGTGTTAGTGTCCTAAATATTAGTGTGGTATTTCCACAAAAAATGTGGAAAAGATTTATAAAAAATTGAACGTATGCCTAACCCAGATTATGGGCATCGGAATTGTTTGTCCATATTTAAAAATGAATTATTATGCTAATGTAGTCATTGTACCAAATTTGGTTAAGATCTAGACAATACAAGAAGATTGAAGGACTACTCAGTGTCGTACATTTTCACTTTTGAATAGTTATTTTACTAGATAATTGCTAGATTGTTGCTTTGATAGTCACAGTGTTGAAGGCTCGAAAATTTTTTAATAGCAGTTTGTGTTTGACACAGGTTCTATCGAATTTTTAAATACCGATTTAGAAACCCTTATAGAAACCGAAATACGAAAATACTGGTATTTATTTCGGTAGTATATCGGTATTCTAACAATTTCTGTATTCATACATTTCGGTGTTGTAACGATTTTTATATTATACTAGTTGTACCTGGCCACGCGATGCTGTGGCTCAGTCTGGTTAAATGGAAAAGAAAGGAAAGAGAAAGCGTACGTTTCTAATATGTTTAATTTCACAATGCTTGTGGGTATATAATATTTTTTGTTGTTCCATTGTCTGTGCAGATATAGAGATTGTCTGGTTTGCCGACTCTAGAACACGCAACATATAATTGTCCATGTGAGAAGCAATCCGTGTCTAGATCTAAACCACACAATTCTAAAGAATGGCCCTGAGCTTAAAAAATACTAAAGAAAGTTAGAACAAACGAACATTTACATTTTCATTTATGTAGATTATATAGATTATGGATATAAAAACATGCGCGTATTCGAATGCAACGTTGTGTCAAAATTTCAAAACAATCGGTGAAGAACTTTCGGAGATTTAAGATTTTGAACAAACGAACATTTACATTTTTATTTATATAGATTATATAGATTAGGTATACAAAAACACGCGCGTATTCGAATGCAACGTTGTGTGAAAAATTCAAAGCAATCGGTGAAGAACTATCGGAGATTTAAGATTTTGAACAAACGAACATTTACATTATTATTTCTATAGATTGGTTTCGGTACAGCCGTATTAGTACAATACCGGTTTTAAGTTTCTGAGTTTGATACGAGCTATCGGTCAAATTCGATAGGAATCGAGCGAATGAAATAATATGAGACATAATCCTAAACGAACGGTTGGTTATCTAATTGAGCTGTCAGATAGTAGTAAAATGACTGAAATCGAGTATCTGCGACACCGGTCGTCAAAAGGAAGGTGAATAGAGTCGCCAGTTGACCCGGTGAACAAATCTGAAGGAAAGATACCGCGGAAAGAGTGCCGATTCCGTAGTGGTAACGAGTTGAGATGGCCGAGAACATCGGCGGTGCCACTTCAAAGCGGGAATCCCGCGCAATCAGATTCTCTTGCCCTCCCTGCTCGGTTGAAAAACCGAGCGAGGGGCTACCACCTCTTCAGCCCTTCGTTCTCCTATCCTCTCTTTGGGCTGCCTGTTTGTGAGGATATCCGAAGGTAGCCACATCGAGTAACGATCATCTTGCAGCCGGAGCAATCTCGATGTTCAGCCGACCTCCGTTAACGCTACCGTTCTTCGTGTCTTTGTCATTGCTGCTCCTCATCAGTCATAATCAATGTTACGTGTCGATAGCCGATAGAAATCATGGAATGAGGTATTGACGCGTAAACTTCTGCTTAAGGGGTTATACAGTTATAATATTACGTTGGTGCATATGAAATGTCGGATTTTCAAATGAATATTATCGCCAATTTCTGTAAAATGCCGCAATATTGTTGTATGACTCGTCTCCATTCTGACAGCAAGTTGTCTTGCTGTTACACTCGAATTTGTTTCCACTAATCTTTTCGAAACACCGTTATTTACAGACGCTTTGTTGGGTCTTCCTCGTGCTCGTTTTATGTATAAGGAAAAATCTCCAGAATGAAACTTTGCGAACATCGCTGCACTTTCCTCACGTTCACAGTGTTCTTCCCAAAAGCAGAGTTGTCCTAATTCATTTACATTGTAATTGAATTACATTGTATTTCAATAATATAGTAATTCAACTACGTCGTAACTGAATTACGTAATTCAAACCTTTCAATTAATTCAATTACTAATTATTTTAATCAGATGTGTAATTGAAATACAATATAATTCAAATGCAGCTCTTCAAATTATAGCTCAGAACTTTGAAGAAGTGCGATATATTCTTATGTTTTTCTTTCATATACTTGTTTGCTGTCTATGCGGTGTATTTTCTATTCTTCGTCCACGTAATTCGTTATTAATGTAATTTAATTACAAAGTATTTTATAATTGTACTCCAATTGCAATTACGAATTACATTGTAATTTAATTGAATGAAGATCTGAATTATAAATTACAATATGATTGAATTACAATGTAATTGTAACAAACAATTGCCCAGAAGCTTGATTGATATTACGAGTAGTTTTTGCAGCATTACTGCCAAGTTTATCCTCGTACAAAAAATTACACGAATATCAGAAGAATCTGTATTTAAAGAAAATTCAAAATAAATTTTGAAAATTCACGATTTGGAAGGAAACTTTCTCACCAAAATAAAACTATGGTAACAAACAATAAGACTATAGAAAAGGTTATGTCAAAAACAATATTCACGTGAAATAAAAATCCGACATTTCATATGTACCAACCTAATATTATAATAGTACGTTATAGTAACAGTTATAATATTATATCATAATAGTTATACAGATATAAATGCTCCGAAATAGTTCTTCTCTCAAGCTAGATGAATTAGTTGACTAGATGGTGTGTAATGAAAATTTTTAAACAACTGTGTTTAGTTTGAATTACGACGAACGTGAAATTTGCTTTTTACAATTTTTTTATTTGGTCTTGTAACGGTAATTTAAAAAATTTGCTTTGTAGATTCATATGTATAAGATTTAATGATAAAAATCTGTCATCGAAATTGGTTTTTGCTTATTCAGCGATTTTTACCGTTTCTAATCCTATGACGTATGTAAACTGTTTATCCTAGATTTACTAGGGTATTACACAATTTATTTATTACGGTTTATAACTTGATATTGCAAAATTAGCTTTATGTTAGCAAAAATATTATTTTCCAACAATCACGTCGCAAATAGCCTTAATCACGAGGCTTACTTGTTCTCATACATTGGTACAGAAAATGTTTAATTATTTATTGAAGAAGATGCTATGATGTTAACGGAGTTTTTCAATCGCGACACTCTCATACATTTTTTATATCATTAATGCGGTAATAAACACTTATTTTCTGAGACGACAAGAAACGAATATTGTAATTATTGTAATTTTCGCTTGATTGATATCTTTTATATGTTTCTATCACTAATTTGCATAACTTTGAACACGGAACAGCGTTATTAGAGATAATATAGCGATGCACATGCGTTACCAATTATTATTATTTATTTAATGCTTTAAACCTGTTTTTTTCTGATTACCTACATCAATTATACGCCTCAGAAAATATCCCCGATGACAGTTACGGGTAATTATGACTGCATAAAATATTACACCCGTATTAATGCGGGGAGTGTACTTCTACATAATTGAAAGCATTTATGCGTTAACGTCGTAAATTCGGATTTTAATGTCCTCCGCTTTCTTACGGATCTAATTTGGGTTTGGTTATCCAAGGAACAGTTTAACCAAAGCAAGCGAGATATTTAGGAGACTCAAATTAAACGACCTACCCTATACATGTATACTCTCGCTAATATTAGGTGTACAAATTAATTCGGTGCCTTCTTAAAACAAATTTAGTATTTATTTATAATGCGATCATACATCTGCTGTTTTCCGAAATAGTCTCCATTATTTTCGATGACTTTGGTCCATCTTTCAGGCAACTGTCGAATTCCTTGACGGAAAAAAGATGACGGTTTTTATGTAACGAATTCGTCAATACTTTTTTGCACCTCTTCCAATGTTTGGAAATTTGTATCTGCTAAATGATGCTGGAGTGATCGGAATAAATGAAAATTCGATGGAGCCAGGTCACGAGAGTATGCCGCGTGTGGGAGGATTTCCCAGCCCAAAGAACAAATTACATCCTTTGTTGCTTTCGCATCGTTGTTCTCTGTTCTCAGAACTGAGCGTGTGCGGTACACACCGACTTTGTTTCTGGATCAATCCTAACTTATTCAGTCGATGAGAAATTGGTTTTTGTGACACCCCAAGCTGCACTGCCAGCTCGTGTTGCGTTTGTGCGGAATTTTCAGAGAGCAGCTGCTCAAGTTCTTCGTCTTCAAATTTTCTTGGCTGTCCGGTACGTTCACGATCAGAAAGATCAAAGTCGCCGCTTCGAAATCTTTGATACCACTTTTTACAGGTTTTATGTGTTACTGCACCTTCGACCCAAAGCAGAACAAATCATTTCAGCGGCTGCGGAAGCATTTTTCTTTAATTGAAAGGCAAACAGTATACAGTATGCCGTATGTGAGTCTTGTCAGACGCCGCCATCTTGCTTACTAATAGTTTTTGTTTTGACTAGATCTCAATTGTTTCATAACTTGTAAGTGTCGGTACGTAAACGTTACAAAATGACGGGCGATTATTGTCATTCAAACCAGAGTTATGAATAATTTAATATCAAGGCGCCGAATTAATTTCTAATATAACAAATTAAATATTACCATTTTGATAAAACGAACAGACTTCTGGACAGAGATGCGCATCTTCCTTCGTGAGTGGTGGATATCGAATATTTTCGTACAATAGCGTAAATGCACGATCAAACAAATACGCGTGCTTGCCTACACGAAATCCAGCCATAAATTTGTTGTCGAGTGATACCTGATAACAAGTAATAGGCTTCTTTTCAATACGAATGAATAGGTGTGAAATAACTGTTGGGACAGTTAGTCTTGCTCTGGCGACTGTTCTGAGCGAAGTGCCACAAAAGTTAGGAGCGAGCATGAAGAAAACTTAGCAGTAAATCTGTTACGGCTATAAACGATGGTGCGTGCTGCGTTACACGTGTGGAAACACGCACCGGGAATACGGTTATTATACGTATCTATAAATTCATTTTAAATACCAACATCTACACGCGTGAATACCTCTCCGAGGCTGTGCTCGTATTGCGAACGATTTTGACCGATCGTTTCGGGTGACAGCACAGATTAATTGTGCAATTAAACGACACGCGGTACTAGTTCCAGGAAAAGCCTTTTCTTCGTTCCTTTAGCCATCCTACGAACAAGATTATGATTTTTGGTTCGGCTCGCGTGATGATCGAAGGAATTCCTCCCGATAAATACGTTTGATTCGATGAATTATTATTAGACTGCGTGCGTTCATGCAATTTTCAATTTTTGCGACAAATTTTGATTTTCAGTGGTAGTAGCCTGTGTAGATCTGAAATAAATACATAAAAATCATACGAAAATCTGTCAAATTTTATATTCTACTATTTTCTGAAAATTTTCGGGAGTCTTAAATGCATAAAGATTCGCAGTCGAGTTATTAGTAGACTGCGGATTTTATTCATTTACGAGAAAAACAGGTACGTTTACCGTAATACATACAATCAAGAAACTTGAAATTTGTAGATGGAATACATTGGGTACAAAATTGTGTTTGTTTAATGTCAGTGCTTAAAATCGAACATTTCATATGTAACAACATAATAAATACATCAAATCCACAGTCTCCTAATAAGTATACTATAACAAGATGAATGTAATACATTAATTGCGTACATTAATAAACATGCATTTAGAAAATTACAAAAGCATACAACAAAACTACATTGTTAAATTGTGATAAATTAAAACAGATCCATCCTAATTAGTTAATGTTTTTAAGTTGTCGTCCATAAACTTTTTGTTTATATGTCTCTCATTACTCATTCATTTCATATCCTCGCTGTTAAATGTCGTTTATACTCATTAATTACGAAGAAATTGATGAGGTTCGAATGAAACACCATTACGCTACAGGCGACTCTTCCTTTCTTTGGTCTTATTCACTACGAATTGTTAATTGATTTATCTGCAATTTTCTCTCTCGTTACGTTGAAGATGAATAATTATCTGAAAAAATTGAAGATGGGACTAATGTTCCTGCTAGTTTAATCATTGCATCATTTTCACGTTCGCATTCTTTTTGTAGCTATGTGAAGTGATTATGCTCTCTGCACAAAATACAGGGTGAGTCACCTAATATTTGCACCTGAAATATCTTTGTTGTATTTAAAGACACGTCAAATATCTTAGGGACAAGGTGAATGGTTCAGTGCCACACAAATATTTGTTTTTGTTATAATTTTGTTTAGGAATCTTAAGGTCATCTTCATTTTTTAAAGTGGAACCACCCCTTTTTAAACACCTACGATAATAGTTCCTTTAATTAAGAATTTGGTGACTATAATTACTTAAGGACATTCGAGGTCACAGACAGAGGAAACGTAAAAAATTTCCGAAGCAAGTTACTTTTTTGATATTGTCTAATAAATAATCCCAAACTTGAACCTATATTTATTCGGAACAAAACGGAATGGTTTTATCGTAAATAATCCACCACTTTTCATAGATATATGAGGCCAGAAAAACGAATTTTACATACAAAGTACATTCTAATAGTTTCAAAGAAATAATTATCTTGAATAAATCATTCTTATATTTCGAGAAATTTGTAAAAATTACGTTGGACTTAAACACTGTCCAACAAAATTAAACTTTTTTCATGTTCAACAATTACTGTTAGGTGATTCTTATAGAGATTATTGATTCCGAATCTGCCCTTAATTATCCCCTAGCCGCACAGTTTTTGAGAAATATGATTTTGAGAAAAACATATCTTTCAACTTTAAACAAATATTGTGATGTTATTATAAAAGATATTTAATTGTTCTTTGCAGCAAAAGATTCCGTAGACTTTCCCGGATACAGTGATATCCAATATTACTACATTACGAATGTTTAAACACGATTAAATAATCGTTAAAGAGGAGAGACACCACTCTTGCACCAATTTCTGAGAATATTTTTCAGTTTATCTTAAAAAATAAGGGTCCAGCGTAAAATCGAACTATATCACGCGATAGAGCAGACTTTTATCTTGAGAATCCCCCCTTTGAAGTTTGCAACGGCGACGTCTTTTTCGAACCAGAAAGCAAAATATCTTCGCCAGACATGAGTTGCCGTCAGTGGAGCTCACTACTGGCACGGTAGTTCCACGGGAAAAATGAAGAAACGATTCGGAGTCAGCGCAAAAAAATTCAATAAGAATCATCCAACAGTAATTGTTGAACAAATTTGGTGTTGAACAGTGTAATTATTCACAACAATGTATTGTCTTGCACTTACAGTATGTATTTGGAGGTCACTTTACATTTATCCGGTGTACCGGTACCTAAACAGTTAAAGATACCATCTAATGGCACGTAGTGCAGCGTCACGCGTGTATCCACACGTCATAACGTGTACAGGATCAACAGATATCCTTTCGTTATCTCGCGGCGCGTACGAGACGAACACTATTCACGATGATACGATAGTTACTTGCCGTAATTGGTCGGGGGCCTTGTTTCTCTGGGTTTCTCACTGATCTCGCTGGCGTTTCACCGACGAGTTCTGCGATGGCAGATTGCATCGCTCATCCCCGACGATTTCACTCGCGGCCGCTACGGATAAAATGCAACTTTGATAGAATTACATTAGTACACGGTATCTTACAGTCTGCCGCCATGTTCACTCGTTGCAACGTTTTTCGTGTAACGGTTGTCTGTCTGTCGTCGAGGGTTATGTTTTCTTTCGATAAACCCGTTGGATCGGTATCGCGATTTTACTAGGGATCGTGATGCATAAGTTTGATGAACCTCCTTGACCGTCAATTTCAATTCCAATCAGTTTACATGTTTATGTCGGAGATCGATGGAGTCACTGAACGTTTTAATAGGTGCTAGGGGAACTCTACCGATTACTTAGATTATTTTAATATTATTCCTAATTCATCATGAAATAATATGTGCAAATATTTTATGGAAGAATGATGTGTTCTGAATAAAAAAAGAAAATTGGTGCTCCTCGAAACCTAATACAACGTAAGAAGATATTAAAAATTAAAATTAATAACATTTTGTACGTATTACTGTGGACGAAAAAGAGCCATGTATCAATTACTGCAGATTGAACTACGTATCTAGGCATAAATTTAAATAAATCCTGAGTACAGTAACAAATAATTTGTTTACGAATTACGTTTTAAACGAATACAACTTTCCCCCATGCAATTTAAAGCGGTATAAAGAAGAAAAATGGTCTTATTTTTACTTTTTATGAAGAATGTTTTTTGAAATCCTGACATTATAAAAATATGAGAATGATTGACAATTTTGTTTGCCTTACCAACCAGACTACATTCTCGTTAAATTGTACAAATTTATTCATGGCAAAACATTTCTTTTTACGTATTTTAATCTCATTGGGAAAAAATACCGCAGTAAAACGTACACTCGTAGTAATACGTACATTTACCCTATTTGCAACCTGAATCGAACTCGATAGAACTTTTCTCAAAAAAACGTGCCTACATTTATTTTATCACGTAGGTGGTCGCATCGTGAATGATTTTCAACAGTAACATTTAACAAACATTTCTCTACAGAAAACTTTGAAATCGTTGGACAGGCCTGATTTAGGAGATCACGATCACCATTTTTAAGTATTTTCTAACAACATTAGTAATTAATTTCTAATAAGCTATTATTATTGCAATATTCATAGAAATATTGGGTTGGCAAGAAAGTAATTTCGGTACTTTAAGGTGAAATAAAACCCAATTTTTGGGAAAATTTTGAAGTTTTACGAGCGCGGAATTATGAAGCTACCAGAAATATGGCAAAAGATCATCGAACAAAATGGAAGATATTTTACTGATTAAAGTTCTTTACTTGAATAGAAAAAAATTGGGTTTTTTAATTCACCTTAAAATACCGAAATTAGTTTCTTGCCAACCCAATTGTAACGAGATCGAAATCCCTTCCATGTTTCAACTTATGCAAAATGTTTATATTATATTATGCTTCGTTTATATCATACCCAATGTTCAAATAACAGTTTTTCTTACTATTACAAATAACCAATATATTCAAGGTGGGAAAAATTATTGCTTCACACTGTACAGGGTGTATAAAAAGTAATGGTCATCCGTCCTAGGGGTGAATCTACACCTCTGGATCAGCGAACATTTGTAAGAGAAACTTGCCGCAAAATTGTTTATCACAAATAAAATTAAAATTGAAATTTCTACTCATCGAAAAGAGAAAAAGTTTGAAAGAAGACATATGTCGCAAACAAATAGTTATCGCGATATAAGCTGTCAAAGTTTTTGCAAAATTTGATTGTGTTGTGTGTGTGTGTGTGGAATTATACGTATAAATAAAAGCCTACTACTGCAGTCCACACGTCCGTGTCGATGAGACAGAACGTGTGCGTGCCACGATTTTTTAACTTGAGGCACATGCTAGTAGATACTGTTTAAACTACGTCACGAATGTTTGTAATAGATTTAACTATTCGCTTGTATTGTTCCAAAATATATAAAGTTTTTTTTGTATGCAACAATTTTGTTATCTGAACACTTGTTTTCCCGGTAATTTCGATAACGGGGAAAATTAATTCGTAACCATTTCTTCTCGAATTTGTTGTTTAATTACAATCAAAATGCATACTGCATCACTTTTTGTGTGAAGGATATTTATCATTTACTTCATTATGTAAATAATTACTTTGCCCACTATTGCATGAATTTTCATGACGAATTGAACAAAATATATGGCTGTTAGTCTACTTAAAAAGATGATTATGTTGTCTCATCGACACGGACGTGTGGACTGTAGCATGTAGTAGGCTTTTGTCTATACGTATAATTCCACACAATCAAATTTTGCAAAAACTTTAACAGGTATAATACCTCAATAACTATTTGTTTGCGACATATGGCTCCTTTCAAACTGTTTCTCTTCTCGATGAGTAGAAAGGCGTTGATGTAAAAAGAAACTTTAACAACAATTTTCTTTGTTATAAACAATTCTGCGGCAAGTTTCTCTTACAAATGTCCACCGATCCAGAGGTGTAGATTCACCCCTAGGACGGATGACCATTACTTTTTATACACCCTGCACATCAATCTATACATGCAGGCCTGCATATTGGACCGTTTATTTTGAAAGTGGTGCAAGTCCATTTTTTAAAAAAATGAAACCTCGCATAATTTGTGATTAATTTAGTGTAAATAGAGAGTCATTTTTTTTTTTAAATGGAGTTGCACCACTGTCAAAATAAACGGTTCAATATAATACATTACTTTGCATAGTGACCCATATTTTAATGAGTATTTTGGTGATCTTTTTCGGTGTAATTAGTACAAGCAATTAATTTAACCATGTCCGTACAGGACATACTCGGTTCACTTGATCGATAGCTATGATATCGAGTTTGATGCCCAGACTGTGACAGCGGTATCGCCGGATTGTTAATTACCTGTCAATGATTACGTGTCTCGCAATTTAGAAAACCATCTAACGAAGTTAAGGTTTCCTGCGTGAAGCATAAATTATCTTCCTCGCTGGCTGGATCGACTATGCTCGAGCACGCACCGACCCGGTAGCTTATTTGGATATTTTAACGGTGCTTCTGTGTACTACTCGTTGTAGAAAAGCAGGAAGTTTCTGTGACCACTCACCTATGAAAAATTGATAAATCCTTATAATATTCGTAGCATAACTGCCGGAGCATTTAAACGCTTCTGTAATTTATCATTTCCGTAACAAAGGTATGAATGCATGATTACATATGCATACATGCATGTCTGTGAAAAATTGACGGTGTTTACGTTTATGGTACAACTGTGGAATTTTTCTAGATTTTTCTACATTTTATGGTCTTTAAAGTGGAAGTTGAATGTATGATCATTTACGAAAATCATTGGCAGGATAACGTTTATACTACAGCTTCCGAAAGACATGAAAATGTTTCTCTGTTCTCTGTAGCTGTTGAAAGAAAATCACAAGTTCGAAAAGCAGTATTGGGTTGGAACGAAAGTTCGTAGCGTTTGTAAATTAAAATTGAAAGCTAAAATTCATATATTTATTCATAGATTTATTCGATAACATATTTTCCATTCTGCTCTATTACTTTTTGCCATTACCGAGGTATCTTCTCGTGTTATTGAATAAACATATGGATAAATACCGTCATTTTATCTTCGATTTTTAATTTGAAAACGCTACGAATTTTCGTTCCAACCCAATATTATTATCATCAATAGTCTGCGGATGCTTATGCAATTTGCAATTTTTGTAAACTAATTGTTAGAAAGTGGAATAAAATAGAATTTTATTTCCGACGGTAGTAGCCTTTGCAGATCTGAAATGAATGAAAGTTACTAAATTCTGTCGAATTTTATATTCTACGCATTTTTAACATATGAATAAATACCTTAATTTTATCTTCGATTTTTAATTTGAAAACGCTACGAACTTCCGTTTCAACCCAATATTATTAGTATTAATCATTTGCAATTTTTGTAAACGAATTGTTAGAAAGTGGAATAGAATAGAATTTTATTTCCGATGGTAGTAGCCTTTGCAGATCTGAAATGAATGAAAGTTACTAAATTCTGTCGAATTTTATATTCTACTCATTTTTAACATATGAATAAATACCTTAATTTTATCTTCGATTTTTAATTTGAAAACGCTACGAACTTTCTTTCCAACCCAATATTATTATTATCAATAGACTGCGGATGTTTATGCAATTTGCAATTTTTGTAAACGAATTGTTAGAAAGTGGAATAAAATAGAATTTTATTTCCAACGGTAGTAGCCTTTGCAGATCTGAAATGAATGAAAGTTACTAAATTCTGTCGAATTTTATATTCTACGCATTTTTAAAAATTTTCAGAAGCCATAGATGCATAAAGATCCGCAGTCTAATTATTAATATTTTCTTCGCAGAAAGTCCGGAATATACAGGGTGTCGCACGTAATCGTCGCCATCAGTTTTCAGGCACTTCTGGTAGCCAGATAGCCTTACTGTTAAGGTCATGTCAAGGTCATAGTATACTAGGTCGTTGAACCGGTCTTGACATAAGCAATAATATTATGTACTAAAAAATGTGTACAAAAGGCAAAGATATTTTCCTTTCTGGTTCGGTAAAAACGTCGACGTTGCAAACTTCAAAGGGGGGTTTCTCAAGATAAAAGTCTCCTGTATCGCGTGACACAGTTCGATTTTACGCTAGAGCCTTATTTTTTAAGATAAACTGAAAAATATCCTCAAAAATTGGCGCAAAAGTGTTGTCTCTCCATCGTTTAAACCACTCCATTGTTTAAACATGTTTAAACATTCGTAATGTATTAATATTGGATATTACTGTATTCGGGAAAGTCTACGGAATCTTTTACTGCAAAGAACAATTCAATATCTTTTATAATAATATCACAATATTTGTTTAAAGTTGAAAGATATGTTTTTTTCAAAATTGTGTTTCTCAAAAACTGTGCATCTAGGGGAAAAATTAAGGACAGATTCGGAATCAGCGTAAAAAACTCTATAAGAACTCTATTGGACAGTGTAAATCGAATCGGAAACTTCCTTCCAGCAGTTCTATTAATCGGAAACATTTTTCCGTGTAACATTTTGTTTATTTTCTCGTTTCTTTGTTATAATAAATGGATGCTTATGTTTTTTTGTTGTTTTTCATTCTTTAATAAGCACCTTTTAATTTCCCATGAGTTTTAACTGCATAAAATAATATTTTATACTTCTAAAACATGAATGTTTTCTGTAAAATCCGTATCAATGCCTCCGATCGGTAACTTTTTACCACGGGTTGTAGTATCATTTTAAAAAATGAATTTTTCTATTGCAGTTTGCAGCCGACTAAAAACTAATTAATTTTGTTCCAAATATTTCTTTATCTGGCTACGTGGACACCCTGTACACTTTCTGAATAATTTTCAATTTTTCGTCACCATTCTAAGCCATTTTCGTTATTCAAATATTGTTGACACTTTATTAGAAAATTATTAGAAAATTAGTGGGTTGCTCAACGGTATGCTGAATATTTTATAGGCACTTAATCGCTAAAAATTCTGCTATATTCAATCGATCTCTCACTTGCCGAGATAACGGTAAGAACTTGAGCTTCTGCAACATTCTAATCATAGTCGTCAAGTTTTAACTATGCACGGGGAGGAGAGCGTAGAGCTCTTTGTTTAGTTAGGATATTAAATTAGCCGTTTCGTATTCGCCAAGCTGTAATTTTGTCTTCCCTTTAATGTATGCGCTTTTTTAATTCGATTTGAAACACATATAATCCTCTATTATCGTGTTTGTACCGTTACGCGACCGAGGATTCGCATTACACCTGCTTGAGTTTTCAATAAAATGCACATTAAAGCTCGTTTTAGTGCAATAGTTAACAATTGTTTACACATGTAGTTTAGCGACGTCTTCCACGGCGACATGATATTTCCAGACTTTTCCCATTTCTCTTCTATCAAATTATTATTATTTTTCTCTGTCGGATATACAGATCAAAATGTAAGATATAAATTTAAAAAAATTAAATTTTAATTTTAAAGAATACAACTTTATTAATCAATTATACATACAGTCACCATTCTTTTCTAATTGCAGAATCTTTCCAATCTTTAAAATTTAACCATTGAATTTTATTTTTAAATCGGGCACGAACTTATGCAATCATCTAATATATATGTTATATACCAGGGAAATTGGTTAGAGCTCGAAGGTTTCGTTCATTGCGAGGAGCTGTGTGAAAGCAAAAAGTGAAAACTGCATAGTTCCAAACCACATGTACCAATTTTGTCTAATTTTGTACAGATTAAAGCGCGTTTTGATGTTTTGATCATGATTTCACCGTTTGGAGACACTGTGCGCTGTGCTGAACAGGATATATCTATTGTTTCTTTGTTCCAGCGATTAACAACAAGTAAATTATACAGAATTTATTATGTAATAACAATTAATAATATGTATGTCCAAATTCGAGAAAATCGTTTCTAAAAAACCTTGTATACCTTTTATGGGTTTGGAATTAAGTAAAATCTGATTATTGATTTGAATTCAGCATCTCAAAATCTATAAAACGGTCCTATTTTGATTAATTTAAACATAGAAATAACTTCAAAAATGATTTTGTCCGCGTTTTTCTTGTTTCAAGCCACTGTGCGACGGTACGGGCCTGAGGTGGCTCGAGAATTAGGGCCGTCACGGAACGAGCAAAACTTGCCGATCTCCGATCTAAAAGAGTCGCAGAAGTGTGGATAAGCTTGAACTCTGCAGTCTCGATTACGTTGACTAAATCATTTTGATTTGGTCGGATATATCGGCGATGGTTGTTCACCAGCGAATGTGTCAAAGGATGACAGTAGCGGCGAGAACAGAAACTATTATTACCATCGACGACGGTGACGACGAAGTTGACGACACTCTATGATGAAAGATATATGAACGACGATGAATATTACCTTGCCGCGTGTAAAACTTTTCCTCCCAGTGTTATCTCCCTTTATCTTCTGGTCTTTTTACCTCGTTACGAGCAAATAAATCGACGAGGTCGACGCCGAGGTCGGGTTCTATGGTCGCCAATAAGAGGTCAGCCAACGCTGATTCACTATTACCAGGGATATGGACGTCGCTTCTGGGTGGTAATTAGCTCCAATCCCGGTAACGGCGTCGTATATCTCGTGGCAATTTTTACATGACTCGGCCCCGACATGGCGGCCCCTCTGTGCATCATTTTTCTGCTATCGTTGAATCCCTTCTTTCGCTACCGAGGGACTTAGTATACGCTGCCGTCTTCGCGTCGATACTCGCTGAAAAAGATTCGAAGCTCCTGGTCAATTGATATTAAATGTAAAAAGAAATCACAGTACGGTAGACATAAATCTCAGCACATTTTCTCTGTATTATTTTTCAATATTTTCAAGAAACCACTGATTTTCTGCATTTATACGACAAAAATAACTGCAAGCAATATAAAACCATGTAGACATTACAAGATCTCAAGAATGTTATACTTTCTTCGACTTGCTGAAACGATTAAAAGAGGAAATATCGGGTTGGCTAGAAAGTGATTTCCCAATTATTTTATTCAAACAACGAACTTTAATCAATCAAATATTTTCCATTTTGTTCGATAAGCTTTTGCCAACTTTCTGGCAACTTCGCAATTCCGCGTTTATAAATCTACTGGTTCTAATCGGTAAAGGTAAATAACTGATCCAAGAGCGATTTCAAGTCATCATCATTTCACCTTAACACTAAACCTACCGAGTCTTAAAAGTTACAGGTACATGTTCCCTTATAAAAATTACAAGATTGATTTTATTTAGACTTTGTGCAGCTCCTGTTGTAATATGTGCTCCACTAAAGATATCTATACAATCATTATTTCTTATGAAATTATTTTTATTATATCAATAATCGTAAAATAAAAAATCTGGAACCGGTCATTTTGAGTGATGATGATAGGTTTAGTGTTAAAATACCGAAATTACTTTCTTGCCAACCCATTGTCAATACATGGCTATTTAGATTGTGTGTCTTACAATCAACGTGGGAAAAATTTTATTTTGCACGAAGATCCGCAGTCTAGTGATAAGGTAGTAGGAACTTTTATATTTCTTCGTCAGACAACAATAGAATATTAAATTTCAAGAAGAAAATGTTGACCTATCTTGGTTCTGCATTTAATAGCGAATCAGATATTTAATGATAAGTTGTCTCTATGTTTACGTTTACTCCTTTGAAACAATTTTTCACGAGAATTTAGAGTAAGTATGTATTCATATAAGAATTCATTGCTTCGGTGTGAGACCATACCATATTTATTTCAAGTGTCCTAATAATTTGAGCACCTATACATATTGTATACTATTGTATACATAGAAACAACACACTGTATTTGTTATTGCAAAGTAGAAGCAAGTAGATTTAAGAATGTATACGAGTATTAAGAACATAATATTATAACTGGACTGCGAATCTTTATGCAGAATCAAAATTGTACACAAATTACTAGGTACTGGGACCAAATAAAAATTCCATTCTTGCTTTAATCATTTTCATAACATATCGCATTGATTAAATTCTCTTTATCTAATTCCTCTTTACTGTCTGGTCTACTACTTTTTCAAAATAAATGTACAGACTCCGCAATTATATCATGACGCAGTACAATAACAACATTGTTATAATTAGACTGCTGAATCTTAACGCATTTATAGCTAATGAAAATTTGCAAGAATAGCTAGAATATAAAATTCGATAGAATTTAGTAAGATTTTTATTTGTTTTTGATCTGCAAAGGCTGGGAATTTATTTCATGCCACTTTCTTAAAACTTTCACGCCACTTTCGTCTATAAAAATTGAAAATTGCATAAACATCCGCAGTCCAGTTATATTATCTCTTCGCATCGAAACTTTTTCTGAAATCATTTCACGGGAAAGCGCCCCTGACCTATCCAGCTCGACGCCCAACGATTAGAAAACTATCGTGTGAAGTATCGAACGCGATCCCTTTTCTTTCACGGAGCTTGGAAACTGCGATGACTCTATCGACGTGGTTATTGGTGAAAAAAAGGTACTCGAGGGAAGGCAATGTGGGAACAAGAGTGAATCTTCTGAAAGAAAGTACGTGGTGGGAGAAGGAAGAAGGAGGAAGCGTGGGAGGAGCTTGTTGAAACGATGAAAGGGGATTTCATCGAGAATCTCTCTATCGAGAGAACGGTGGCAAAAAAGATGAAGGGTGATCCGCGTAACAGGTGCCTAATTGTTATTTGTCAATCCTTAAAGTTTAGGCCTTTACGGAGCTGTTCTTAGCCGATCGCAGCTTTGATCGTCTCAGGAAGTGATCGGTTTATAATTAAACCGTTTGGAACAGAGGAAGCATACATTTTGATCCGGTTCTAACTCCACCCACTTCTAACCTTTCGTATTTTTTCTCAAGTCTTCCCCATAAGAATCGCTTCGGGACTGTGTTAGTGCTGGAATTCATTTTATTCCCAGCGATACTCCAAGTGAAACATGAGTATACTATGAGTCTACTACTGGACAATTAAAAGGACATAGGTCTTATTTTGAAAAAATTTAAAAATCGTTATTCTTACATTTAAATTCTTTTATTAAATTCTATATATTTAAATTCTTATCATTTAAATCAGCTTTTTTAATTCATGTACACGAGTATCCCTTTTATTATTTTTCCTTATTTTTATGAATGTTCCTCAATTTTAATATTGATTTCCTAATTTACAAGAATCTTACTATTTAGTATCAATACAATTTAACAATTTCTTATAATAAATTTAACAGATACTTAATCCCTCAATATTGATTTTTCAATTTACAAGAATTTTAATATTAATTACTTCTTGGTTGTAAGTTACATAAATTTTTCAATATACTAAGTTTGAAGTGTTCTGTCTTAATTATTAAATTCTTAAGAACTAATGTTTATTGATCATGAATACATTTTTAATGTCTACGTAAATTATTTATGTAGTATTATAGAGATGTAAAATATTTAACCTGTATTTTCAGTATCTTCATATTTAGCGTGCAGTTATTTCCCGACGTACGATTGATCTAAAATTTTAGATACAGTGATTCGGATTAAAATTCGGACGCTCTAAAAATGACGATAACTTTTTTAATATTATACTATACTTTTCGATTTTTTTGGGAAAGCTAGAACAATTAGTTTACTACAGGATGTGAGAAGAAATTTTTTCAAAAATTGCAATTGATCGGAATTGTAGAAAAATACTAGAAGGTGCAGTTTACAACTTTTTTATGTGGGCCTATATTGAAAATTTAAAAAATGCGTTTTGTATATCTGTGCGAATTAAAGATATTCTGAAAATTTCGTCAAAGTCGGTCGATGTTGCAACGAGCTACAAACGTTTAAAGATGGTAAAAAATGGCAGATTTTCACGATTTTCGGCCTCTAACTTTAATAAATCTTCTTCTTACATTTTTTCTTACATCTTTGTAATTTAATTGATTCTTACATCTTTCAATGCCTGTCGTTTTTTTCCCGGATCAACCGATTTCGATGAAATTTTCACAGTGCGTATAATTGACACAGATCTATAAAAGGTATTTTTTAAATTTTCAATATAGGCCCACATAAAAAAGTTGTAAAATGCAACATTTAGCATTTCTTTCGCAATTCCGAACAATTGCAATTTTTTAAAAACTTTTTTTCACATTCTGTAATAAACTAATTGCTCTAGCTTCCCAAAAAAGTTCAAATCGGATAGTACAACATTAAAAAAGTAATCGTCTTTTTTAGAGCGTTCGAATGTTAATCCGAGTCACTGTATATCATTTTTTGATGAAATGGAACAATTTTAGGGTACGTCGTGCTCAAAATTTCACAGTTGAAAAGTAAGGTGCACCCTGCCATGCATACAGAGGGAGTTTGCTGTATTACAGGACGTAGGTAGTTGCAAATGCAGGAAGACCCACTCGATTTCTTCGCTTTAAGACCAGTCTTTTACGTAAGAAGCTGCCCATACATTGCTGAGCGCTACGAGCACCATAACGCCTGTCCGGCGATCAGCAAGTATGCATTGATTACCACCCATAAGAAACGACAGTTAAGAGAACTTTTAATTTACAACTTATTAAAATTTCCCTCCTTGTTTCCCCGCTTCCGTAACCGAGTCGCTAACTATCCGGTCGTTCGTTTGCAAAGTTCTCTTGTCCTTGATCTTCGCCAAATGATTTATGGAGACGCATTTACAACGACACGACGCCGGGTAAGCGTACCCAACGGAAGATCTGTCAATAAACTTGGCGAACGGTATTCTACGTCTTCGGACGCACAGGTGATTACCAAAGTATCGTTGGGAACGTGTCGGTGAAATCAGGAAATGACCTTGAGTAAATTTAGCAGTAGTACCTGCAAGGATACATGAAACAAATGAAGACTTCAGGTGTTGCGTACGCTTCAAGACGGTCTTTTCGAAATTATCCTTCGACCTAACCACCGCCGGATCGATTATGATAAATGATAAATGATTATCCGCTGCAAACTGTTTCAGGTGTTCGAAACGGATTTTACAGTTAGCTCCACAATTATTTCTAGAGAAACTACAAACAAGTCCCGTCGTCGAATCGCTGAAGGAGCACCATAGGAGACAAATATTTTTTTGTCCGGTTATTTTTCATTGTTCTTTCAAGGTCATCGTTATTTTTTTTATCAGGAAAGCTTAGGTTTGTTTTTGCCAACTTGGGTACTAAAAATGTGATAAATAGACTGCGGGATCTTTATGCATTTATAACAATAACGTACAGGTACCTATAATTTGAAACAGTACAAAATTTCGAACATCGAAAAGTGTCGATACATTACTTTCAACCTGCTCGAATTATTTATTAACATGTTCGCTACCACCGTCACAAATACGTGACATCCATGATCTGACAGTTTACTTAAAAACAGTCAAATTAATTTTATGTACTTTGTTGTTTAAACTCGTAGCAGATTCAGAGAATCCGTGACTTTCTTCTGCTAAACAACTGTTTTAATCATTCAAAATTGGTTACGTTGCATTTAATAAAACTTTCGACGAAGGAAGGTAAGCAACGACACAAATGCTGGTAGCGAACGTGTTAAGGGAAGGAAAACCCTGTATCTTGCAGTGAGTGCAGACAATTTTGATTTTGCATAAAGATCTGTAGTCTAATGATAAAATTGTAGGATAACATTAGATCCTTAAAATGAAGGCTATTGCTGGAATAAATGGTCGTGAACGAGTTAATCAGTGCTGCAGACAATTTAAAATACAGTCTGTTTCGCAAGAGCGTACTGGCTGTATCTGTGTTATCTTCGAAGAAACTCTTCGAGTGAGATGATAAAATAAACATTGAAGTGGTCCCCTGATACGATTTCGAAGAGATCTGTTGGTACGTTGAAAACCTTCGAGAGTGAAACAGTTTTTCGTTACGAGTTCCGTGTACGCCAAGCGATTTGAGGCAGTCTTTCTGTGTTGCCATCCAAAAGATCCGAGAATGTCTTTTGCATCGGCAGCAAACTATTTGCATAAGTCAAAGGAGTTTGTAAGGAAGTGGGCGAGACGTTTCGAAGAAACAAAAACCGTCGATGACCTGCCTAACAGAGTTTTGAAGCGAAGCACGACGTCGAGGGAAGATAAAGCTATTGTCGAGCTCTACAAAAAAAATCTGACATTGTCATTACGCAAAGCTGAGAGCTTGTTACGAAAAAAAGAATGTAAATGTCAGTATTGTGACTATAAAACGGCGTATTTTCCGAAAAAGGCATTTTTTAGCAAAGTACAGTAAAGAAACGTTTCGATACAATAATTGCAAACGCAGAAGATTGGTCCCACTATCAAGTAAGAGCGTAATAGTATTTTAAATGTACTTTCTAATTATCTATAAATCTTCTACATAAAGTTGGTTTCTTCGTGGATCTCGAGAGTACGCTCTTGCGAAACAGGCTGTACTTACGGTAAAATGTTCCGAGCATCCGTATACCGAAGTTGACTGGAGACGGAAATCAAGTTCTACATGGATATCGCATCTTGCAAGCGGTACTTTGAAAATTTTCGGTCGATCTCCGCCGGAGCAACACACCGACTCGCTAATAACTCGGTATGTACATACGCTTCCTAGTGGTTTGTCAGCGCGATATGTGCTGTTCACAATGCTCTATGTAAATAGAGCTCCTTAAATAACTTCGAAAATCAGCTAGGACCGATACAGAAAAGTTTCCTCTTATAAAAATTTCGTCGGAGAGCCGTCGAACCAACACCCAAGAATGATTTTCTTATTCGGTTCTGCTCCCCGAAGCAGTCGAAACTAGGTGGTCTGGCTGAGACCAATTTCGGGAGAGACACAATGAACAGTAGCTGAGTGAAGTCAACGGTGGGCCACAGTAACATTAATTTCGACCTGGGAGGCATTTCTTCCTCCCGACAGAAGAAGTAGGAAGCTCCTCGTGTCGAATCGTCCACAATCGTGTCAATATAGTTGACGTCGGCGTTCTTCTGCAATAACGCAGCTAC
>CM052190.1:12992536-13003394 GCA_028455805.1 Lasioglossum figueresi | reverse complement strand
AAGTGCAATTTAAAACAGTGAAAATATTAAAAGACTTTAAGCGTTAATAAATTATTTTCACCACAATAGAATTATAAATGAAGAATATCAATTTATATTTAGCTCCTGCGTCTTGTAATTGATGCACAAACTTTTTATTTGGCATAAACATCCGGAGTCTACTCATAATTAATGACACATATTTTAAATCAGAATCATTCTTTAATAACTGGATTAAACGGCTTCAGTCTTTCCGCAAAGCCAGATGATATGCAATAAAAATTTTGGAAAGATCGCAAGTAAAGTTTGCTTTTCAAAATTTTTTGGGCTCGTGACGAAAATTTAAAAAATGCGTTTTGCAGACCCATACAAGTTTACGTGTATACTGAATATTTCATCGATATCGATTAATTGGTTTATGAGGTATGGACGATTAAAGATGGTGAAAATGATAATTTTTCTCGTTTTTTTTTAATCCTATGATCTTGATTTGCCCTTGAACTAAGAAATTGGTATGAAATAGCAACTATTTACGAACGTGTGTAAACTGTTTATCCTAAATTTATTTCATATTAGGGTAATTGCACAATTTATTTATTATCGTTTATAACTTAAAAATATTACTTCACAAAAATTACATCGAAAATATGTGAACGGTTATGAATACACGTAGCTAAGAAACTTTTTCGTAGGAAAAGGATGGAATATGTGTCGAGCGGGCAACTTCAAAGAATTGGGGATGCAGACTTTTGTTGCGAGAAAAACATCTCGTATATCGAAAGAAAACCGTAGCACTCAGGGAATGAAATAACGATTTACGAATATTAATTTCAACTAGATTAAGTGGCTAGGACACAGTAATATTTTGAAAAAATCGAAATATTTTTTGCGTTTTTCAAAACGGTGTACAAGATATCTCGAGTTCTACCTTAGCAATTACATTAAAATTTCACAGTTATCTTCATTATAATATCTATTAGGCATTGACGATCGCTTTTTTTCATTTTCCCATTATTTTG
The DNA here is from genome assembly GCA_028455805.1 of Lasioglossum figueresi. Lineage (NCBI taxonomy): Eukaryota > Metazoa > Arthropoda > Insecta > Hymenoptera > Halictidae > Lasioglossum > Lasioglossum figueresi. The sequence continues at coordinate 13,002,396 of CM052190.1, read as the reverse complement.
TTAAATATAAATAATATAAATAAATTACAAATATCTGCCATTTTGTTAATTTTCACAAAAATTGAAATGTGGGATCTTCAATGCCTACAGAATATATCACAGTTCATGACATTTTTGGGATTTTTGATATAGTTAATTCGATTTGTAAGAGTTGGGCATCTGGAAGAAAAGATATTTCGAGCAAAGACGACGAAAGGCACAAGAACAAATTATTTATTAAATATTACAAGGATTCTTTTATAGTTCATAATATAGAAAACTGAAATACAAAATCTTATATTAATCGATCGTTCACTTTTTTCTGTACTGTCGTTTAAAAATCTTATATTTTCCCCACTTGTTACTGTGTCCTAACCCCTTAAGTGTCCATTCATTGGACAGGTCACCCTATAACGGAGCAAACTAAATCCATCGTCGTTCCCGAAGAGTTAAAGCTAGCACACATGTCCTATCACGTTGTCGAAGAGTGTACGATCCAATTTTCCATAGTTTCCCAAACAACCTGTTCGCGTTCTTTCGTAAATTGAATATCGGATCCTCTGGATGCTTCCGGTCTCCTGCAGATTCTGGGGTCGAACTTCCAAGTCCTCTTCCAAGAGGAGCTCCGGGCAATGTGATCGGCGAATCCCATGCACAGGGGTCCAGCACGTAATCACTCTCATTCTTTTCGATGCTTCCGTACACACGATACCCTGTAGTTTGAGTACGTGGTTCAACAGGCATTGCGCCGCTGCATATAGATTCACAAACACTGAAACTGGAGGAGGCATGGCCAATGTTTACTCGATTCTTGCGGAAGCGTTCGTGTGCCGATATATCTGCTTGCATCCTTTATTCGGCCGGTTCTTTACTGTTTCTTCCTCTCGTTCGGTGGATGGCGTTTTTACGCGTATTGGGGGTCTCGTATAATTCGTCTGCGATCACAACGCGTCCCGGATTGCGTGTCTCAGAACGTGCATGCCTGCATCGAGCGCTCTTATTGTTATGCGGGGCCCTCGAAGGGTGATTCTTTCGATTGGTTATTAGCCGAAACAACTTCCGACTTCACGATAACATTGATCAGCCACCACAGAAGCCGTGAATTTTCGTTGCCCTCGCTGTTGTCTGCTGGGGACCAGAACAATCGTACCGATTACGTTGATTGGTGACAGTAATTGCCAGTGCTGGGTCGAACGTGTACTCGTGTGAGCCGACTGAGAGAATATCTATGATTTGTGTTCTTGCGTTTTGTTTAGTAGGGGAGACCGGGGCTAGTTAACTAACTTTCAACATATTTAATTTTTATCAATGAATCATTTATTTTGCTGAGTTGCTGTAAAATCACTTCGATTGAACGTAGTTGTAGTTTTAATCAAATTTAGATTAGCGAGAGTAATAAGTCAACAAACCCCGGTTGTGGAGTTAGTTGACATATCTGATGGGGTTGGTTGAAAATCGAGGAGTGTCGATACATTACTTTCAACCTGCTCAAATTATTTATTAACATGTTCGCTACTACGGTCGGAAATACGTGACATCTATAATCTGACAGTTTACTTGAAAACAGTCAAATTAATTTTATGCATTTCGTTGTTTAAAGGCATAGTAGAATGCATAATTTTCAGAGAATCCGTGATTTTCTTCTGCTAAACAACGATTTCAATAATTCCAAATTGGGTTCGGTGCATTTAATAAAACTTTCGAAGAAGGAAGGTAAGCAACGAAACAAATGCTGGTAGCGAACGTGTTAAGGGAAGGAAGACATTCTTAAGTGGTTCCTGTATCTTGCAGTGAGTGCAGACAATTTTGATTTTGCATAAAGATCTGTTGTCTAATGATAAAATTGTAGGATAATATTAGAATTACATTTGAACCTTGTAAAAACACGTGATGACTTATGAGTACCCTTAAAATGAAGGCTATTGTTGGAATAAATGTCGGTCGTGAACGAGTTAATCAGTGCTGCAGGCAATTTAAAATACAATCTGTTTATTAAGAGCGTACTCTCGAGATCTACGAAGAGACCAACAAAAAATAGATTTTTTATTCTGACTATTACTAATTTTTCTTACTAAGAGTTGTACAATCATAATACATATATTTTGAAATTAAAGAATCGTTGTACTCCAAAATTAATGCATAATTTTATCAAATGTATATACATCAAATTATATTATAACTTTGTCTTTTATACATATTTCCAACAATGTTATGTTACCTTTAAAGATGTGAATGAGTAATAATACAGAGCTGTGGGGATGTCAATGGATTTCGTAATTTAAAGGGAAGTTACGCAAAACTTCCTGAGGGCAGAACGCGTTAACAAATAAATGTTTTAAGCGGATGTTCATTGGTATCAAGTAAGGAACTTACGGGGGCAAACAAATATCATTCGAAAGTGTTTATATTTCATAAAGAAATTGAAACCGTATTGTGCCCTTTGAATACTGCCATGTCATAACATGAAATTAGAGTGGGATATATTATATTAGAATGAACTAATTGATTCTATAGAATCTAATCATAAATTTGTTCGTTCTAGCGTACATTAAAATACATATGTATGTATAATTAATAATGGTTAGACCACGGATTTTTATGCGAAATAAAAATTGTCCAAGTCAACAGTAGGAAACCAAAATTAAATGATAATATACTTTCTCTTTTAATCGTCTTCAAAAAAAACCGAGAAGAATACAACAATATCCTTAAATTCTTCTAGAATTCTTCTAAATCTAAAAAGCATTATTTGTCTAATAATAATAATTCCTTTTAAACCTATACACATATAGATTTAATATCATTCAAAACCTGAATATGAAACTGGCAAAGAATCAACTCATTTAGCTTTCTATTTAATTTATTCACACATTAGTAAAAATCGTAAAAAACTACATAGACGTTGAAAGAACAAAAGAATCATTGGAAGTAATTGAAAGAAATAGAAGTAAATATAAAGTAATTGAGCATTCAATGTCAAATTTTTGCTCGTTGCAGTATTATAGCCTTTGTACGTTATAGTACGCTCCATTGTATGTACAGAGCGTTCACAACAGATGAAGGAAAAGGGATGGTTCTTCGCGATAATATAAAACGAAGATTGAGAGTAAGAAAATTGCAGTTTTAATTTAAGGGCTCACAGTTGTCGCACGTGAGCCAGTTCTTCGGTTCGTACATCTCTGTCCACCAATCTTAAAGGAGTATTTTGCTCCAGAACATTGAAAAAATCGGTTTCTTTATTTTCTAATTTAATTTCTTCCAAATGTCTTCAAAAACTCGTTTGTAAAAGGACCTGCTTCAATCTGTAAAAACAATGAAGTAAGCATTCAGTTTTCATATAAAACTCAAGGTTTTCCGAAAAGTGAGTTCAGAGTTCGTCTCATTAGTTATATCTGGACTACGGATTTTATAGATTTATGACAAAAATGAGTAGGTGTTATTTAAAACAGCAAAGACATTAGAGCAATTTAAAAATATTGTTGTACAATTTTCAGTTTATTAAACATATCAACAAAACTTTCCATTTCACTCCGGTTTGTTGCATTTCTACGACTATGTTGTTTTTATGAATCTAGTTAATTTTGTTTCACAAGGAATAATGACCCGAACACGATGCCAAGTTTTCGAAGAAACAAAATGGCTGATAACAATAGGTCATACATGGTCGTTAACAATAAAAAAGCAGGTTCGCAAAGCCTGAGAAAGGGCATGCATGTTTTATTATGCTCACGCGTGTGTTTACAGTATACTTAGAAACCCTATAATTCCAGAATTGCAGTTTAATTGTTTGATTAATGAACGGTTGTTCTGCTCTTTTGTTTTTCTCTTTCTGCTTCCGATAAGCCGTCGTTGTTCTGCCTTTGCTGATCCGCGGTCAGTAGATGGCATACTTACAATGATGCAAGTTCGGGCCTTCGAGACTTGTAATTTCTTGTATCCTCTATCCATTCACTCTACATCGAATGGTACCACCGGTTGTTGTCAGGTGTATCCCTGAATGGGGATCATCAAGACAAAACACTGCACACGCATTTCCGTTTGCGCAACATCCTTCCGGTACCTTCTTGCCCTATCCATAAACGAGCGAATGTTACTGGCCAGCGGCTCATGTTTGTACATTGAAATTACCCGGTACCGGTACGGAACAATCATTCTTTTTATTAACACATATCCGACCGGCATTTTCTCTCTGTTCATCTTCTAATGTTTATTTTCTCATAAATTACGATTTCATCTTTCGACAATGTTCGTGGATTATTTCAATTCAATACGATTTAAAAAAAAACTAGTCATTTATTTACTATACAAGACACAAACGAATTATATTTTTAATCAAAACGTATTGTATTTTTTGGGGGCAACTATTGGGTGCTACAGATGTGCACCAGTGAAATGTACGTTTTGTTGTTATATTTTGTTTTAAATAAATAATATTCTGACTCTTTTTTCATTATACAGAGTGAATCAGAAGAAACAGAGCATCTGGATATTTTGGTTGGATTTAACGATACGAAATTTGGCGACATGGGAATTTGAATGGTATCGAAGGACGTGCATCCCCATCATAATATTATTATGGAACGTATTCGAGAATATGCTCAGTACGTCAAATGTAAATGGAATACGTTCCATAATGAAAGTAATAGAATGAAAACAGTCAAACATCTCACGAATGGTAAGTTTTAGGGCAAATACACTTTCGTACTTTTATACTCATTGTCAGAATACGCCAATCTATCGAGATCGAGCATAAAAAATTGGACATTGCATTTAAAAAAACGTTGGTGACCTTGAAAATACTGTAAAGAGGCACAAAAAAGAATAATATTATCATGGCGATGTGCGTCCTTCGATACCATTCAAATTCCAATGTCGCCAAATTTCGTATCTTTAAATCCAACAAAGATATTCAGGTGTTCTGTTTCTTCTGACTCACCCTGTATATAATTTTTTTTAACTCTTTTCACGTAATGCTATTAATATGTAGAAAGTTTCATACATATACAGTTTGGGAGAAGTTTAAGTGGACACCCTTTAAAAACTAATAACCAAACTGCGGATTATATGCATTTACGGTAAAAATTAGTAGGTGTAGCTTAAAGTAGTAAAAACATTAGAAGAATGTAAAGGCACCATTATATTATTTTTAATCTACTAAATATATTAGGAAAGAAATTAAATTTTTATTCCACTCCACTTTCTTGCGATTCAGATGAAAAGTTTTTATTTTGCATAAAGATTCGCAGTCTACTAATAACTTTTTTAAAATTAGACCAAACTACTCGAGCTTTTGCTTGAAGGATGCAAGAAGGATTAGTTTACTAGAGTAGTTTATTATAACTTACAACGACAAAAGGCGTATTTTAAATTTTCATTTCAAGTCCAGACGAAAAAGTTAAAAATTGTGACCTTCACTTTTCTCTTTGAAATTCAGAGAAACAGCAATTTCAACAAATTTCTTTTACGCACCATCTAGTAAACTTATCTTTCTAACATCTCGAAGAAACTCAAGTCGTTTAACCCATTTTTGAAAAAGTTTTTGAAAATTAAATTTTTATTCCACTCCACGTTCTTGCGATTCAGATGAAAAGTTTTTATTTTGCATAAAGATTCGAAGTCTACTAGTAACTTTTTTAAAATTAGACCAAACTACTCGAGCTTTTGCTTGAAGGATGCAAGAAGGATTAGTTTACTAGAGTAGTTAACTATAACTAGACTGCGGATGTTGATGCACATCATCACATGCATAAAATATGAAAATATGCACAAGAAATATGATCAGAACTAATACAAAGAGATATTTATCAGTTATGTTTTAATTAACAATTTATTTATACGTAAACACCATAATTTGCGTTACAATAGGTTGTTAGTAATTGTTCCATGTTTGTAACACTTAGTTGTTGCCGTTTGTCAGTTAAGTACGTTTTACATCACAGCATGGAATAGGTGCATATTTATATTTGCTCCAATAGCGTTGTGGTACATTAGTTGACACATTTTCATCGCTTAATATCGTCGGTGTTTAGATATTTCGCATAAACTAGGCTTCTTTTTTAACACGCATCTGTTTTAACACGAATTTGATCACCACATTTACCAGGAACAGCTCTTAAATATTCAATACAGTCCATGAATATTTTCATTGAATTTGTTAAGGGTAAATCAACAGTTTCCAGTTTCTTTATTGTGGCTGGAAGAGTTCGTAAATGTACTTTTATAAACGTCAAATTTTGTGCAACTTGTGTCCGTTGCAACACATTCTGAGCTGTTGCAATTGCAACTATATCATCTTCATCAAAATCTTCAACTACCTATTTACAGAAACAAAATAAAGATCGTGCATCAATGATTCTACTGTTTTCGAATGCTAAGAAAAAAATCAATCGAATCTCTTTAGTTTTATTAAAATTTTCGGCATAAAATATTGGAGTCAAACAAATTGCAGCAAAATATAGTGAAATTTTATAAAAGAAATATGTAATATACATGTGCACATGCACATCGTAGAAAACATATGCAATATGCAAAATAATAATTGCATATCGAAATATGTATTTACATAAACATTCGCAGTCTAACTATAACTTACAACAACAAAAGGCGTATTTTATAATAAATTTTCATTTCAGGTCCAGATGAAAAAGTTAAAAATTGTGACCTTCACTTTTCTCTTCGAAATTCAGAGAAACAGTAATTTCAACAAATTTCTTTTACGCACCATCTAGTAAACTAATCTTTCCAACATCTCGAAGAAACTCAAGTCGTTTAGCCCATTTTTGAAAAAGTTTTTGAAATAAACAATTTTGTTCCCGAATGTTTGAAATTCGTGGAAATTTAGGTGGTGCTATTATCATTCTGCATAATGTATGCTTCATAAAAATCCTGTAGTTGAATGTGACATCGTGTATGCACGTGCACGCGAAGATCTATGTGGAAATGCTTAACTTATGAACTCGTCCAGCGGATTGCAGGCAATATACCATGGGACCACGTGCGGCACCGTGAATAGAATCGTCTTTGGAGCGAGCCGTGCGGATTCCCGCGTTGGATCCGTTCGTTTCCTGGATCATTGCCAAGGTGAAAACATCGGTACGTCACAGTTTGCGCGAGTCGGATGATTAATGATCGTTCGACAGCGCCGGGATCTAGCCGCGGAGAACCGCCACGATTAAACAAATCTCCACGCTGAAAGTAATAAGGCACTGCTACCGATTGGTACCGCAACGAAAACTGTACTGCGAATTATAGTTCGGCGACCCGGCTCTTATTCCGCTTCATTTATAGACTTTTTAGCATGATATACATCCTACACGATCACTCAAATGGGTCTCTCGCACAATGAAATACAAACTCATGACATTAATGAACGTAAATTTCCGAGGTTTATGATCCTTCGGCCTGTGGATCCTTCCGTAATGATTATTAACATTAGACCTACCACGCCAGTAAAAATGACCGGTTTTACAATTTCATTCTGAAATTCCTACTTTATGTTACATTTTTTTCGCAATGAAGCGATGACTTTTACAGCGATAAATAATTAAAGGTGTAACATAATGAATTTAATTTTTGTTTTATCTATACAGAATCAAAATAATTTTGTATCATGGCTATTTATACCGATACCAGTCATTTGGACTGGTACTTCTCAAAGTGGAAAAGTATCCTATGAAAAGCAACGATACCTATGCAATTAACGAGTAAAGTAGGAGTTTGATTGTTAATTGCGATTAACGATTGAAGTAGAAATATATTCGTCAATCGTTGATTAAATTTTTGCCCAACTCTGATTACTACTTATGTTATTTGTTAACTGTACTCTTTATTATGCTATAATAATATTAAAATTACATTTATGCAATTATATATATATTTATATATATATTATATATAAATATTTATATAATTTATATTATATATATTTATATATACTTATATATATATTTATATATACTTGTATATATTTATATATACTTATATATATTTATATATATGTATAATTAAGCATTTTTTCTAAAGACCAGTCATTTTGACTGGTTTCGGTAGAAATAGATATATTTTAATTACCGGTAAATCTAGTATTAAACACGAATGTAAGAAATGCAATTATGTTAAACTCAAATATGAGAAGTGCAATAATATGTGGCGGGTAAATAACTTTGCTCACGTTAAATATTTAATGTATATATGAAATATTCTTTCATAATATCTACGTGAATGAAGATATTTATTCAAACATTTTCCGCAGACGCGTGTTTACAATTACAAATAGTATTGTGTAAGAATTGTATAACAAAGGTAATATGTATATTGTTTGATCATTATTTCGACCACGATGGTTGTTAGAATATAGAGATACCGTTATGATTTTTAGCCAGAATAACCATATAGAGAAATGATTTAAGCTTCAGATTATTAAATTGAGGGTGCTAAATTTGCTCGATTAATTATAATGATCCACAGAACGTCGGCAGCAATACTTGTTGGTCGATATACATATAGCACGAATAACGATAGTAATTGTCGGAGTTTCGGTTCGGTTGATCTGTTCACGGTAATTTCAGTGGTGAGCTGTCATTCAATTTGTGCTTGATTGCCTGTCGAAAATAATTGACGATACTAGAGACATGTTTAAAGTGATCATTTTCATAACCCGGCTTGCGTTACTGTGAAAATATTTTAGGAACTTCGGCATTTTATATTCTTTATTTATTTCTTTACTTTTCTACTTATTTCCTTACTAATTATTAAAATAACTAATATAAGAGAGTTACGAGTAGACTGCAGATTTTTATGCAGCATAAAATGTGTCTGCATTAATTATATTATAAGACACAGGAACTACATAGACATTTATTTCTTCCGTTAATAATTTTAATAAGTAAAAGATAATAGCAATTTCGAAGACATCGAATATTTTCGCTGTGGTTGCAATCGATTTGCCCTTTTCTGTGAGAAACAAAATACTTGCATACTTAAAAACCATATATTTAACAAATTTCTGAAATCAATTTGTGCAATATGTTTGCACAGTATTTTGGAGTAGCATGTGAAAATTGTTTGAAATAATAGCTAATTAAATTGTTTGTAGTAGAAGTTAGACAAATGACTTCATTTATGCGTTTCTGGAAATATGGTTTCAAATTTAAACGTTCAATATATCATGACTGACTTATACATATTCTTATTTAATATATACAAATATGTATATTATGCACGATAAAAATGTTCTACAACAATTTGTAGAAACAGAAGTCAAATAGAAATTTCTTTCTTCTTTCTTCTATTAATTTTGATGCATTGAAACTAACGTATCAATATTTTTAGTCTTTTTACTGTTTTATATTTCACTTACTGACTTTTTATTATGAATGCATAAAATTGGCAGTCTAATCATAAAATATAGAAAACTACATACGAAATAATAATAATAGTGAATGTATAATAAATTACATTATTTATTCTGATTGAAATGGCTCTTAATTAATATATTACAATTAATAATTACACATGGAACTACGGTGATGTCTACGGTAATATGGAACTATTCAGATATGTTTGTAGTGAGCTTAACATAACAAGAATAATTAAATCGTATTTGTTTGTTTAAAATTGAATTAAAAGTACGAAGGAAATACACATGGAACTACGGTGATTTCGCGAACTGTATTACACCGATCGCGAGCCTCGTAACATGGAACTATTCAGATATGTTTGTAGTGAGCTTAACATAACAAGAATAATTAAATCGTATTTGTTTGTTTAAAATTGATTTAAAAGTACGAAGGAAATACACATGGAACTACGGTGATTTCGCGGACTGTATTAGAACGATCGCGAGCCTCGTAATATGGAACTATTCAGATATGTTTGTAGTG